>PVLA01003146.1:0-227321 GCA_004027455.1 Hydrochoerus hydrochaeris
AGGAGAAGGAGAAGGAGAAGGAGAAGGAGAAGGAGAAGGAGAAGGAGAAGGAGAAGGAGAAGGAGAAGGAGAAGGAGAAGAATCAACCAATATGAAGAAAGCGTATCACATGCCAACATAAAGTTTGTGGTAATAAATCACCCTCAAAAATTACTGTTCTCAGTAGTAGCATAAACAGAACTAAACATTAGGTAACCTGAATTCAACAGCAGCTAGATGTCAACAATAAGGGAGAAAAAAGAAAAAAAAATATTGTAGTAAAGGACAGATCCCAAGGGACTCAAAAGGTATAAGAAAATAATTCACCAAACTTACAATAGGAACTCCCAATTGTAGGGATTGAACTTAATTTTCATGCTTACAAAATTCTAAATACCATAACCAGAAAGAAGCACCATGACACATCATATTCAAAATTTTAGGAATTCAGCACAAAATTAAGAGCAGGAAAAACTGTTAGAGAAAAACAAGTAATTTAAAACAAACCAGTCAGAAAAATGGCAAATTTCTTACCACAACCCTCAATTGCTAGAAGAGCTTGACGTAACATTTTTCAGATTGAATAAATAAATAAAACAAAAAACACAAAAAAAATTTAAGCAATACTTTCATAGTCTAATTACTGAAAAAAATACAATCTTTCCATGCTAAAAAATCCTACAAGAATTATTTACCACAAAACTCATATTCCAGAAAATATTGTAGCAACAATTACACAGAGCAAGAGAGTCTACCAGCACCAAAGACCCCCAAAGGGTGAAATAGGTAAATTGGAGAGGAGCTAAAAAAATGAAAAAAATAAAGAAATCAACACTGGAAAAATATTTCAAGACAAGCTTCTATAAAAACCTTAAAAATGTAGATGTGTTATTGGACTTAATTTCACAGTGAAAAAAAACCACTGGCTGTTTGAATTTAGGAAACAATCCTCATTCATATGTTATCTACAAGACACACAGCTCATCAGAAGGAAACATAGACAAAGTGAAAATGCAGAACATAGCATACTGTGACTGAGACTAAACCAAAAGCACACACCACTATGCTATTTCCTGAAAAAGGCGAATTCAATCAAAGTCAATCAAAGGAGACAGAAAGGTCATTAGACATCAATATAAGGGAATAATTCAACAAGAGAACAAAACAGTTAGTATATGTGAACCCAATATCACTGCAACTCCTTTCATAAAACAGAAACTATTAAAATGGTAAATAACAAACAATCATAGCAGGGGGCTTCTATACTGTCTCACAAATAGATCATCTAGAACAATATCAACAAATAATACAGATTAAACACAGTTTTGAATAATTGTATTTTGCAGATATCAACATGTTTCACTTAAGAATAGAATATACATCCTCTATTTTAGGGAAATATGTTTAAATAATAACAAAAATGAAATATGATCCTTTGTATAATATTGGGTCCAAGAGAGATAAAATTAGAAATAAATAGCTAAAGAAATCACAAACACTATACAAACACATGAAGAGTAAATAACATAACCTTGAACAGTCATTAGGTGACAGTCAAAATCAGAGAACCATTAAATATTTCCTTAGCAGATACATGTCTTTATATTCTCAGTTTTCTTCATAAGAAAAAAGCTGTTCAGGAGAGACTTGAAATTGTTGCTAATATTGTAACAAATAAGTAATGTGATAACACACACTTCCACGTTATACCTAGTGAAAGACCTTCTCTGACCAAGCACTGTATCTCAACATGTGAGGGGTTATTTTGTTTGCTTTTGCTTTATGTGGAACTGTAGATAGCTGAACCACAAAACTTGGCATGATTCCACACAGGGAAATAATTCATTTCATTAAGTATTTAGTCCATGTCTAAATCACCATTCTTAGCTATTTCACCATTCCTGACCAAGTCCAAAACTTCTTCTGAAAGATAAGGAAAAATGTTATTTATGAATCTCTGAAAATTAATCAAAATGAAAGCAAAGTCTTTACAACATATAGAGTCAACATTCCCATTCCAAAATATAGGAGTAGGAAAAATGAAATGTAGTGACTAAACAATACTGAAATCCAACAGGAAAAATATCACCTTCTGTCCTCCCACATGCAGCCTCTGGACATATGTTGATGAGATAGGATTTCTGTAGTATTTAGCCATCGCTATTTCTAAGGCCATGTTGTTTGCTGCCCATATGGCCTCTCCTTTTGGCTGGGTCTACATAAAGTTTCACAGAATTCTTTTGGGACATTCCATGTTCCTGGCATGCCCAACTAACTGAAGTCTCCTCCCACTTCTCTCAGGAGCTTGACCAGGTACCTGACCCCATATGATGAGTGTTCAGCCATGTCTTAAATAAAAGACACAAGTCATATGGTATGTGGGGAGTCAAAAAAGGTCAGAACTCTCTTGGAGCTAAGACAAAGACTCTTTTGGATTGTTAGTGTTTACTGGGTCCTTACCAATTCAGTGGGGTGCAGCATATGGAGGTCACTTCTGACGCAAAATCCCACAAAAGTGATTAGGAACTATAGAAGTCAGAACAAAAGTGGTCAAAGCAATAAGTCTTGCAAATAAAAAGAATGGTTTGATCTTTAAGATTTGTTGTTTACTCTCTGAAATAGGAAGTGTCAGACCCACATCTGCAGTGTTATTTTGCACTCTGAGACTGTCAATATGATCTTGTCAACACAGCCAGAGTGCAATTGTAGTGAGCAACTTTACCCTTACACACTTTCACCTGACTTTTAAAGCTTTCCACATCACTCACTATAGTGTGCATGATATGGTTGACACAGGATAAACTTTGAAATCTGAATAGAAGATTCACTTTTCTCAGTTTAGATGAGCTTGGATTCAGGCCAAACTGTCATTTTTTTTTTTTTTTTACAATTTTCAGTTCTGGCATTTATTCAAATCACTCACTATATTTATTAGTAAAAGTCATCAGTATTGTTCACACCACACTTTAATGTCTGGTTGCATTAGAATTAAGCTCTGAAAGATAAGTTAGTCCAATACCTTTACATGTAACCTCATGTGACATCATGGAGAAAACCAATTCCAGAAAGAAACACAGATGCCTTTATGGCCAGCTTCCAATAAAATCTTGCTCCCAACTGAAAGTTCACAAGCATTCTCTACTCTCTGCATTCTGGTCTTGTGAATTCTTCAGCAGTGTTGTCCAATAACCACTGCTCCCAAAATTCTTCAGATTCTCTATGCTTCATTTCCCCTGGCAAAACAATTGACAGACTTCTGAACATATAGTTAAGAACACTAACAGTAAGGAATCCACTTCAAAACATTTCTCTGTATGAGTTAGCTATCCCTTTCATCAAACAAATAGACCCACAGTTTAAAGGAGGAAAGGATTAATTTAAACGATGGTTTTAGATTTAGTTTATGGTTCATTAGTTCACAGGCAGAGACTCCATAGCAGAAGAGCTCAGCAGAGCAAGGTTGTGCACCCCAACATCTAGGAAACAGAGAGTAGCAGCCAGGAATTCAATGTATCATTCAGGATCATATGGCCAGCAACCTGTCCCCTCTGGACGAAGCCTCACATATGAGCACTTGAGAAATGTGAAGGCATTTCAGATCTAAAACATAATATAATTTCTCTCATTATAATTTCAGTGTTCATAATATTTGATTGAAGGACTCAAGATCCTCTGGTGAGTATTTCCTTTGATTAGAAGGAAGAGGCCTTTAGAAGAAACCAGTTGAATGATGGAATGACTAAAGAGCAGTGCTTCTACTTGTGAGAAATTTCCTTCAGTACATTTTTCCAGCAATAAAATCCAAGCTTTTTTCCTTATTAGATGAATGTTTCATTTGTCAGGTATATAAATTATATAGTAAATCTTCAAAATAAACTTTTTATTGTTTTATCTTACTTTACTGTAAAAATTATGCATGTAACTGAGTTGGGGACTGTTAAAATTTTGTTTATTTATACCTGAAAATAATGGGTTTGGCCAGCTTAATTCTACTAATTATGTTATTTTCTTCATAGTTATACAAGCATAGTGTTAGGACTTAGATATAGATGATTGCCACAGTCTCACTGTACAGAAGGGGAAATTTTGGAATGTGATGGGATCATGGTTGAACTAAATTCATCAGTGGAATTCAGAGCTAAATGTACTTTTAGGAGGTGAGGTCTGGTTGGAACAGTTGGGACCCTCGTGTCTGACCTGGAAGCTTACAGCTCCTGCATGAGCTCCTCCATTAATTGTTTCCTGGATGCAGTGATGTGAGGAGTTTCCTCTATTTAGGCCCTTAGATCATGCTGTTTCTGTCTTTTACCTCATTACTCAATATGTGTGCAAATTTCAAAATTGATTGCACATTCAAAAATGTAAGGCATAGGTTTGTAAACTGTGGTATAAACCTCTCCATACAATCCAGTGATTCTATATTTGGAAAGAATTTAGATAACACAAAGGGGTTCTATGAAATAATTATAAGGGTACAAATAATGATATAGAGTTATTCAGATAGCATAATTTACAAAAAAAACCATTCATTTTCTTATGCCATTAGACTGCCATAATGCCAGGATCTTCAGACAGAGAAAGAACAGTAAGTTTTGTTGACCACATATTTTCTACTATATTAGACATATATAATATTTGGTGTTGTCTCAGTCACAGAAAATGTGTCAAAAAGATTTTATGAATGAAGTTATAATCTAATACAACTATATTTTCTGGTCTCATTGTTACCTAATAACCATGATTTTACTAACAGAAGCTTGAAGCATGAAAACATAAAATGATGACAAAAAATAGAATCATTGATTATAGCTGATTTGATCAATGCACTCTGTATAATCTTATGAAAATGCCATGCTGTATCCCATAAAAACATGTGTTTTTTACCTCTGATTCAAAAGATTAAAACATTATCACATAAATTTTATCATTACACATTGTATAATAGCATAAAATCATGGTGTCATATATATATAATTAAAATAATAATCAATTTTATATGTATACCATTCAAAATAACAATACATAATTAATTGTGTATGTACACAATTCGAAAATAAAATAAGAATGAAATAAAAATGTATTGTCAAAATCTTCCTTGAAAACTGTTGTCTACCATGTTCTGTATTGTATAATTGTGGCTTATGCATTAAGGATAATGTTAAGTTAGTATATAAAAAAGCAGAGCCTGGACTCATTTAGAAGAACATAAACATTTAAAGATATAATGAAACATAACAGTCATACTCAGATATTCTAAACTATTCAGCAAGACTAAATTATTGTCATCATTTGTATGAAAATATGACATCAAACAAAATTCCTTTCTCTATGGCACTCACAGGAAAAAGTGTAACATTAAGCAGTATTTCTGAATGTCTCTCTTATTCATTTAATTCTCTCTCCTCCATTTAATACCTTATAATTATAGCAAAAATGAAGTGTTACTCTTTCCCAAGCATAAAGAACAAAGCAATGTGAATAAAATCATAGAAAGTATATAACAATACATACATATTTTACACATGAATATGATATAGCATTATTTTTTAATCTGTGATGGAAAAAACCATGTATTTATTTAGTAGTTAAATGTTATCTTATTTCTAATGTATTTTGGACAATATTATTTTTGAAAAGGAATGAATAATGAATAAATATTTTCTTAATAAATGCATAATATTAATTGTGGCACATGCAGTTCTAATCTTCACAGACATTTTAATGCTAAATAAGTTATTCCAAAAAATTCTTAAAGTTTAAAATATATACTAATTATATATTTTCCAATATGCATAGTTATTAAACTTGTGGAAAAATTTACTTTAATAAAGTAATAAGGTGTGACTACTGTACAAGAAATAACTATTTTCCCCCCTCAAATTGATAGAATTCTCTGTTACTTCATTTACTTTTTCTAGTCCAATGTTTCCTCATGGCATTTTTCATCTCTGCATTTCTTAGATTATAGATGAGGGGGTTCAACAAAGGTGTCATGACAGTGTAAAACATGGCCAGAGATGTATCAATTGGCAAGGTAGAAGGAGGTCTCACATAGAGAACAATGCAAGTAACAAAGAGGAGAATAACCACTGTGATGTGGGAGTCACAGGTGGATAAGGGCTTGCGCTTCCCTTTCTGACTTGGGTAATTCAGGGAATGCAAATCACCCTATAAGAAATTAATAAGAGTGTGAAAATGACCACACAGATTACCCAATCATTGACCACCACTGTGAGACCTATATCTTATGTGTCTGTGAAGGCAAGTTTTAATAAGGGATACATGTCACAGAAGTGGTTGATAACAATAGGCACACAGAATGGAAAGTTGTAAACAGAAACAACATGCAGTATAGCATGCAAAAAAACCCCAAACAATTCCAACACCAAAAACAGAACACACACACTTTGGTCCAAGATGGTCAGTTAATGCAGGGGTTTACAGATGGCCACATAGTGGTCATAGGCCATGGCCACCAGGAGCAAAACCTCAGCACCACCAAATAGGTGTTCTAAAAAACAACTTGCATCATGCAAGCTTTGAAATAAATGGTTTTCTTGACATGGAGTAAGTCTATCATTATATTTGGGGTAACTATGTTAGAATAAACAACATCCATAAATGATAATAACCAAGGAAGAAATACATTGGTGCATCCAAGATGGGACTGAAAACCAGTCATGACGAGTATATTGCCTGACATTGTCACCACATAGATCAGTAAGAACACAGCAAATAATATTTTCTGACCATTGAGGTTTTGAGTAAGCCCCAAGAGCATAAACTCAGTCACATTATTCTTTTGTTCCATATGTCCTTCTTAGTGTCCTTGTGTCACTGCTCAGAACAAAATTATCTGTAAACAGAATTATTGCTAATCAGTCTATTAAATTTTAATAAAACTTGCTGTTAATCCTGTAAGTAGATATTATGAATTATTATGGTCCTGAACTGAAAGAGGTAATGACACAAATTTGAAACATGTTTGTAAATTGAGGGATTTTACAGAATGACAGCAACAGAAATTAGTAGAGACATGTAGATTAAGGACTTTTCATAAAAGAAAAATGAATCACCCAAAACTACATTTTCATGATTGCTAAAAATAACATGCATATAGATAATTGAAAAATCAAAATTAAAAAATATTGAAGTTCAATGTCATTTGATAAGAAAATTTTCTTTATGTGTATTACAAAGTAAGGAAATAGAGATAACCTTCTATTTCTTGGGTATAGAAGTTTCATCCCAACTAATAAGAAGATTCTCAAATTAACATTTGACAATTTCAAAATAATATATCATTGTATAAAACAGTGCCATAATGATTTTTAAATTGATTTGGATAAATGATTTGCATTTTAGAGAACATAAGCAGAGATATCACCTGGAATAGAAAAAAAAATTAGAGAATTTTTTTGTTATGGTGTTAGGAAGAATTCTGTCACTGACTTCCATCACCAAATAAATTAATTTAAAAATACAGGCTAATACCACAGTATATAAAGTATATAAACAAATGAAAAACTGTGTATTCATCTCTGATGCCCATTGTTGGATTGGGTCTTTCAATTTCAGGGTCTCATTTTTTTGAATTTTAACCATTCTAGAAAGAAGTCCTTTGTCTGAAGAAGAGTTGTCTAAAATATTTTTCAAAATTTTCATGGGGATCCATTTTACTCTGTCGAAGATTTCTTTTCACATGGAAAAAAATTTAATAAAATGAGATCCCAGTTATTGATTATGGGAAGTATTTACTGTGTGGTTTGATTTTTGTTCATGAATTCTCTTCCTAACCCATGTCTCCCAGATTTCTACCAGCTTTGTGTTCCAGCAGAGTTAGTGCTTCTGTCTTAATAGTTATACCTGTTATCCATTTTGACTTTAGTTTGGTACATGGTGATATGTATGTTTCTGGTTTTACTGTTCAGCATATGGAGCATATTCAAGAACAACTTATTAAAGAGACTATCTTTCTTCCATTGAACATGTTTGGTCTCTGTGTCAAACATAAGGTGGCTGAATGCCTTTATAATTATAGTTGTATCTTCCAATATATTCCTTTTATCTTCAAGTCTATTTTAATTACAGAACCATGCTGATTTTATCACTGTAGCTTTGTAGTATGACTTCAAGTCAGGGACTGTAATATCTCCTACCTCCTCCAATTGTTGCTTAGAATTGTCATTGCTAATCTAGGTCTTTTCTGGTTCTAGATGAACTTTAGGAATGATTTCTCCAGATCTGTGAGATATGCTAGTGTATTTTGATTCGGATTGCATTAAATATCCATAAAAATTTTGGAAGAATGGCCATTTTCACAATGTTTGCTCTTCTTATCCATGAACAAGTGATGTCTTTACATTTTCTGAGGTCTTCTTTGATTTTTGTTTTCAGGATATGATAATTTCCACTGAACAGATCCTTTATTTCTTTTGTTAGATTGATTCCTAACTATTTCATTTTTTGGATGCTATTAAAAAGGGTGCAGCTTCTTTAACTTCTCTCTAAGTGAGTTTGTTGTTACTGTATAGGAATGCTATTGATTTTTCAGTGTTGATTTTGTATCCAGCTACATTGCTGAATTTAGTTATTATACCTATGAAACTTTCAATGGAGTTTTGTAGGACTGCTATGTAGAGTATCATGTCATCTGCAAAGAATGATAATTTAGCTTCTTGTCCTATCCTTATTCCTTTTATTTCTCTCTCTTGTCTAATTGATTTGGCTAGTATTTCCAGCACTGTATTAAATAGGAGTGGTGTTAATGGACATCCTTGTGTTGTTCTTGATTTTCAAGTAAAGGGTTTTAGTTTTTGGCTGTCTAATATGATAGTGGCTGTTGTTTTGCCATAGATGACTTTTATCATATTAAGGTAAAGTTCATCTGTTTCAATTTTCTGTAAATTTCTTTCCATGAATGAGCATTGGGACTTGTCAAAAGCTTTTCTGCATCTATAGAAATGATCATGTGATTCTTATGTTTGGCTCTACTGATATGGTGGATTATATTCATTGATTTCCATATGTTGAACCATCCTTGCATTCCTGGGATAAATCTGATTTGGTCGTGGTGTATAATATTCTTGATGATTTGCTGTCTTCTGTTTATCAATATTATATTGAGAATTGTTGCATCTATGTTCATTAGAGATATTGATCTTTAGTTCTCTGTTTTGATTGGGTCTTTCTCTGATTTTGGTATTAGAGTAATACTTGTTTCCTGAGAATAAAATTAGTTAGGGAGAATTGCTTCCCTTTCCATTTCACTGATGAGTTTGAGAATTGTTGGGATTAAGTCTTCTTTAAATTTGTTGTAGAATTTTGTAATGAATCCATCTGGACTTGGGCTTTTCTTTGTTGGTAAGGTTTTAATTGCCTTTTCAAATTCATTAGCTGAAATTGGGTTATTTAGCAGTTTTAAATTTTCTTGATCCAGCTTTTACAATTCATGTTTCTAGGTATCTCCATTTTTACAATTCATGTTTCTAGGTATCTCCATTCTTTCTGTGTTATCAAGCCTATTATAGTAGAGGTTTCTGAAATAGGTATTTGTGATCTTCTGTATTTCACAGGGTCTGTAGTGACTTCACCCTTTTCATTCCTCTTTGCTGATTTCCTTTCTAGTTAAACTGTCTCTGTGTCAATGGGTTATTAAGGACTCCAATTATAAGGAATTTGAGATTTTTCCTTTTTAAAATAAGGTTGTCTAGGGGCTTAACAATTTTATTTATTCTTTCAAAGAACCAACTCTTTGATTCATTGATTCTTTGTATTGATTTCTTAGTCTCCATTGCATTGATTTCTCCTCTGAAATGTATAATTTCCTGCCTTCTTTTGGCTTTGCACTTGGCTTGCTCTTCTTTTTCTAGATGTTGAGGTATAGGTTGGTTTTTTATGTTTGTTCTGTCTTCCTGTTTTGGGAATTCACTGGAATAAATTTTCCTCTGAGGACTACTATCATTGCATCCCAAATATTCTGGTAAGTTGTATTTGTATTTTTGTTTGCTTGTAGATATTGTTTAATATCTTCTTTAATTTCCTTTGTGACCCACTGATTCCTCAAAAATATATTAATTAATTTTCATGTGTTTGTGTTTTTTTGTCATTAATTTCTAGTTTCATGATGCTATTATCTGATTACATGCATGAGATAATTTCAAATCTTTTGCATTTTCTTAAGCATGTTCTGTGGACTAGTATATGTTCTATTTCAGAGAATGTCCCAGGTGCTGCTGAAAAGAATGTATAGTCAGATATTGTTGGGTGGAACAATATACTTCCACACACTCCATTTGTTCACAGGTGTGATTCTTCTCTGTTATTTCTTTGCAGATTTCCTTTCTAGTTAAACTGTCTCTGTGTCAATGGGTTATTAAGGACTCCAAGTATAATTGTTTTAATGTTGTTTTGAGTTTTCATTTCTGTTAATCTTTGATTTGTATAGCTGGTTGCTCCCGAATTTGGTGCATATATATTTAAGATTATTATCTCTTGCTTTTGAAGTTTTCTCCTAACTTTTGTGTAGTGACCTTCTTTATCTCTTTTGATCATTGTGTGTTTGAAGCTCACATTTTCTGCAAACAGAATAGCTACACTTGCTTTTGTGTTTTGGGTTCCTGTTGCCGGATGTATTGTTTTCCATTCTTTGACTTTCAGTCTATAAGTTTCCTTTTGGGTTAGATGGATTGCCTGTATATAGCATATGGTTGGATGTTGTTGTTTGATCCATTCTGCCAGTCTGTTTTTTTTTTGTTGGTGAATTGAGGCATTTTACATAAATAATTATAACTGATATATATTGATTTACTTTTAACATTATCTTTCTGCTGTTGATTCATTACCTGTCCTCTCTGTTTAACTGTTTGCCTTGCTTAGTGTTTTTTTCCTATATGTGTCTAGAATGCTTTTCATTATTCTTTGTGTAGGGTTGGTTTGATGGTCATGAAGTTCTTCAGCTATTTTTTGTCATGGAGGTATCTTATTTGTCCATCAGTTTTGAATGACCCTTTTTCAGGGTACATCAATATGGGTTGCAAATCATTTTCCTTTATGATCTGAAGTACTTCACTCTGTGCTCTTCTTGACTTCATTTTTTGTGTTCAGAAGCCTTCTATGATTCTGATAGGTTTTTATTATAGGTGATCTGTCTCTTTTCTCTAACATCTTTTAATATTCTGCTCTTATATTGGATTTCTGGGATATTGATTATTACATGTCTGGGTGTAGTTTTACTTTGGTTATGGCTATTTGGAGTTCTATATGCTTTACTTATCTGTATCTTAGTTTCCAGTCTCATGTTTGGGAAATTTTCAGCTATTACTTCTGTAAATAACCTGTTGATATCTTTTGTCTTGTCCCTTTTTATGTTTACACATATCAATCTTATGTTATATTTCTTGGCATCATATTGCAACTGCTGAATTTTTATTTCCTGATTCCTTGTTATTTTTAAAAGATCTTTCCTTTTATGATCACTAGCTGCAATATTGTATTCGAGTTCTGAAAAAATATCTCCACTTTCATTGAGGCTGTTTTGCCAACTTTTGATGGAATTTTTGATTTCCTGTATGTCTCTTTGAATCTGTTTTGTGCATTCAGTTTGTTTCTTATATTGTTCACTCAAGGTTTCTGTGTTTTTCATTGTTCCTCTAATTTTTAACTATGCCTTCTTTCGATATGTTCAGCAGTTCTTTCCTTACATTTATTTCTTATTTTACCTCAGAGATTTTTTTTTTTATCTGAGCTGTTTAAAACTGTTCCTGAAGTTGTTTCTTTACTTCAGTTTCTATCATGTCAGGAGTTTCAGATGTATGGCTTACATTTTGTTCTATGTCCATGTTTCCAGGATTATTTGGGATGGAATTGAAATTTGAGATTGCATTTTCCTCTTTCTTTTTGTCATTTTCCTATATTCCTTTAGGGAAGCTTAAAGCAGTGTCTCAGTTTTTTCTCATGTTGACAATATCCATCCCTACTGCAGTGAATTTCCTCTGTTGAGTGCAGGTATTTAGACAAAACTTACCATGTGGCTTCCAGCCACTTGAGGTAATTGTGTGGGGCCCTATCAGTCTCTGAGCAACATGCCAAGGCTTCTTCATTGCCTGGAAATCTCTGTGCACCCATTTGGATTATGAGGCTGAACACAGGCAACCAAAGGCCACTTGGGGGTCAGTGAGTGGGGCACAAATAGGCCCAGAGGGATCTTCTGCTGCATTCTTTTGTGTTATGGGATGCTGTGCAGGGCCTTACCAATCTCACTGACTTGGACAACTTGCCTTTTGGAACTCAAACAATATGTTTACCTAGTTCCCTTTGGGCTCTCCATCTTCTCAGGGCTAGACTTGCTTTAGCCACATATTTGTGAACAATCTCCAGCTTCACTGGCTCCCTACATCTTGCCATTTTCTGTTTTGTAGTTACAAATGTTGTGTGGTCAAATGAAATTGAAAGAGCTGTTTGGAGAACTGTGTAGAAGATCTTATTATTGTTGAACACTTTCCACTCTGAGTGAACTAACTCACTTAATTTAAAGATTTTTTCAGTCCAAGGATTTTAAGACTCTGCAGTTTAAACCTGTGTACTACATTAATCCATTATATTACTCAGTTACCAGTGTATCTGGCAATTTTAAGAAAGTGTTAGTCATATGCATTCCTTTTACAACTAACAAATACTATAGCATTGCTTTACATATTTTGTGGTTATACTTTTCTGTTGGATGCCCAAGATGATGTTAAAGTGAGACTTGCATTAATTACATTTAATTTCTTGCTATTGATCAACATCAGTTAAGTCTCCCCAGGAATTGTCCTGGAACCCTGCGCTGTACCTCATAGTCCTTCTGTTAGTGTCAGCCATAATTATTGATTGGCCAAGTTGCTTTCTATGAAAGTGTGGGAGAATTTTTTTTTCTCTTAGTGGCTCTCCTTCGGCATGCAATATATTTTTGATAACTTTCTTCTGTAGCTCACAATTTCTTTGATGTGAAAACCAGGGAATTATTAAAACAGGATATTTCATCAGAGGCTCTTTTATGTCCTGAGTCTCCATTGACCTTAGAGAGTCTTAAAAATATTGGCTATCCTTTTATTCCTTCTGATGTTCTTGTTTTGTGTTTGTTTGTTTCCAATCTTCAGTTGTTGAATGTCCAGAAGAAAATTTTGATAATGTTACAGTGTAGTAGAGACAGTAACCTTTACAGTATTATCTTACCTAAACTTCACGCACCTTAGAACAAAAAATGGAACCTTTATTTTCTACTCCAAATGGATACTTTAATATTTCATTATCTGTGAAAAGTTATCAGCTCATTTGTACATGAAAATTTACAAATAAAAACCATATGCAACATTATTCCATGACAGTTATGGTGGTATTTTGTAACACAACTGGTTTTCACTTTGATATAAAATACCCTTAATCCCTTTGATGATGACAAATTCAAGAATATCACAATAATATATTTTTAATAATAATTATTGGGGTATTTCCCATAAGGCTATGTAGCTCACAGAGCCTCCCATTGATGGAAAGGAACTGGTTAAATTTACTTAAGATAGTTGCTTTCTTATTCATCAATTGGAGTCCTGAGCAATAATCTCCACCCACCCTAAGGGATTATTGTGTACTATCTTAACAATTATTTGATGACTTAACAAAACAAAATTTTGATATCATTTTTATCATTTGTCAAACCTGGTCAACCCTGCTGTTTTGTAAATCTGTGACCAAATGATCCAAAATGGCAAAAGAAAATAGGAAAAGAGAAAATGATTGAGCTAAAAAAATCTGCCAAATTTTTGGAAAAATAGAAAATCAAACAATTTCATAGCTTAATAGACTGAATAAATGTACAAAAGTATTCTAAAATCAGAGAACATTAAAATATATTTTTGTTATTTTTTTCTTTTATTTTGTGCCAGGGATTGAACACACGACCTTGTGCCTGCTAGGCAGGTGCTTATGCCACTGAACTAAATCCCCAGCCCCTCAGATATGGTTTTGATAAATTTCAAAAACTTTTTACAATTGTAGACTATAACTATTAATAAACAAGTCATATTTTGTTGTAGGTTAATTAGCAGAGATCTCTTAAAATGAATTTGTAAGGAACAAATCTTTTTTACCTATAATGTATAATGTTTCTATTTCATTTTATTGTAATTGTATTAGTAATTTTTATGTTCCTTTCTTTCATTTAATTTTCACCTCAGTTATTTCCAAGCTCACTACCACCTACTCAGAAATTTGATAATCATTTCTGATTACAATTTGAGGATACTGAGTCAACTCCTGCTGGGATTGGTTGAACCCGGTAATTGACCATACATACAGGGCTGGGATGCAACAACAAAGACTACCTGAGGTAAGCCATGTGAAAAAGCTGTCTCAGTCCAGAGAACACTAAGCCGAAAGACAATCCGAACAGTGGGTTTCTAGGACAATGGGGTATTCTATAACATTAAGTTACTAACAGGCATAAATAAATACCTCTACAGTGAAGGAGTGGTTCCAGGTTCCTCTTATTAGGAGAGTAAAGGACCACACCTGACCAGTTTGTCTCTTTTTTTTCCCCATCCCCTCATGGTTCTTTACCCCAAGAAACTGAAGGACAGTCTGAGACACAGCAAATTCCTTTAATTGATTCCATGAAAGGTGAGCCCCATCCTTATTTCTTGGTTGTAGAGCAGTCTCTGAGACATCACTGTCATAGGACTGAGCATCATCTTCTTGAAAGGTAGAATCAACTCATTTTCTGGACCTGGGTCCATGATACAACCAGATCTCATGCTTAGGCATCAAGATAGGTTGTTTAACATTCTCTAGAAAAACACAAGCACACCCTCTACTCCAAATTAACACTGGACTGGGTCCTGTCCTTTGTATATATAAAGATCTTTCCATAGGACACTTTCTTGCATTTTTTGTTTTAACAGTTAGTCTATCTGCTGCTGTTAGTTCCATTCATTGCAAGATTTAAAAATTTAAAAATATATACTGCCAAGTGCAGTTTATTATTAGGTACAAATTTTGTGGGAGATTATTCTCCTTTTTGTTTTTTTAATTGAATTTTGAGCATATGTTGAGCATGTTTAACAATGGCTCCAAACTTGTAGATCTTTGGTTTCTAACCCCAAGGGGGAGGGTATGTGGAAAGTCATGAGAGGAGCAGAAAGCAGCAGTTTCTCTCTGTTAATTAACCTTTAAAAGTCTGAAAATTTGTTTGCCTCAGATTTAACAATCGGTAAAATCAAACTTTTTTTCCATTTTGTTTGTTGTCCTTTGCCGTCTCCAAAATCTAACTCTCCCTTTTGATTTTCTTAAGTCTATTTGTCTCTTTGGTTTATTATAAGCCTAGTTCTCTGTTTGGCCTAAGTGAATCCAATTTTCCCCAAATTTAACACCTGATAAATTGACTATCAATTAATTCCAGTAATGTAACTTCTCCTCCTATATCTTTCTCTCCATTTTTGTGCACACAATGAGAAGTGTCTCCTCAACCACTATTTCTTCTTTCTCTGGTCAAAGTACAGGTGCCATATTCCCTGTACCAGGACAGCTCTACATAATCCAGGGGAAAGAACAATGAGAGGATGAGAAAATAAAAGAAGGAAAGCTGAGATCAGATTGATTCCTCACTCCTGAGGGGAGGAAAGAAACTGCTCAACCAATAAAGAATGTTTATTTATGCAGTTGGGAGGATGATGTCAGTTTGAATCCCTCTGCTTAATAAATTTTTCCCTGGCTGACTGGGCAAGTTGCATTTTTGGAGCTGAAACAGTTTGTTTATGTGGCTAATTTTGGACTTTTCTCGTTCTCAGGACTGGACTTACTTTAGGTCCACATGTGAAATCAATTTTCAGGGTCAGCCACTTCCTATGGTTCACCTGTATGAAAAAGCCTGCCTAGTACACTTTCAAACAGCCCAATTCTTAGGATGTGTATGAGAACAAAATTTGAAAAAGAGAAAATATTTATAGGATTGTCCTATATTTTCAAGTATTCATGAAATAATCACCAAGACACACAACACAAGGCCTATGACAAACACTGCTGTGTAAGTCAAAGTATTTAAATCATATGGTTCTATCTATTATACTAATGAACTCAACTAGAAACTGGTGACAAAATATCTAACACAATGTTCCACAAGCATTTAAAATTAAGCAATCTATATAAACTTAAAAGATGATCATTTACCTCTACTGCAATATATTTTATTGGAAAAACAATTCAAAATATATTCTAACATTCATAGAAAATATGAAATTTTGATATCATCTTTAGTACTGATTCCTGCTGTTTATATTTATTGTTTCTTTCTGATTATAATAAAAATAAATTATTATTCCTCTTCAAGTATAACATTCTAGGCAATATTATAAAATTGTATATTTAAAAAATTACAAAACAGTAAAGGATATACATTTCAAGTGTTTCAGCGTTACTTGATGTAATTCTGAAAAAGAATATTTATATTTAACTTTATTCCACCAATATATATTGCAAACATCAGCAATTTACTTTTTATGCTTTTAAAATCTCTACATTAATACATGTTTGTGGTATATAGTGCTTACATTCTGCACGTGCAGTTTGTGTATAGATGGAGTAAGTCTTCATTCTTTTTTTGCCTCCCCTCATCCTATGCTTCCGTTCAAGTTTCAATTTCTTTTGTATTTAGAAACATTTGTGTCTCTACTTCCTATCATTTATCTTCTATTTTTATTTTATTTATATTTTTGTTTCACCATATAATTCTGAAAAAAAGATGAACTTGTCTCATAACAACCATCAAAAAGCTCTCATTAAGTAAAATAAGATTATGGCTTTAATTTTGGTACATAAATCAATATTATTAATGGAAACATTTCCAGGAAAAAAGAATATATTTTTCTAACAAATTCTTATAGTTTTAACAATATATGCAGTTTGTTACAAGAATTCACATCATATATATTTTCTACTGTTCAATTATTAAACATGAAGTAAATTTTAGTATACTGAAATAATCTCACTAGACTTCCCTGGAACACAAATTCATCACTGAACATAAACGAAACAACCTCTATTTAGATTTTTTAGTCCAGAGCTTCTTCATTGCAGGTTTAATCTCCACATTTCTCAGACCATAGATAAGCAGATTCATCACAGGGTGCTAGCTGTGTAAAACATAGTAAAGGATTTATCAATTGGTAACATAGAATGTGCTCCCACATAAGTAAAAGTGCAAGAAGCAAAGAAGAGGATAATCACTATGATGTTAAAACCACAGGTAGATATGTCCTTATGCCTTCCTTCCTGTCTCAGGTTCTTCAGGGAGTGCAGAAGAACCACATAGGAGATGAAAAAAAAAACTTTAAACATGGCCACAGAAATTGTACCATCACTGACTGAGAAGCACAGTGAGGATAACGACATAGATTTTCATGCTTGAAAGTTTTGTTAAGGGGCACATGTCACAGATGAAGTGGTTGATGACATTGGGGTAATATAACATAAGATTGTAAACAAAAAGAAATTCAGTATAGCATACATAAAACCCCCAACCCAGGCCAGCAGCATCAGCAGAGCACACTGCTCTTGTTTCATTATGGTCAGGCAATGCGGCGATTTGCACATAGCAGTCATAGGCCATGACAATTAGGAGTGTTACATCAAGACTATCAAATAAGTGACCTAAAAAAGCTGTATTATCCAAGCTTCGAAGGAAGTTGTACTCTTCTCATAGAATAAATCTTTAACCATATTTGGGGTAACTGAAGTGGAAAAAAATTGCATTCACAAATGATAAGTAGCCAAGAAAGATGAACATTGCTGCATCCAAGACTAGACTGAGCACCACTGTCACAACGAGTAGGCTTCCTGCCATTGTCATCGTGTAGATCAGCAAGAACTCAGAAATAACATTTTATGATTCTGGAAGCTCAGAATGATCCCCAAGAGCACAAACTTGGTCACATTATTCCTTCATTCCATATGTCCTTCTGTATGATGATGTGTCACTGCCCAGAACAAAATTATCTGCAAAGTGATTTTAGACTAATTTATTTATTACTTTCACTTATAGATATTGTCATTTATTATGTTATAGTATTGTAAGAGATAATGGGAATGCAAGATTGATGGAAGCACAGTGCCACTTTGTAGAAGAACTATGTTGGAAATAAGTAATTAGAGATATGATATAAAAGACTGATTATGAAAAAAATAAGTCTGTTACAGATAATCGGCCTATTAGGAAATTAAAACATTTGAACATATAAATATCTATGTGAAACAATGTTCAATTATATTTAATTAAAGAAATTAATATGTACCTTATATTTACCTGAATGTACCTTATATTTAATTAAAAGAGGAAAGCAGAGATGACTTTCTACATTCCTGTGGTAGAAAAATTTTCTCAGATAGAAATAGATATCTTCAAAAGACCCATTGCTATTTTCAATTTGTTTTTAGTTCATAACCTAAAGACAGACAAACATGTTTGGAGAATGGAATTACATCTTAGGGAATATAAAAACTTATACTCTAAAATATACAAGATCTTTTAAGAAATTGAAAAATAAAATACAAACCAATAGCAAAATAGACAGATGATATAAGTAGGCAATGAAAGAGAAAGTACATCCACATGATCAATAAACAGGTTGCTGTTATTCACCTGTAAGGGCAAAATGACAAAAGAAAACAAAAATATCTCTTCACAGACATTGGATTTTAAATTTGATAAAGATTTAGAGGTGACTGGTTAAATTTTAAAAGCATATTTTCTCTACTTTGAATTTTATATTTATTGAACACAATTTGACACTCTATTGAAGTAAAAATACATGTACACCTTCATCCCAATTACATCCTTTGTAATCTATTGTATGGAAACTAAAGTCTTAGGACTTATGCATAACATATTTTGCATTATATTAATTGCATTTCTAAAGTGTGCAATTGAAGGAAAATATTAAAGAATTAATTGAATGGATTATAAAATTCTTAAATGTTAAAACCCTCTTTTATAAGAGTTAGTTACAATTATGTCAGTTATCTTGGAGAAACTTCCAGAATTTACTATAGAATAAGAAGCAAAAAATTGTTACCTGCAATAGAGTTTGTAAAATTGTGATATTATTATAAAATAAATATAAATATATCATTTATCCACAAACTTATGAAAGTATGAGTACATATGACCTTGGGGAATATGGAATTAAATACATATGTTGCAAAATCAGTGTGCATTTGTATTCTTCAGGCAGGCATGACTGCAGTTCTGCTATTGATGGCTTGAACATGAAAGATTACAATGACTTGAGAGCACAACTGTAGGAGGGAGAGAGAAAACAAGGAAGTAGAGAAGGGGAAAAGAAAAAAAGGAGAGAGAACAAGGCTCTGATAGGCAGACAGAGAGGCAGAAAGAATTTTCTCATATCAATTGAAAATTTACATTCAGTAGGATCAAAATCCACTAGCCCCTTTACATTTTAAAATAATGCCAGTACTACCAGTTACTATTAAATATCTGTTGATCCTTATTTCAGTCTGAGTTTATAAGCTCTTCCCTGCTTCCCCTTTATAAACAGATTTTTTCTGTCTCTCTCCTATGGCTCATCATGCTGCTCTTGCAAATTTCATCCTCATTTCTCTTAATAACACCACTCCTTAATGCCCTCCCCATTCCATACATTTTCTCTCTGTTTAGGAACTTACTGTCAACATATTTCTGCATGTATAAAATTCTATCATGTGATCCAACATGCGTTTTAAACAAGCACCTTATCTCACTTCTTTGCTCTTCTTATACAAAGCTCGTCATTTTGTTAAGTCCAGTGACACATTTGAGTCGTCCCTGAATTTCCCCACCATTCTTATTAATTGAGGTAATAGTTTCCTTAGTCAAGACTTACTGGCAGCTCTAGGTAGTCACACATTCACCTTCTACAGAGATAGACTCACCCTTTAATGTTTGACATGTAAAAATTCCCTACTGGAAAACTAGGCTAATCAAATGAAGATATGTACAAATAACTGGACTCTCAAAATCTCCCAAAATTTACACTTCAAAAGAGTTTGTAAGGATGCAGATGTTAGAGGAATATATATAATCTGGATATTTATAATATTAAAATATCCAAGGAGAGTATTAAAGATTGGAATCAACTTATAACTATTTTATCAATGACAGAAAAACTATAATTAAATCATGTTAATTCTTAAAAATTGTGTGATACCTATGTAACTACATACTAAATAGCATGCATAAAGCATAGTCCAGGATCTCACCAGTGAATACCCTTTTTGAATTACCTGCATAAGGAGATGGTCACTCTCTTATACAGGTAACTGCTTAAGTTTTAGATTTTGGAACTTTCCCTGTGTTAGTCTATGGGTACAGCTTCACTCAAAGAACCTATACCTGAAAATACAGAGCAAAAGCTGGCATATCCCTCACTGCAACTCAAAATGTTTCCAGATTTATGAAGTTTACAGAAAAAATTGATTCAACTGACTTCCAGAAAGAAATGTCATTTTTTAAGTTGTAATTTTTAAAATTAATATCAAGAATGATCTCTAACAAAAAGAAATCTCTATAAACTGTGATTATAAACAAATAAACCCTAAATATTCATTGTTGGAAAATGTGGTCTAAATACAAAGCAACATTAAATGAGCATTTTGAGATAAAGTAATAAGTTTTGTGGGGAAAATGATTCAGGAAACACAAATGTATGGTCAATTTGCGTTTTTGACCTGCAAAAATGAAACAATGAAATTATTAATATCAGCCAAAAATACTAGTCTGGATTCAAACATCATACTTAAATTTAAGTTTGACTAAGTTTGGAGATGAAATTTAATCCCTACTCTGTAATGATTTGTGTTTATTAACTGCTATAAAAACAATTGTATGAATACTGGTGTAAGCTAACACTCTCAGGTTAGAATAAAAGTCTTTGTACACTTCATCTTTACCATGACACATGTTGAATCTCATTTGCTGAAACTCCAAGGTCATTTTCTCTTTAACTCAACTCACTGGGACCTCAGTCATAATTTTAAGCATGCAGTATGCAGTTCCAAAGATGCCAGAAGATTGTCTAAAACTTAACATCTAGAGACATATCCTCTGGGAATATGTTATAATTCAATATCAAGTCATCAAAAAGGGAACATTCAGTTTGAGCAAAAATGCAATAAATCAAAATTTCATTAAAATCATGATTTATGTATTTAAAGTATGATAATAAGGTGGCTAAATCTGATCAAAATAGGAGTAATATATGTATATATGAAACAATTTTGAATGGCAGTATTTTGTAAAATTGGTGGTAACTAATGAAATGTATATTTTTAAAAGATTGTGCCTTAACAAGTACATGACTCTGTTGAGCATACCCTCTAACCTGTGCATTTTCATTTGACATCAGAACTCACAAACCAGAGGAGGAAAATTGATTTCAGAACAAGGCACTGAAAACGATTCAAATGCTTGTAAAGTGTGGTTCCACAGAAAGTAAAAAAAAAAATCTGAATGTATCGTAATTTTCCAGTGGTTAAAATAAATATTAGAAAACAAATAGGGAAAGAGAAAATAGATGATAGATTATTCATGTACTTATGTATTCATGGAACACTCACACAAGTATTCATGGAACACTCACAAAAATAAACAGTAATTTAGGCCATAACACACATAGCTCTATGTGTCAGAAGACCGAAATCATCAGGAATACACTTCTGATATTAAGAAATAAGAAACAATTGGGAACTTGTGACTAAAATATTAATAAATTTTCTTAATTATTTACAAATACACTTATGTGAATCTGAGACACAAGCAGATCAAACAGATTGGTAAATCAGATTGGTGCAGTAGCAATTGGTGAATTTCATAGCAGCAATGAAAACAAGAAAATTGTTGTCTTTAATTTTTATGTATTTCCAGTAAATGCAGTTTTCAAAAACTGGGGAGAGGGTGCATGTGCACAGCACAGCTTGTTTCAATTTTTACTTTTTTTTGGTACTGAGAATGAGAATTGAATTCAAAACTTCATCCATGCCAGGCAAGCACTGGGCTGCTGAGCTACAGTAACAGGTTTTATTTCTTACTTTTTAATCCTCTTCTCTTGCCTCTCTCCCTCCATCTCTAACTCCCCTTTCCCCATTCTCATTTTTATTATTACATGAGGACTAACAATACAGACAAACATTTAGCTAGATGAATACAGGAAGAAATAGACAAAATACAAATAAAATAATGACAAATGTGAGATTATAGTAAACATATTTAAAATGATGAAGTTCATAAGAGATTGTATGAATAAAAGTATATGCCATCAAAGGAACATACATCTAAAACACTAAAGAAATGAATATAATATTAGAAACATTCTAGGTAGCATACTGAATACAAAAGAAGCAGGAATGCTATGCAGAACCATAATGTAGAAGAAAGAATCAAATATCAACAGTCTCATAAGAAAAAGAAGTCAAGGAACAGGGGTGGTAGAGGAGAGCTGTGAACTGTGGAAATCATATTGTACTGAAAAATGAAAACAAGTTATAAATTTTCTTCATTCAAACAAAAGGAGCCTGCAAAATAAAATAGCTCATTTAATATGCTTCCACTTTCTTTTAGTTTGTGTACAGGAATGCTATTGATTTTAGAGTGTTGACTTTGTATCCAGCTATGCTGCTGAATTTACTTACTATCTCTAATAGTCTTTTAATGGAGTTTTTGCAGTATTCTATCTAGAATATCATGTTGTCTGCAAATAATTGAAATATAAATTCTCCTATTTTTATGCCTTTTATTTCCCCCTCTTATCTGATTGTTCTGCTTAATGTTTCTAGAGCTATATTGAATAGGAGTGGTGATAGGGGGCAACCTGATCTTGTTCCTGATTGTAGAGTGAAGGCTTTCAGATTTGTCCATTGAGTATAATGTTGGCTGCTGTATTTTCATAAATGGCCTTCATGAGATTGAGGTAGACACTATCTATTCCAAGATTCTGTAGGGTTTTTATCATGAAGAGGTGTTGGACTTTATCAAAAGCTATTTCTGCATCTATTGAGATGATCATGTGGTTTTTGTTTTTGGTTCTGTTGATGTGGTGTATTACATTTATTCTTTGGTCTTGGTTAGGGACAACCAACACTGTGAAAACAGCCATACTCCTAAAACTGTTAAACAGATTCAATGCAATCCCAATCAAAATACCATGAACATACCTTACAGAACTAGAGAAAATATTCCTAACATTCATTTGTAAGCAGAAGTAAACTAGAATAGCAAAGGCAATTTTGGGCAAGGAAGGCAAAACAGGAGGCATCTCAATTCCTGACTTGAAACTACACTACAAAAGCATAGTAATAAAATCTGCCTGGTACTGGCAAAGAAATAGACCTGAGGATCAATGGAACAGATTAGAAGATGCAAACACTACTCAACCACCTTATATTTGACAAAGAGGCTAAATGTGTTCACTGGAAAAAGACAGCCTCTTTAATAAATGGTGTTGGAAAAATTGTCTTTCCACATGTCACAGACTGAAAATAGACATATGCCTATCACCATGCACAAAACTAATGTCTAAATGGATTGAGTATCTAAATATTAAAACAGAAACAATACAACTACTGAAGAGAAAGTAGGTAAAAACCTTGGAGACATAGTGAAAGGGAGATAATTCATGAATAAAATGCAAACTGCATGGGAAATACTTCAAAGAATTAACAACTGGGATCTCATATTACTAAAAAGGTTTTGCACTTCAAAAGAAATCACCAATAAAGTGAAAGAAAACCCAGAAAATGGGAGAGAATGTTTTCCAACAATTCCTCAGACAAAAGACTTATATCCTGAACATATAAACAATTGAAAAACATCAAGCCCTCAAATTCAAAGACCCTCTCCAAAAAGGGATATTTGAGATGAATACAAATTTCTCAGATGAATATATAAAAATGACAAATAAATACATGACATCACCAGTCATTTGAGAAATGCAAATTAAAGCAGCATTGAGATTTCATCTCACTCCAGAAAGAATAGCTGCCATCAAAAAATCCACTGACAAACAATGTTGGTGATGATGTGGGGAAAAAGAAACACTGCCCCACTGTTGGTGGGAGTGTAAACTTGTGCAGCCACTATGGAAATCAGTATGAAGTTTCCTCAGAAGACTAGGATTGAAAGTTCCATTCAATCCCTGTATTCCCCTCCTGGGTATTTTCCCAGGAAAATTGAAAAGTTCATATCACAGTGATATATGTGCCCCCATGTTCATAGCAGCAAAATTTCTAATAGTTAAATCTTGGAAACAACCAAGATGACCATCAACTGCAGACTGGATGAAAAAGATGTGGTATTTTTATACAATGGAATATTACTCAACTATATAAAGATGATCTTAAGGTTTTCATAGGCAAATGGAGACAAATGGAGTCTCTCCTCATTAGTGAAATAAATAATCATGTTTATAAATATCACATTGTATCTCTAGTGTAAAAAGTAATAAGAACTGTAGGAGTAATAAAACCCAAAATGGGAGATTGGTATTGTAAAAAAGAGAGAGAAAGAAAGTGCTCTAAATGGTATAACTGCATGCATGTTTAAGTGTGTTAGATTGATAACCACATTACTAGGTTTTTGTTGGATCATTGAACAGAACTGTTTGCAGGCTCACTGTTTGAATGGCCACTTTGTATGCTTTACTTTTGTAACTTTAACAACTATTTCTAAGCAAGCAATATGTAATTTATCAAGTAGTGATTTCTTACTGTTTATTTTTTTTAAATTATGTGTTATTTCCAACCTTTGTCTGTTTTTTTTTCTTTAAATCAAATATTTAAAAATCTCATTTAGAAAAACAGGACTAAAAGCAAATTCCAAAAGAAAAAATATTTTTAAAAGTACAGACATACATAACTAGATCATACAGGACTACCAATCATAAAACAAATTTTTGAATGGAAACACTTATTCTGTCAGTCAATCTCAATAATTATACATTCTTAATAAGTAATCCTTTCTAAATGAAAAATTATCAAAATAAAACTTTAATAGTTTTTTTATGAGACAAGCTCCATTTTACTTTAGTTTTAAAAATTCTAAACCATTTTGTGGCACTAGTGTCATGTCGTTGGCCACTTCTTGTGTGATTTATCTCACTCCTGGAGATGGCTTGCACTTACACTCATACTCGAGCCCTTGTCACTGCTAACAGTGTTTCACAGTTTTCACTCACTTTTTCTGTGGTGGCTGTGTCCTATGTTATTATCCTGCACTCCCTGAGAACATACAGTTCTGAAGGGTTCCACAAAGCCCTGCTCACCTGTGCTTCTCATGTTACAGTTGTGGTCTTATTTTTTGTGCCTTATTCATATCTTTACCTGAGACCTATGATCTCGTTCACCACTGACAAGGCTGTGGCTGTGTTTGTAACACTTAACACTAATAACACCTTTGCTGAAGCCTTTAATCTACACTGTTAGAAATGAGGAAGTAAAAAGAGGTTATGAAAAAACACTAGGCTGAAATAATGAAAAGAAGTATTTAAGAAATCTTGTGATTTGAATTTAGAAAGAATACTATTAATATTTCATGAGAATTTATTCAAATTGTTGACTGATTAGCACTGGAAAGTTTTCCTATTTGCAAGCAATTGTTTCTTTGACATATATGAAAGGTATACATTAGGATGGAAAGGAGATTATTCAGCACAGTATTACATTAGTCAACCTATGATAATTAGCACTTTATTTTTTTAAAATTTTGTTTAAAGAGAAAAAAAAGCAAAACAGAAAAAAGGGAAGAAACAATACAGAATTTCACAAAAGAAACAGTAAGAAATCACTACTTGATAAATTACATATTGTCTTCTTAGATACAGTTGTTCAAGTTATAAAATTAAAGCATACAAAGTAGACATTCAGTGAGGCTACAAAACAGTTCTGTTCAACAATCCAACAAAAACTTAGCAACATGGCTATCAATCCTACACTCTTGAACATAAATGCAGTTATATCCTTGAGAGCACTTTCTTTTCCTCCTTTTGCTTTTTAAGTCCATTATCTGTTTAGTTATATCATGTTTCAGCTTTCTCACTATCTTACTGATCTGTTTTATTGCTGTTATTTACTATTTATTTATTTATTTATTTTAAAGTAGTAAAATAAGAGAACAAGATGGAACAAAGCCAGTTGGGACAGTGTAGTGAAACTGGTACATAACTTCACAGCAGGTTACCAGGATAACTGTAATAGGTGCCATAATATATCTCATTTTCTTCACAATAGTTGTTCTATCAGATATAATAAAATCAAAGGAAATAGAGAACATTATAGAACTTATCAAAACAGAATATTGAATAGAGTAATACCATTAATCAGACAAAGCCAAACATTGATAAAAAATATTTGCCTTCAAAGATATGGTAGAAGGAAATTCCCTTATTTGCTATATTGCATATAGTCATCCTCACAAGAGATGCTCAGATTTTTGACTCCCATTTGCTAACAGGGGTAGGGGATGGTGGGATGGAAGTTTGAGTCTCAGTCTGTGCTCCAGTAGGCTCACAGCCACTTGCCAGTGTGGCGAGCTGGCTGCTTGGTTTCTGAATGCCCCAATAATTAACAGTTTAATGTCTTTAAATATTCATCATGTTTTTGAGTTAGGGCTCTTTAAACTTGTCTCTTCTGGTTTTGTTTAAAATATGGAATAAATTGATGTGTACTACAGTCATTACAAATAGAACTCATTTCTCCTAATTTCACTTTGATACTCACCATTGAAACCTCTCCCAATCCTCATTTTATTTATCATTTCTAGTATTTAATGGTAACTCTTTTCCAGTCAGTTTCTACATGTTCTACTTTAGACAAGGAGAAAGGAAAAGAAGGCTCTGAATACTAAAATTCCTATAGGAAGCTGTAAATCCTGTAAGCATAGATTGTGTCATTGCCCTGACTGTTAAGATTCACAAATCTGAAGTGCAGAAAAAATTCAAAGCATGAATGCAATGTAATACCAAAAGGTCCATAAAGAGTCAGATGCTTCAAAGTCAGAGAGGAAAACCTTAGGTTTAAAGAGCACTCATTACTGAACTAGCTTCAATATTAATTACCATCATCAATATGACAGCTACTTCACCTCTCTATCTGATTCTTCATCAGAAAAGGGGAATATCATAATGTACTTCATTAAACACATTTTATTTGAAACTAGGTAGCAGTTGAAAAACTTTGTGAAAACTACTCAAATCTGTACAACCTTCAAAGTCATCACCAGCACATGAGGGAATTTGGGTGTTGCTATTTACATCAGATAAATATAAGGACACATCTACTGTTCTTCAGTGTGATGTGTGATGAGGAAAGAAAGACTTATGATGTTTCATGCAATGTGAGAAGTTTAATGAAGTGACTCATCAGGGGGCCAGTATCCTCACTTTTTGAATATTCTCATTCTATGCAAGAGGAGGATATGGATATGATGTGAGAGTACCACAGAGGGGTAGCTGGTTTACAATATAAGGGATATAAAGAGACTTGTTCTCCCCTTGGCTTTATCTTTGCTGTTTTTGCTATCTTCTGCCAATTTCAGATTTTGCCTTTGACTCATTCACCTTGCCTTATAGCCAGATGATTATGGACTGTAACCTCTACAAACTGTGAGCTAAATAAACCTTCCTTTCCTTAATTTTGTGGGTCTACTATTGTGTCCCAGGAATGAAAGAAAATTAACTAAGACAGAAGTTGGTACCAGAGTAGTGGGGTCATTGCTGTGGTGGTAAATGACCATGTGGTTCAAGAATCTTTGGGAAAGGCTTGTGGGAAGAGTTTGGAAAGATTCAAAGGTGTTACTTGAAAAAGTAGTGCTGGAATGCCCTAGGATTTTCTACATATGAGATGTTCATCAGAGCTCCGAAGATCTGAAGTTTTGAATTAAGACTGCTGATAAAGACCAGGTTAGGGAGGATTCTTCTGGGAAGGATTGCATTGGCTGCTATTCCAGATGGAATATGTTATCATTCAGCAAAAAAAGTCTATATTTTATGCATGTCCAGCATCTTTCAGACTAATATTAATTTTGGTGGACTAATTAATGTAGTACTGAAGTTTCAAGGCAGTAAAATGCTGATGTGGTGGCATGGTTATTGCTGGATTCTACAAGCCATATTTATGTCATATATCAAAAGCAAGGAAACCATTAGGATGATTTAAAACATTGTAAATTTGTCCAGAAAAGATGTTCTAGTAAATCTATGTGCTGAAAAGATAGAAGTGAAGAAATATAAGTTACTGAGAAGTAACAGCATAGAAACAACATAGGCAACAAAATGCAGCAAGCTTCTACCATTTTAGGCTGAAAATTGCAAAGTGAAAGATGTTTCTGAAAAAAACGCCACACAACGCCATGTCCAAGCATTGTGTTTGTATAGGAAATTTCTTCCTCAGAATGGGATTCAGAGTGCTCAGTGAACCAGATCTTACAACCAAGTGAGAGCAAAGCCTGGCTTACCACTCCAGCTGACAGCAAGTTTGACAACATCCATGTGGTGCTTGTTTTAGGCCATCGCGGAATAAAAGACTGATGGGGTTATACATGATTTTTGATTTCAAAAGATTTGAGAGACCATTGCATGTGTCCATGAGAGAGCAATTGGTGCAGCTATGAGGAAGAAATCAATGTTGCAGTGAAGATCACAGAAGTTTAGAAAAGTCACAAACTTGAATCCTCTAAGAAATCCTGTAAGGAGGGAACAAAGCAAGCCTAAGAGAGAATCTGTGGGAGGTGTAAGTACCAGAAGTGCCATAGGAGTGGACCCACACAATTCATTTGGAGCTCACAAATTGTCACAGTGCTTCAGGTGATATACATGAAACAACAGGATTTAATGTTTGTGCTGCTGGATTTTGGATGTGCTTTGATCCTATATATATATATATATATATATATATATATATATATATATCATATTCATGGACTTCTATGGTTTGTTTAGAATTTTTTCAAGTGAATTGCATAATTTTGTTACAAAATAATTATTTGAATTATTATTTTCCTATTTTATATGTGAAAAACCAGTGTTGTCTGATATGGCTAAACAAGATTACTAGTTTTGAAGCCCAAAATTAATTATCATTGTTCCATCATCCTAATCTGAAATCAGTGAGCCTCCGTGGCACAATATGAGCATTTATGCTCATTTATTGTGCTGTAGAAATGCAAGATAAGCCTAGCTGTACAGCCTCACACATAGCCTGCATCGTAGGCTCCTTTACATACAATTCCAGAATCTACTCCTTTCACCCTGCTCTGTGTTATCAGCAGTGCAGCAGTTGTAGCATCTGAGGGAGGGGCCAGGCCTGCAGGTGCATGAACCTGAGTCTTAATCATATTATCTTTGCATAATAATGACCTTGACTAAGTGACCCAAAAATCATGAACTTCTGATATTTAGATGTTTAAGGGGTAGATATTTTAGATTCCACATGTAAGTGAGATATTGCAGTTCTTTTATTTATGTTCCTGGCTTAGTGTTGTGATCACGATGTTCTCTAAGTCCATCTATGATGTGTCAAATGTTGGGATTTCTTTCTTTTTAAGATATTGTCTATGCACCCAAGAAAATGTAGTAGAAAATAAGGATGATCTGTGTTTCAAATTGTTATTGTGGAATTGAATGAGATGACCTTTATGAAGTTTATAAAGCAATTTTTGTCAGAGTAAAGTGTCAAAATGTTAATGTGATATCACTTTGTTTATCCTTTCCTTTCCTAAATGTCCACAAAGAGATTTATTTCCTTTACACTTCTACCTTTATTAGGATTAAATATTCTGTTTTAGAAATCATTGGTTTTGTTTTTCATATCCAATCTGTTTTTCCATTCCCCATTTTTACTGGTTTTACAACTTTGATCACATATCTGCCTATCCATCTTTCTTGAGGATGTGAACTTACATCCATTAAAATGCAAATATGTTTGACAAATTCTCTGTAATTGCTTATGTGGCAACATATTTTGTATGTGTGTGTGTGTGTTTGTGTGTGCATGCACACACAAACACACACACATATATGTTAGGAATTGAAGACAGGGCTGTGTGTTTGGGACTTGTTCTCAGCCTAGGTCCATATACACTTCAGTACTAAGCAGTAATTTGGAAAGTAAAGGAAAAGACATTTTTTCTTCTCTAGGAAAAATAAGTTTCTAGGAAACAATACATTGGAAGATTATCAAGTTCTTCCTTTGTCTTAAAAGTCTTGTATTTACTATAATGAAAAATTGCAGAGCTTTGGAGAAAAGTAAATGTTTAATTCTTTGAACTTGTCATATTTTAATTCAGTCTAGTTATATAATTCAGACCTTAATTTCCATAATTATTTATGTAAATATTCATCAAAAGCAATGTGGGAGTTGATGGAGTTGTTTGAGAGTATTAAAACAAAATGATTCCTGCTTTTATTTCTTCAATACTCTTGATTGAACACACAGCCTTCATTCTGAGATCCATCTCTATCTCTTTTTCATTTTGTGTTTTGAGAAAAGTCTTTCTAAGTCACTAAATTTCCAAGACTGAGGTAAAACTTATGGTTATGTGGACTCAAACTCACAAAATGCTGAGATTATACCCATGAAAAATTGTGCCATGGTAGGTTTCTGATTTTATACTGCTATGAAAATAATTCCAGATGTAACAAATCCTAAACTCATAAAGCTCTTTTTATTTTAAAGAGGGTAAAACCAAATATAACAAAACAGAACAAGGGATATCAGAAGAAAACAGTGTAAGTGACACAGATTTCAAAGCAACACAACAGGAAATCTATAGTGGCTACAATAATGTCTCTTGCTATGTTTTAAACAGTTGTCTATATCTTCACACATATTAATTCAAACAGAATAAAATAGTAAAAAACTAATCAAAGCACAATAATGTAGGCATTACAGGCCTTCAAAACCAAAGAATAGGAAAATCAACAAGGCTACCATAATGTCTCTTTTTCTCTTCAAAATTGCTGTCAATATTTTCGTGTATGTTGAAATTGAATAATACAAAACAGAATAAAAGTACTATGAACAAAGTATAAAAGCATTACTGGATTTCACTCTATGAAGGTAGGGAATTATCAGTGGACACCATAATGTCTCTTTTTATTCAAATTAGCTGATTATTTTATCATGCATAATATAATTGATTCTCATAAAATGTTTAGAAGTTTTAGGCATGTATAAGTCTATACATGTATACCTATGCTTTGTGTATTAGGGAAAAACAAAACAAAATAGAAATAAAAAAGACAAATAAATAACAATAACAAAGATCCCCAAACAATGACAATATAGGACTTCAAAACAAGGTGATAGGAACATAATGAAGGTTGTTATTTTACATGATGATCTTCAAGAGTCCCTCAGGTCACCAGACACAAACATGCAAAATTGTCCCAATCCTACGAATGTCAACTGTTTGTTCCAAGAACTTATAGGAATATAGCACAATCATCTTAGCTATCCTAAGTGTGTTTATATGAATTTAGATATTTTTTCTTTTCTCTTCCTTTCACTTTTTCCTCCTTTTCCCTGAGATATTATATTTTTCCCCATTAAGCAGATACTTAACCTTTCACAATATTTATTGAGGATTTTGTATGTTATTCACTTTTTCAGTTTCTTATATGAGGGAGATAATGCGGTAATGACACATGTGAGTTTTATTTCACTTATGAATATGGTCTCAAGTTGCTTCCATTTACCTATAAAAATCTCAATGTGATCATCTTTATAGCTGATTGTATAAAAGTATCACATATTTTTGACCCATTCCTCAGTGGATGGGCATTTAGGTTGTTTCCAAAATCTGGCTATTACAAATTTTGCTGCTATAAACTTGAGTGCACAAATGTTAGTGTGATGTGATGTTTTCAGTTCTTTTGGGAATATGCCCAGAAGTGGAAAACCTAGGTCAAATGGGACTTCCAATACCATCTTTTTTAGTAAAGTCAACACTGATTTCCATAGTGATGCACCAGTTTACACTCCTACCAAAAGTGAAGAAGAGTTCCTTTTTCCCTCGGTCTCTCCAGCATTTGTACTTGGTAGTTTTCTTGATCCTGGCCATTCTATCTGGAATGAGATGGAATCTCAGTGTGCTTTTCTATTATGACCAATGATCCTGAACATCTTTTCATATATTTATTTGCCACTTTTATTTCTTTATCTGAGAACTGTGTGTTCATCTCAGATGCCCATTTTTCTATTGGGTCTTTGAATTTCAGGGGTGCAATTTTGTTTTAATTCTTAATATGCTCTAGACAGAAGACCTTTGTCTAAGGACAGTTGAATAAGATTTTTTTCAAAATTCATCTAATTCCTTTTTACTCTGTAGGAGAATTCTTTTGACATGCAAAAATTTTTAATAAGACAAGATCCCAGTTATTGACTCTGGGAAGTAATTCAAGGGTGGTTTGATTGTTGTTCATGAATTCTCTACCTACCCTTATGTCTTTAAATTTCTACCTAATTTATCTTCCAGTAGATTTAGTGTTTCTTTTTTAATATTATTACATCTTTGATCCATTTTGACTTTAGTTTAGTAGTTGGTGATAGGAATGTTTCTATCTTTTGTTTTTGGCATATGGAGAGCCAGTTTTTCCAGAGCCATTTATTAAACAGACTATCTTTATTTCAGTTAACTTTTTGGTCCCTTTATCAAACATAAGGTGGCGGAATGTGTAGTTGTATCTTCTATTTCATGGATCTTCAGGCTTGTTTTTATTCCAATACCATGTTGATTTTATTATAGTAGCTTTATAATTAACTTCAAGTCAGGGACTGTGATGCCTCCTGCCTTGTCTTTGTTGTCTTTGCTATTCTTGGTCTCTTCTGGTTCCAGATGAATTTTAGCAATGACTTATCTAAATCTGTGAGACAGGCTAGTGGTATTTTGATTGGGATTGTATTAAACTTGTATAACAATTTTGGGAGAATGGGCATTTTCACAATATTTGTTTTTCCAAATCCATGAACAAGGAAGGTCTTTCCATTTTCTGGGGTCCTGTTCAATTTCTTTTTTCAGGGTATTATAATTTTCCCTGGATATATTTTTACTTCTTTTGTTAGATTGATTCCTAAGTATTTCATGTTTTTGATGGTATTGTGAAGGGTGTGGCTTCTCACATTTTTCTTTGAGTTAATTTTTTTGTGTATAGGAATGCTATTGATTTTTCAGTGTTGATTTTTTATCCAACTACATTACTGAATTTAGATATTATAGATAGGAATCTTTCAATGGAATTTTGTGGGTCTTCTATGTAGAGTATCATAAGCAAATAATGATGATTCAAATTCTTCTTTTCCTATCCCTTCTCCTTATATTTCTCACTTGTCTAATTTCTCTAGCTAGTATTTCTAGCACTATATTGAATTGCAGTGGTAACAATGGTCATACTTGTCTTGTTCTTGAATTTAGAGTAAAAGTTTTCAGTTTTTCGCCATTTAATATGATGCTGATTGTTGGTATGTCATAGATGGTTTTTATCACATTAAGGGAAAAATCATCTATTTTGATTTTCTTACCATAAATAAGTATTGTACTTTGTTAAAAGCTTTTTCATCCTGTATAAAAATGATCATGTGATGCTTATTTTTAGCTCCATTGATATGGTGCATTCTTTTATTGATTTGTGTATGTTAAACCATTCCTGCATTGCTGAGATGAATCCCACTTGATTGTGGTGTATAATTTTCTTGATGATTGCTGCATTCTGTTTGCTAATACATTATTGAGAATTTTTGCATATATGTTCATTAGGAAGATTGGATTGTAGTTCTCTTTTTTGGTTGGGTCTTTTTCTGGTTTTGTCATTTGATCCAGAAATGAGAGGGAGCATTGTTTCACTTTCAATTTCATTGAATAGTTTGAGGAGTCTTGGCATTAAGTCTTGTTTGAATTTCTTATAGAATTCTGCTGTGAATCCATCAGGATCTGGGTTTATTTGTTGGTAATGTTTTAATTATATTTTCAGTTTCATTAATTGAAATTGGGTTGTACATCAGGTTTACATCTTCTTGATCCAGCCTTTGTAATTCATGTTTCTAGGAACCTGTCCATTAATTTTGTTTTATCAAGCCTATGACAGTAGATATTTTTTGAAATAGATATTGATGATCTTTTGTATTTCCACATTCTATAGTGATTTCACCTTTTAATTCCTTATTGCATGAATTTGATTTTTTTCTTTCCTTTGTTTAATAGGTTGGCTAGGGTCTTATTAATTTTATTTATTCTTTCAAAGACCAACTTTCTGATTCATTGATTTTTTGTATTGTTTTCTTAGCCTCCATTGTATTGTTTTCTGCTCTGTTCTTTATATTTTCCTCCATTCTTTGGGTTTGGGCTTGACTTGCTTTTCCTTTTCTAGGTATTTGAGGTGTAACATTATGTAGTTTATTAGCATTATTAGTGTTTGCTCTGTTTTCCTGATGTGGGAATTCACTGCAATACACTTTCCTTTGAGGACTGCTTTCACTGCATCCCACAGGTTATAGTAAGATGTATTTGTATGTAGATATTGTTTAATTTCTTCTTTAAGTATCTCTGTGTTCCATTGATTGCTAAGGAGTGTACAATGCAATTTCCATGTGTTTGTGTGGTTTTGACATTTCTTTTGTCATTAATTTCTAGTTTCAATATGCTATTATCTGATAACATGCATTGGATGATTTCAATTCATTTGCATTTACTTAAGTATATTCTGTGGGCTAGCATTTTATATTAGAGAATGTCTGTTTTAGAAAATGGTCTATTTTAGAGAATGTCCCATGTATGGCAGAGAAGAACATATATTCTAATGTTATTGTGTGGAACACCCTGTATAGGTCCACCAATTCCTTTTGTTCACAGGCGTGATTCAGTTCTGCTATTTCTTTGCTGGTTTTCTTTCTAGTTGCTCAGTCTCTTTGTGTCAATGGGGGTGTAAGTTCTCCTGTTATAATTGTTTTATTGCTCTTTTGATTTTTCATTTCTGTCAATATTTGTTTTGTATAGCTGTGCGCTCCCAAATTTGGTGAGTATATATTTAAGATTTTTATTTCCTCCTTTTGAAGTTTTCCCCTAAGTAGTATGCAGTGAAGTGACCTTCTTTATCTCATTTTATAATAATTGGTTTGAAGTTCACATTGTCTGAAAACAGAATAGCTACCCCTGCTTTTTTTTTTTTTTTGGTTCCTGTTGCATAATGTACTGTTTTCTATCCTTTGACTTTCAGTCTATGCATTTCCTTTTGTATTAAATGGGTTTCCTGTATACAGTATATGGATTTTTGTTGTTTCTTGTTCCATCCTGCCAGGTGGTATCTTTTAATTGGTGAATTGAGGCCATTTATAGTAATGGTTATAACATATACATTTTTGTTTATTTTTGACATGTTATCTTTCTGATGTTGATTATTTACCTTTCCCCTTTGTTTAATTATTTGCCTTGCTTAGTGGTTTTTTCCTATGTCTAATCTAAAGTGTCTTTCAGTATTCTTTCCAGTGTTGGTTTGGTGGTCATGAAGTTCTTCAGCTTTCCTTTGTCATGGAATTATCTTATTTCTCCATCCATTTTGAAGGACAGTTTTTCAGGATACATCAGTCTAATTTAGAAGTCATTTTCCTTTAGGAGCTGAAATATATCACTCTATGCTCTTTTTCACTTCATTGCTTATGTTAAGAAGTCTGCTGTGATTCCCATACACTTCCTTTTATAGGTGATCTCTGTCTTCTCTGTAGCAGTTTTTAATATTGTGTTCTTTTGTTATTTTCTGAGATGTTGATTATTATTTGTTGGTATAGTTTTATTTTGATTATGGTTATTTGGAGTTTTTATGATTCACTGATCTGTGCACCAGTTTCCATTCTCATGTTTGGGAAATTTTTAGCTATTACTTTTGTAAATAGCCTTTTGGTATTACTTGGGTTGTCACCTGCTTTTTCATTTATACCTATCAATGTTATGTTGTTTTCTTTTGCATCATCTTGCAGCTGTTGAATTGTTATTCTCTGATTCCTAGTTACTTTTAAAAGATATTCCTTTCTTGTTCACTAGCTGCAATGTTGTCTTCAGGGTCTGAAAGACTATCTCTCTTTCATTGAGGCAGTTTTTGCCAACTTTTGATGGAATTTATGATTTCCTGTATACTTCTGTATCTGTTTCTCGTGTTCTGCTTGTTTCTTATATTGTTCATTTGAGGTTTTCATCTTTTTGCATTGTTCTTCTAGTTTTTTAAGTATGTCTTCTTTATATATGTGCAGCTTTTCTTTCATTACATTATCCTATTACCTGGAGAATATTTCTGGTATGAGTTCTTTTATAATTTCCCAGAGTTGTTTCTTTACTTTAGTTTCTGGTTTCAGGTGTATGTCTTACATTTTCTTCTGTGTCAATGTCTCCTAGGCTTGTTTAGGATGGGCTGGAGGTTTGAGATTTCATTCTTTCATTATCCTACATCCCTTAGGGAAGACAAAGGCAAGGTCTCAGTTGTTTCTTGGGTTGAGAATATCTATCCATATTGCAGGTTGTTTCCCCAGTTAGTGGAAGACATTAGACAGACCTTCCCAGTTGGCTCCCAGCCACCTGGAACCACTGGATATGACCCTACTAGTCTCAGAGCAACCCAGCAAAGCTTCCCTGTGGGATGAAAATCACTGCATGTACTTTCAACTTGTGAGGTGGAACACCAGAAGCTGTGGGTCACTTGGGGGTCACAGAGTGGGTCCCAGTTAGGCCTGAGGGACCTTCCCATGTGTACTCTTGTGATTTGGTATGTTGGTTGGCACCTTACCAGTCTCAAAGTGACACATTAATGCATCCCTATGTGATGGAAATAACTGAATGCACATTCAGCTCATGAGGTGGAACACAGGTGGCTGTGGGCCACTGTGAGTGTCACTGAGTGGGGTTCACATAAGGCCACTGGGACCTTCTTGTGTGTCTTCCAGTGATGTAGATCCTGGGTGGTTCCTTACCAATCTTGGAACAATGCACTAAAGCTTTCCCATGGGGTGAAATCACTGTGTGCTCTTTTGGGTCATGAGTTGGAGCACAGGCACCCATAAGCCACTCTAAAGTCACCAGACATGGCTGAAGTAGGCCCCGAGGGACCTTGAAGTGCATTCTCTGGTGATGTAGGATACTTGCTGGGGCCTTACAAATCTCAGAGCATCACACCAAATCTTCTCCAGTGGGATTGAAATTACTGTGTGCACTTTTGGCTTCATCACCGAAGAAAGATACTTGAAGGCATTTATTAAAAGTAAAAGCCCCAAATACTTGATAAAAATGTAGGTCTTTATGTGAAAAAAATCAGAAAAATGTGCACATTTAATCATGCACAGCAATACTCATTGTAGAAAAAATTTGGGTCATAAAACAAAACAAAGAGGAATGTTTCAATAAAATATGACAATTATGAACTTCAAACATAGATGAATAGTTTGGATTTTGATATATCAATAAAGAAAAGTCTGGAAAATAATGTAAAATAAAAATTAAGCTGAAGAATGATACATCTAATATGATGACAATTATAAAAAAAGAAATCACACTAAACATCAATACAATTTTATATTATATGTGTGTGTTTCAGGGAGTGTGTGTGTATGGTAAAGATATTGGAAGAATATTATCAAATTCAGAATACTGTATTTTTTGTCAGGCAGAATTGAATAGCAGAAAAATATTTAATTTCAATTTTTATATTCTAATTTGAAAAGAAATGCATTCATAAAAGATGGTATAATTAAAATGAAAAATAACAATTATGTCATACTTAGACTAGTCTCATATTGGTGATTATAAAATGATACTTTATTTCTCTCTTTCACAGTAGAGGAATTCTTGTGATGCTTTTCTCTTGGTGCTGTGAATTCTGTGTCTCTAAATACTTATGACCATGTGGCTCATCCTCAGTCTCTGATACCAGGCTACTTTTCCCATGGTTCCCCTATCCCCTCTCAACACATTACCCTTGGAGTCTCTTTGCACCTTAATTATTCCTTCTTTACCATAAATTCAATTTCTTCTGTAACCTTGATTAAGCCTTTGCTACTCTAAAAGGTAGATACCAACTTCTGAGAGATATTACTGCTTTGTTCATTTTATTTGAATTTCTAAGCAAACATTTTCATTACTTAATTTCCCTACCCAAAAGGAGTTTTTTTGTTCTTTAACTGTTCCCCAGTCAAAGGAGAGTAGTAAAGCCAAAGAATAGTAGCTGACTGGTCACTGGAGCCTCATAAATGGTTCCCTACACATCCACGAGAAAAGAAAAAAAATAATGCAAACTTACAAAGTTGAAGTACTGTGAACTGAATATTGGAGAAGGAAAAAGGCAACATTTATATTTCAGATACATAGAAATAGTTTCTCACGTCTCTTTCATGAAGAGTTTTTTTAATGGAAATGAGAATGCAGAGATACTTGTATCACTTGTATTTGACAAGTTTTCTCTTACTTTTGTTTATCAGAGGTAAGTGCTACTATGAATGCCACAGGATGGACTTTCAAACACACACTGATGCAGGAAGGGAAAGGAATACTTAATTTCAACAAGATTCCCTGTTCCCTGAAAATCAAAGCCTTCCTGAGATTATAAATCACTGACAAGTCCACCTATCTCTTCCCAAACAGCATTTTTAGCCTTTATCCTCTGTGTAATGAAGTCTACCTACTAATGTACTAAAAAAAACAAAGCTAAGGGATATCAGAAACAGAATTCCTCAGGAATTTTGAGAAACTGCAGGCAAATGTAAGAAACTTGTCTTTTCTGCTTACATTCAGAGGAAATGGCATAGAGTTTATAAAAACACAAATACTTTGATTAGGGCTAGGTTAGATTGGAATTCTATGTAGGCCAAATGTTAGGTGAAATACATTTTAAGCTAATTATATTTTAGTACTTTTAATCACAACAGGATGACTATGAGAAAATGTATATGTTTATTAACTCAATTTTGCCATCCTCCAATATTGCAGATGTGTATTTTCAAACACCACATTGTACTCAAACATAGATACAACTTTGTTAATTTAAATAAGACAAAGCAGAGAATCAAAAAGATAAACCCACTGAGTATAAAATGAAAATGAGGATTTAGGTCCAAGTTTCATCTCAAAAATTCTCCAGGAGCATTAACAATTTTCATAACTATCACTACCACCATCACCATTGCAACATTTTTATTGCTACTGTCATTAGGGTCATCATTCTAATTCATTCCTTCACTTATTAATTTTAATTTTTTGATACAGGCTGAATTTGAACTCACTACATAGCTCCTACTGACCTTGAACTCCCAGTGATGCTCCTATCTCAACCACTTAAGTACTGGAATTACAGGCACATGAACTGTCAAGAGGGAGGCTATTTCATCAAAGAACAGGTATCATCTTTCTCCAGATAACTGGCCAAAGACAGTATTCATTATTGGCTTAATCTGTTAGTTTCATGCAGTGCATAATAATTACATACAGTTTACAATATTAATCATGTTTATCCACTTTCTCTCTACACTCCCTTCTTTTCCCTTTTCACGATCCCACCTCCCTGTGCTTGATTCCTTCCATGAACATTAAGTGACATAAATCAGACAAAGTTGTTGACCAAACACATAGTTTGTGATGAATGAGACACCTTGTGAAAGTCTTGAATTCCACTCTTCTCATGTATCTTGCAATGACTACAACTGCCTCTATAGTCTGTGATTACACAGACATTTATGATATTTTTATCCTGGAATAGGGAGTCATTAATGAGTTTATCCTTAGTTTTCAGAAACCTGGACAGTGGTCCCATTAAATATCCTTCATAAGATGATCTCATTATTGTGATCTCCTTACCCAAAAATGGATTCATTTATAACACTTTCAGGCAAAAAGACGTGGTGTTTTTTGCTCATTCATAGAACCAAACATTCAACCCCCCACCCCAAATAGAGGAAAAAAATTCATTTAGCTCAGAGTTTTTGGTGATCTCAGTTCATAATCAACTGGCTTTAAGACAGGATGGCATGACAGAGGGGTCACTTCAAGTTGGCAAAAGACAAAAAAAACAGCAAGAGCAAAATAGGGTAAAATTGAGCCTTTTATCCACCCTATGTTTTAAGAAGGTTATCCACCTAGTTTCCAGGTAACCCTAACAATACCTCCATAACCTCCTCTTGCACAATTTGAAAATACTTACAAAATGAGAACTGTAGCTTCCTTCTCAGTAAATTCACTATACTTCTAAATTGTCAAGTTGAAAAAAAATGTATCAAGCATTACAACCCACCCCTTGTCAATGTGGGAAAAAAAACACTTTTCTTTAAACCAGTCTCCAGATACAAAGCATGCTTGTTCATATATTTACAGACTCTGAGCATTGCAACTATTAACACAGGTGGAATAATCATTAAGAAACAGTCTATCAACATTGTATTATGTTAGAATGATAGCATTTTTCCCTGACCCACAAAGACTCATCCATATGCCTTTATAATAAAGGCACTTGGTTCATCTGTGACAGTTACCAAAATCTTAACATATACAGCTTTGCTGAAAAATCCAGCTCACAACATTCAGATTTCTGTACAAATGACAGTAAACATTTCCATTGTACAATGGCACAAAATAATCATTTTCATTCCAAAAGTTACAAATAGGTGGATATAAAAGACTGGCATCCAAAAAATCCAAATGCTAGCAGGACAAGCATCAAATCCTGTAATTCCACTTCCAGAATTTGAGATAATATGTGGAAACTCTGAATAGCAAAGGACGTGAGTGACTATCCCTATGGTGATTCTTTTGTGTGTAGCTCACATGAATTCTCTGTTTTTCTCTCAATTTGTTCATTCCTTGCAGTTTTCCTTAGATTATCCATTCTCTTGGCTTTTCCAAAGTTCTGGGGTCTCCACTGCACCACTGGCTACATCTTCACACATGGCCTCTCACTGCTTGGCCTACCAAACCTTAAGAAATCATGTTAAAATCTTTCTTAACCTTGAAATGCTTGCATTGTTAATATACTTAACATCAGTGCAACATGGATGATTACAGAGTCTGCTTCACCCTGAAGAAGTACACTGGGTTTTCCCTCTCATGGCTGTAGGAATTGAGTGGCTTGTTTGTTAAGCACTATGAATTCAATTGTGAGGAACAAACTTTCTATGTTGCCACTATTCTGGAGTATGGGGTTCTGCAGTTTACCTCTTTCAATGTTGCACTTTTGAGGCTGTGAAGTGGAAGGACCTATTGCTTTTTGTGATGCCTCCAGTTAATCTTTTTTGTTTTCCTATTCTTGCTCAGCAAATGAGATTTCCGTAGTTATATCAGACTTTACTAGAACTTCCTTCCTGTCCAGATTCACAATGTTTTAAATCATCCTGCTGGGCTCTTTGCTCTTGATTTACAACATAAATCTGGCTAAAGGACCCCAACAATAGCCCTGCCACCATTTCAACATTCAACTTCCTTGTAATTTCTTCTACCACATTAATTAGTCTAACACCCGTAATGTTAGTCTCAGGCAAAAACTCTGGAAATGAACAGATTACAGACAAATTTTTGCTGAATTATAACATATATCTGGAATCCAGCACCTAATGCAATCCTTCCCAGCAGAAACCTCCCTAACCTGGTTTATACCAGCAGACTTTCTATTAGTCTACTGGCTTGCTGAGCTCTGATCAGAATATTCTATACAGAACAGCCTAAGGCATTCCAGCTCTACTCTTTCATGTGACATTTTTGAACCTTTCCAAACTCCTCCTACAAGCCATTCCAACAGCCTCTTGAACCACATGATCAGATATGGTCACAGCAATGACACAATTACTTTGTTACTAACTTCTGTCTTGGTTAATTTTCTCTCATCACTGGGAAAAAATACCTGACCATAGAGGTTGGGGGTTTAGCTCCGTGGTTCAAGTGCCTTCTTGACAAACAAGAGGTTGTGAATTCAATCCCTGACACCCCCCAAAAAAATGTTCTTTTCCAAAAATACCCGACCTCCAAATTTAAGGAAGGAAAGGTTTATATAGCTTATAGTTAGTGAACTTTTCCATCTATAATCTCCTGACCTCAGTCAGTGTGCCACAACACAGAAGCAGTACTTCAAGTGTGTAGAAGAAAGCAAAAGAAGCAAGAGAAAATGGAGAAACAGTCTCTTTTCCTCCTGTATATTTTAATCAGGCTATGCCCATGGGTTTTATGTACCACTTAAACCAGCTCCATGCCCTCATCTTGCACAGGATCAGGCTTTTCAAAAGTTAGGACCCTGGATCCCTGCTGAGTTATTCAGTTAAATTTCTAATTTTCTCATGTTGCAAAATTCTAACCTAAGCCCAATCCAAACCTGTTGCTTGAAAGCCTCTAGAAAAAGTCATAAGATATTGAAAATTTATTCTTCTTTAAATTTACATTCATAACATCAAAAGTTCCATCAAAATTTCCAGCAATACTGATTATTTTCTGTTATTAACATATTTTACCATTTCTACTGGTGGATTATGTATGAGTTGCCATATCTATTCAAAATTTCCTTTTCTAGTGTCCATTCTCTATTGCTCACTTTAACACTGATTCTCTCACAAGCTTGACTAAGCTTTCTTAGAACTACTTTTTTTTCTCTGGAAATTCCTTTCCTTCCTTCACTTTACCCCTTCTGCTTAATAATTGCATTAATCAACTTTTCCAGTGTTGATACCCACAAATTGAAGAAGAGGATTGAATTGGCATATGATTCCAAGTTCAGTTGGATTCAAGATAGAAACATAAGACAGAACAAAATCCCTTATAACATGGCAGCCAGGAAACAGTGCCAGAGATAAAGGAAAAAGGGATGAGACATATACCCTAAGGGCACATCTGTATGATCAGTCCGGCCCAACTCAGAAATGTACACTGCCATGCCCACATGCAGAAGACGGGTTACCTTTGTTGAGAGAAGTACTGCTGATATCAATGAATCTTAAATGATAAAAGATGTACCTCATGAGAGTTCAAAGCCAGCCTAATATTTTATGAATACTTTGCGTATGAATGGACGCTATGAAAGTATGCAATGTGACTGAAGATTAGTCATAAAATTCCAGACCCAATGCTATGCATTGCAATTTACTGATAGAGTTTTCAGATTTACAAGCCAAACAGAAGTACCTACTTTCTGATCTGAGCACCTAAGGATACCTCAATTGTCCAGGCATCTCTCTTATCCAGGGCTCAGAGTTATGTCTCATATTTGTCTGCAGAATGCCATATGTTGGTGTAACATCTCTTCATTTTTTTATTCTTCATTTCTCTTTTAAATCGTTACCAATGTTCCTGAAAGTGTTATCAGCTTTTCCTAACTCTGACAAAATACTGACATCAATGACTTAACAAAAAAAGAATTAAGACAGAAGAAGCACAAGCAGCACTCTACCATGTCAACTTCCTGCTCTACCAACACCCAATTTCAAATAAAAAAACCAAAATACCTAGCAGCAGGGGTTATAGCTCAATACCAAGATCATGGGTTAAAATCACATTACTACATAGAATAAGCAAAAGAGACAAGCACAAAGCCTATTCTGAGACTCCAAACAGTTAACTGTGATGAATAACTGTAAAATAAAAAATGACATTTCAAAAATACATTAGCACAGGGTATTCATTCCCATCCTAGATTTCCAAAAGGGTGAAATACAGGAATAAGGCCAAAAGGGAGACCCAGAAATATGAACATTAAACTCTGTGCGGTGTCCAATATCCATGGAACACAGGCAGAATTTCAGTTCTAGATGATTCCAGCAGCTTCACTCAGATGACCTTAGTGTTTAAATCCCTCATGACTTTTCTCATGGAATAGATCCACTCAATGCATGTGACTTACCTTGGAAGACATTCTTCATCCCTGGAAACTTTATCTTCCCGAAGTCTCTATTGCATCTTCAGCATCCTTCCCAAAGATTGAGTGGGCAAGTTCCTGAGATTCACTTTTCTTTTGACTCAGTGTGAATACTGTACTTGGTTTATGTTTGATGCCTCTAATATATTTTTTGTATTACACATTCTTCTTTTCTCTGAAAACTTTAACATTTTTACATCTGTCATGCTTGTTTTGCTCCTCATTCTGGATATATCCCTGGTTCCACGAAGCAAACGAAACCGATATTACATCCTTAATATATGCATGACTTAAAATTTTCCTCCTTTAAAAGATAAATTAGTGTATTATTCTTAAACTCATCTTCCCACTGTTTTACATTATGAAGGAAATTGAGAGAACTCTTGTCCCATAATTAGTACAAAAACCCACTACTTCTAATCCCAATAGAGAATGTGATCACTTTTTACACCTGCCTGTCTCACAATCCACCTACTGCTCACTCCTACTCTCATAGATAACAGGTTTTTGCTTTTGCAGACAAGTAACAGCAGTGAAGAATCCTCAGTAAGTCAGAATCTAAAGTCACAATAGAAAAGTTTGAAAAAGTGAGTTGTACTAAATGCAAGTTACAAAATTAGGATTTATTCTTAGGAAAGTTTCATCTTGTGATTGCCCTTTCTTTACCTCTTTCATATCATTTTAAAGGTTAAATTGTTCAGTTAAAGAATATAATGATTACACATACACACACACACACACACACACACACACATGCATATTTCTGCTTCAAAATTCATTGATTGAGGTTTATGGAGACTGTCAAAATTCCCAAGCCCATACCGCCACCTAGATCCATTTGTCTTCCTAAGACTTGAGCTAATCCATATCACAGATACTCCCAATAGTTACTGTCAATCATATATACACATAGACAGTCTCATTCCCTGCATGCTCCATATCTCACAGAGTGTGATGACATTTTATCAGCTTTCACCTCTATCTTACATGTCTATCAAGGAAAAAATGCCTCCCTCAAGTATCCTTTCCTCAGGATTACTCCCTGATAACCCCACCCTGATAATTTCCTTGCTAATATCTGCCAACTAACACATGTATGTATTTACTGAATCATGCAGTCTTTATGTATAATTTTTTCTCAGTTTTTCATTAATTGGATTTCACTGCATCTCAAGGCAAGTTAATATTCAAGTTTATGCCTGCATGGCTAAACCGGGAAACAGAGCTGAACATCAAGGAATCAGAAAAAAATCCTGGACTAGAATGCAAGATTTCATACACCATGGAAATTCCTGTCACCCCACCTCATGGTGTCTTGTGGAGTAATCCACTCAGTCTCTCCACATAGAAACAATATAAACAGACAAATCATGAAGGAAACCCTGACACTGTCACACCTGTTCTATGTATGGACTTTAGAGTGGATGTGATCTTCATGGTGGAGCAAAGATATCAGTGTTTCATGCACATTTTTGAAAAATAATAGTGAGGATCTGACAGAAAGTGTATCAAGAAAATGGGAGAGTTTAAGTAAATTATTCCATGTCACTTTCAGTAGCAGTTAGAATACAGAGGATAATCACAGAGGAGATAAAAACCTCAAAGTACAGGACTAAATGGTTTAGAAAGGAGAATCATTGCAAGATTGTAAGGAAAATCATGATTTTATTTGACTAATAATTTAATTTAAAAATAAGTTTTCCATTATTTTAGGTATTTACCAAGCTTTCTTTTTAATTTCCACTTGTTTCGGCATGTGTTTCTGCAAGGCATTGACTAGCTACCCAAATTAGTTAATTTTTAGTCTCTGAGACCAAACATGTGGCATTTGCAATTTGGAGCAGGAGTAGTTTATTTGGGCTTGTGTTTTTATACCATTTGCTCTATGCATGGTTGCCTGGCTGCATGGTAGACAGGTATTTGTGGAGAAAGATTACTCAATTTAGTTTATCCAGAAAACAGAGAAAGAGAGAATAAAGGACAACTATGCACATTCCTGAGTCTCACTTCTGGTGACCACCTGCTTCAGCCAGGCCCTGACCCCCACAGCACATTAAACTTTGAATTTATCAATGGACACTGAACAAGGACAGTTCCCATGATCCTTTCACCTTTAAAAGCCACACTTCTGGACACATTGATGTGGAAGGGACATTTTAGATCTAAACCATACCATACAATACTAGTTAGAGTTTGTAAGAGGTGAAAACACTGGAAAGAATTCAACTATGCCTGAGCAAACTAAATTCAGAAATTAGAAGGCAGCACTAAAGTAACATTGATTGCTTGGAAAACTCTGAATGATTGTCTTCATTAGACTGGTTAGAATGCAAAATACTGAATAGGTATCTTTCGCTGTTTATTGCTTTTCAGAATATTATGCTTTCTTCACAAGCAGACTTTGCAGTGAGAGGCTAGAAGCTAAAAACTGTTAAAAGAAATGTAAAGCATGTTTGAATTTGAGCTTATGATTTATCTGACATGGATATGTATTGGTTGGGTAGAACAATATTTTATTATTTTATTTGAAGTATTGCATTCATATATTCAAAAATAGCTGAATTGATAACACTAAATCTTTATGTGTCTAGCTAGTTCTTATAGGTACAGGAAGTACTTCATGGAGAGAACTTGTCTTTCAAAGAAAAAGAAATTAAGTAGGCAGCTGCAGCTAACATGAGAACAGCAGAATACAGATTTTAAAAGAAAAGCATATTAAACACATCTTGCAGTGGTGCAGTGTACATACTTCTTCCAGGGGTCCCCATTTCTTGTCTTAACTTTAATCCTCCTGGATGACACCCAGGCAGATCTAAGAAACCTTACCAACATGTGCCACATCTATTCTGCTGAAGAAAACTAATAAAATGTGCCTCTGTATCTTTCCTATGAAAGATTTAAAAGAGAATATTTTCATTATTTTTTTCATTGATAAACATTTCAATAATAGACATTTTATTATGATTAATTATGTAGGGAAAATTAAAACACTTTACTCTTAATAAATTTATTCTGAAAATGGTATGGTAATATGAGATTAATAAAGTTTAAATATGGGATTGTCTATGTCTATAAAATCAAATGAGGTTCTACTGCATGATTTTCAAAATAATTATAATTTATATATCTAGACTTGATAAAAATAAACTCACCAAATAAACTGTAATGTGATGCTTATTTGAAATTTACATTTGAGTTCCTGTGGACTATAAGATTTACCACACTTTTGGAGCAGAAAAGAGTTAGTTCATTGCACCTGCATTTGTTCCTGGTTTTGTTAAAAATGTGGTAATTGAGGAATTCCCTTGATTATATTTGAATAAGAGGAAATTATTGCATCCCCTAAGTAACATGCCATGGATGAGTCCCCTAAGTAACCTGCCATGACTGATTTGTATGTGCAGGTCAGGTTAACCAGTAGTAGCTCTTCATGGGGAGAACTGGGCTAATCAGGATTTATCATTCATAAAATTAGAGAAATAATTCAAATTCTGCAGCAGATATTAGGAGGCTGACTGTCATAGTTACTTTTCACTCATATTTCTGAGAAAAATTACCTGATGCCCAACATGAAAAAAGGAAATACTTGTTTCTTACAGTTCTTGCAGCTTTCAGCCCATACTCTGTGGCTCCAAGGCAGGGTGTCTTGGAGGGGCTGCAGTTCATTGCATCTGTAAACAGCAGGGCAGAAAGCAGCAAGAGAGAGCAACACATGTCCTTCCCACCTTTACATCATATTCTAGTTCCATCTCTAGGGGAGTTTAGCACTTACACCAACCAATCCTAGCACTAGACAATGAACCAGTCACAAACAAATAATTTCATGAGGCTTGGGGGCCATTGACATGAACTATGACATTCCACCACTGACCCTCAAAGACTCATGCACATCCTTTATAAAAAAATTTAGTCCATCACCAAGAGTTGCCAAAGTCCTAACAGTTTCAACATTGCTGAAAAGTCCAAGTCCCACATATCTTCAAGATCTGTGGCAAACTGTTAACTGTAATCCCCTGTACAAATGAAACAAGATTAAATATATCCAAAATGCAAAGGCACAAGATACACATTACCATTCCAAAAGTTACAAACAGGGGAATACAAAGCATTGGAACCAAAGCAAGTCCAAAATCCAGCAGAGTGAAATTTAAATCCTAGAGTTCCATGCAAGGCATTTGAAGCAATTTGGTTACAAGCTGTAAAAAGCTTGGGTGATTTCACCCTCACAGATCTGGATTTCAGCTTTTGCAGCTTCTCTCTTAAGGCCCTTCTGCTCAATTTTTGTAGCTTTCCTTGGATGATCCATGTTCCTGACTTTTCCAAACTTCTGGCGTGTCTACTGCACCTTTATCTTCACCCTTACATCTTTACATATTTCCCTCTCTGGGGCACACTAGCCTTCCAGGCTTTTTGAAATCAAGGTGGAAGCCTTCTCACCCTTAGAATTTGTGCCTTTTCCTTGCACCTAAAATCAGCACCATATGGATCCCAACAAGTTTGCTGCCAGCTGGAACTATAATAGCCAGGCTTTTCTCTCTCTTGGCTAGAGGGGTTGAGTGCTTGGATGGCTGGGCACTGTGAATTTGATTGTTAGGAAAAGCTTCTCTGTGTTGCTGCCATTCTGGAGCCTGGCATGTCTGCCAACATTTGCTAGCCTCATGTGGCCACTTCCATTTTGGAACATCATATAACAGCTTCCATTTTGAAACCTCACCTGGAGGTCCATCACCATTCTCTCCAGCTTTTTCCTCTGAAAGTGAAGTCTTTCAATTTTGCAGTTTTGATACTGCAAAGGATGGAGACCCTCTGGGTCCTAGGATGTCCCTTGGCCATCTTCATTATTTCTCTGTTCCTTCTCAGTAATAAAAGTTTCAGCTCTATCTTTACATTCCACGGCATTACTGGGAGTTTTCCTTCCAGCCAAACTCACAGCATTTTAAATTATCCAGCTGGGCTTTTAGCTCTTGATTTGCAGAATAAATCTGGCTAAAAGCCCCCCAAAATAGCCATGTTACAGCCTCAACATTCTGATGCCTTGAAATTTCTTTTGCCAGACTATCAGTCCTCTACCCTTAATTTCACTCTCAGGCAAAGTCTCTGGATATGAGCCAAATGTAGAAAAACTTTTTGCCAAGCCATAACATATATCAACTGGAGGCCAACAAACAATGCAAACTTTTCCAGCTGTAACTTCCTGAGCCTGGTCTCTACCAGCAGGGTTTTTATCTGCCTTTTGGTCTCTAAGTTCTGACCAGAATCTCCTCTACAGAACAGCTTAAGTTGTCCAACTCTGTGCATGCAAGCAACATCTCCTAACCTTTCATACTCTGCCCAAAAGCCATTTCAAAAGGCTCTTAAACCACAGGTATAGTCACAGCAACAACTCCACTCCTCATTAACTAAATTCTGTTGTAGTTACTTTTTATTCTTTGATGGGACAAAATACCTGACACCAAAATGAAGGAAGGAAGGTTTATTTATTACAGTTCTTGGAGGTTTCAGTCCATACTCCATTGGATCCAAGGCAGGATGGCATGGAGGGTCCACCATTCATGGCCACTGCAAACAGCAATGCATGAGCAAGAAAGATGGAGAGAGAGAGAGAGAGAGAGAGAGAGAGAGAGAGAGAGAGAGACCTCCTTCCCACCTTTAAATCATATTTTGGCTCCACTCCTAGGTGGTTGTAGCACTCACACCTCCAATCTGAGCCCTAGACAATAAGCCAATCATAAGCACATAATTGCATGAGTTATGGGGGCCACTGACATAAACCATGACACTGACTTTAAATGATGGTGACATATAACACCATCATTTAATTATTTAGAGTTTAGCTTCTTAGACTAATCCTGTCATTTTTCCATGTCAAGATTCTAACTGCTTTGCTTCATACTGACTGAGTTCAATCCTGAACATTAACTGTTTGTTTTCACTTAAAACCACTAGAGAAAGTCTCTGTCCTTAATATCTAAGATATTTCATCTTCCTCCACTACTTTTTTTAAAGAGAATAAAACAAAAGAGCACAGATCTAAGCAGATCAGAACAGAACTATGTAAGCAACACAGCACTTCACAACAAGACAATTGCATATTAACAGTAGCTATCATAATGTCTCTTTCTTTGAAATAGTTGAGCTTTGCTTTACACACAATAATGTCAAACATAACAAAGAAGAATAAACAACTCAAGAGAATGGAAGTATTACAAGATATTCTGAACCATATAACCAAAGATGAACAATGGCTGCTATATTATCTCATTTTCCATAAAAATTTTGTTTTTTACTATCATACATATTAAAATCCAATAACACACAATGTGATAGAAACAATGGTAATAGAAAAACAAAAGCATGGTAGGACTTCAGAGCAAGATGATATTAAATCAACACTGGCTACCATACTGTCTTGTCTTCAGAGTAACTATTCATGTAATCAAATATATTAAGATCAAACAAAATAGAATAAAACCATTCGAACCAATGAATGAAGACATAAGACATCAAAGCTGTATAATGGTGAACCATGATTTCCATAAAATCTTCTGTACACTTACCATTTCTTCCACTAGGGAGACTATACAGTATTTATATATGTGAGTTTGATTTATTTCACTTATGAGTATAGATTCAAGATTCATCCATTTATTTATAAATATCTTGATGTGGTCATTCTTTATAGCTGAGTAGTACTCCATTGTATAAATGTAACACAATTTTTTTATCCATTCCTCAATTGATGGGCACTTAGGTTGTTTCCAAGATCTGGCTATTACAAATTGTGCTGTAATTTTTTTCAAAAATTGGGAATAATGCACAAATTTCTGACTGAAAAATTATTCTTCTATTTTTTATGTATAAGATTCTAGTAAAGCATAAAAGTCATTTATCTGTATATGCATATGAATATATTGAGTTTCAAACTCAGAATAGATAGTTGATATAAAACTGATAATATTTTCTGACTGACACAATAAAGCATTAACACCTTGAAGGCATGATACCATAATATTTTTTTCTCATGCTAATTTGTCTGCTTGCTCTTTACATAATTGTATAAAGTTTAATTACTTTACTTTTCCTCAGACGCAAACACCAAACTCTTTGACTTTTTTCATGTCACATTTCTCTTCTTTTGCAAAGTACACATCAACGGATTGAGTATGATAGACTGGCTGCAATAAAATACAGCCACTATTTTGTCAAAAGAGAAAGGAGATGGAGGCCTCATGTATGTAAATATGCAGGGGGCAAAGAATAAAACCACTACAGCAACATGGGATCCACAGGTGGACAGGGATTCCTTTGCCCTTCAAAACTGTTTTTCGTGAGAGCTTCCTTTTTGACTAACAGCAGTGCTCCTGCAAGTTCATACACCTCTAGAATTGCTTCCCACTTCTCCCTACTATTTTAAAATTTTCCACCAACATGGTCGTTCAAGATAATTTTCTGTGGTTCCATTTTATCAATCTTTCATTGAATGTAATGTTCCCAACCAGGACAATCAAAGGCAGTACTTTTTCTTGCTTTACTTCTCTTAAGTTAATGAAGGATGCTTTCATTTCCCATAATGCTTAGGAATCAAATTGTGCTTACAGCAATGTGATTTTTTGCACACATGATAAATATTACAACTGAATTATACAACAATAAATAAAACTATAAATTTAAAAGGAAATGTGTATAGTTTTGAGCCTAGGGTAGTAAGAACTTCTTAGTAAAGAAAAACATTTTGTATAAAAATGTACAAAGATTATACATTAACCCCATTGCTATTTTTGTCTCTCAGGAACTGATCTGGATTATCCATCACTTCAAAATCAAAATATAATTTCAAAGATTTAAAGGGATTTTCAAATTAACCTGAAAGTAGACAGACCTGGAAGATTTATTTCATGGAAGTAAACCTGGTGTTGAGACAGGAGACAACTTGCATGTGGCTACTAATTTTCCACTACAGAAAACTCACCACTGATGAGTTGTTGTTCTTTCACTTATTATACATTCATTTGTCACATTATTATGTTATCCATGTCTCAAACAAACAAAAAGAATTGCAAATTTCATTTATTTATGAGGAAACTTGGCACCCAAAGTGACATTATTTCCATGATTAGTGGAATTCAAAAAAAAGGCACACCTTCATCATTTAATTATTTTTTATTATTTTAAATTACATATATTAGCACATTAAAGTCACACAGCATAATGGGTTTCTTTGTGATATTTTCATACATGACTTTAGTGTTCTTTGATGGCCTACATCTCCTTATTGCCCTCAACTCTTCCCCTCCATCTGTCCTGTCCCCATGTTATAGTTTATGTTTAAATGTCTCCCAAATCCTCATGCAGTCATGGAGGCAGCTGAATCCAGCATCTGTGATTGATTCATTGTCTAGCACTGGGATTGGCCGAGTGAGTGGTGTGCCTATCCAGGGTTATTGAGCTGGGACACAGTGTAAAAGGGGGACAGAGATGTGCTTTCTCTCTTTTGCCCTTTCTTTTTTGCCACGTGTAGCTACCAAGAATTGCTAGCTCATAGCCACCCCACCATGTCTTTGAGCCAGCTGAGTATGGACTGAAAACCTCACAAACTGTAAACTAAATAAACCTATCTTTCCCTAATTTCAGAAGTCAAGTGTTTTGTCTCAGCAATGAGAGAAAACTAACCAAAGTATCCCCTATCCTCATGATCTCTATTCTACTATACAATCGTGTATTTTTCTGTTTACATTTCGCATATTAGAGAAAACACATTATGTATTTTTCATTATTTTTTCTGAATGCGCACTAACATTACAAGCGATAGATCTCTCTGCGGGTACTCAAACACACATAAGAATACTTTAATATCATCTACCTCTCTTTTATCTCCTTTGTGAGCTCATCACCCTGCCCTGAAATGCTCTTCCACTTCCCTTATAGACTTCTTTCTACTTTTTTCAACTTATTTCTTTCTAAACCTCTCATAAAACTCTGTGTTATTTTTTTTGCCTGGTATCATGTTTTTTTTTCCACTTAACATGGTGATCTCTAGTTCCATTCATTTGCTTCAATGACATGACTTGTTTCTTCTTTATGGCTGAATAATATTCCATTTTGCATATATGCAATGTTATGTTTATTTATTGATGCTGTTTATCTGTATATTCCATTTCACATATATAACATATTATATTTATCAATTTATCTATTTCAAACCTTAGAACTTTATTTATTTATTTATTGGTTTCATTGAGATGAGATTTCCCTATGTAATAATGACCTCAAACTCACAGTGATCCTTTTATGTCTGCCCCCTGCCCCCTGCATGTGGAATACAGATATGTACTCCACATGCTCCCAGGTCATAATTTCATTTCAAAGAATTTGAATATATTTTTGTGAATTTTAAAGTATTTTGGTGCATTATGAGTGCACATCAACTTTACACAGTACTGGGCTCCATGGTAGTGATTCGTACATGAATGCAACATGCCTTGAGCATGTCCACCCATCATCATCATCCTGACACCCTCCTTGATCCTCTTTTTCTTCTCTATTTCCTTTCTAATCTCATGTCATCTCTTCCCCCACCTATGTTTCACACACTAGGAAAATTATGATACTCAATATTCTGAGTCTGGCTTAATTCATAGGATGATTCTGAGCCCCAACCATTTTCCTGCAAGTGATGGACTTGGTTCTTTATGGCTGAATAATACTCCACGGAGTATATGTACTACATTATCATGATATCATTCTTGATGGGTTCCAGGCTGATTCTATATTTTGAAATTCATGAATTGTGCTTTATAAAAAATGCATTCAGGGCCTTCTATAGTATGTTGACACTAATTACTTTGGGCGCATGTTAAGAAACTGTATCCTATGGTCACTCCACTTTTATTTCCTTGGGAAACCTCCATACTGATTTTCCCCACAAAATTTTATAAGGGTTCCTCTCCCTCACCTGACATTTTCTGCATCATTTTTTATTCTTGGTGACACCCATTCTGTCTGTCATGGAATGAAACTTCTGCTACTTATTACTTCAACAAATTTAATACAATAGGATAAAGTTTTATCCATGTCTGAATGAAAACTCACAAAGATTCATATATTTTCTTTACACTGTTAGGTAATACAGATCCTAAATCTCCCTTGTCTTTAGAAAGTGCTAAAATGTCAAATGTCCCATATATGTCATTAAGCCAAGTGTTGTGAGTTCTCATGCTACACCTGTAACTAAGGCTTGGGAGACTAAATCAAGAAAGGCAGACAAGTGAGTCATAGGTCTGTGGTAAAAGGGAGGAATAATTGTTCAGAGGGCAGAAATCTTACTAAACCTGTCATTTTAGCAAGCTGGCCTACTACCTCTGTACCTAACAGATATTGAAATATTTACATTTTTCTTCCCTGCTAAGTTATTTTCCTAGGCTTTTTAAGGATAGTTCCCTTGGCCTAGTTAAATGTAAAATCTTTCATTTAAAATGAAATACATCTTTTTTGCAGCCACAGGCAACATCTCCTTCAGCCTACAGACAGCCAGTGAATCCTACCTTCAAAATTGTCTTCCTTTCTTTATGACCCTGTGGGACTGGAAGGTATAAAAACTCATAACAGACCCCTATCCAGTTCTAGGGAAATGTCTGGTTTTCTTTCTTAGAGACTAATTTATTTAATTCTTAGAAATTTCCTCAACATGGTGCAATCAGACATCAAGCAAAATAACTTATTCTAAATCATGTTCATACTGCGATGGCAAACAGAAACACAGAATGTTACCCAGGATTAGGTGGAGATTTATTGATGTTGATGGAAAATGGAAAGAAATGAATTATTATAAAAATTGTTAGGCCCTGACTTTTGGTAGCTTGGGACTTATATGGGAATAGTAAGCAGGAAGCATAGAAGCAGAGTACTTGACTGTCTTTGATTGGTTCTTAAAATTTTCATGACAGTGATAAGCTGCTTCAAGAGATGTACTAGGAACTGTAACAGGGACCATTTCATGGGAAATAAGAAATAGAATTATATTACCAGGGGGGTGCATATCTGCTACATTTCATCTAAGCAATTTATCTACAGAATAAATGTTTCACAGAAATATTACAAACAGATATGGAATATGAATTCTTGGTGTTCATAAAGAGTAATCAATTTGTACCTAGTTATTGGATGTATTTCATGTGATCATTCAATTAACATTTGCCATAGTTTGAATGTAATTTGCTAGTAACTGTTATATTTAATCATTAAAATGTAATTCCAAATACTTAGTCAAATTATAAGTTGAGTCTTACAGCTTAGTTTTTACAGCCCTTCAAATGTGGATGAAGGGAGACTGGAGGGGGAGGAGAGGAAAGGAAAGTAAAAATGATGAAGATGTTATATATACATGTGTCAGTTCCCCAAAATGAATGCCATTACTGTGTGTCATGAAAACTGACTAGTACAAAAAGTAATTCAAGCTAAATAAAAGCAGAGGTTATGTACTGTTTACCAAATCAGCTGGGGTATAACCTAAGATGCTCTTATCAGACCCAAGATTCACTGTCATGAAGTAATCTCATCAGAGTGATGCAGAAGCAGGTGAGATGATTTTAACTTGATGTTCCTAACTGGGGAGGCTGATGGCTCAGTCATAATGATGGTGAAGTCATGTGATCTTTCATTATGATTTAAATCATAGAACTGAGGTTTACATTATTTTCAAGAAAATGTAGAAATTGGATACCTTCAAAATATGCAAACCTAATTAACACACAAATGCCTCTGGTTTACCAAAAGATTTGCCTAGTCTCTGATAAGAAGGACTGCTAAGGTGGGAGTCAAGTACAACTGTTAACAAATCATTTCAGGTCTCCTTTGAATCCTATTTCTCTCTCTCTATCTCTCTCTCTCTCTTTCCCTCCCTCCTTCTATGTAAACTGTAAACTGTAAACCATTGTACTGACAACTGACACCACATACACTCATCTCTGCCACTCCAATCACCCAGGGAGACCTCTTCCCTTCTGTAAACATGGCAGTTCTGGAAGAAGAGCTAGATAGGCTACTCTCTGTACCCCTATGCCCTGCAAAGAACTGTGAGAGAGAGAGCCCAGGTTGTTGTCAGAGCGCTCAGGCCTTTAGGGGCTGCTTCTCCAACTACCCTCTGCTCCTTGTGATTTTGTCAAGGACACTTTGGAGCCTGAGATTGCAGCCAGAAGAAATGCTCACTGAATACTGGAGAATTAGAATATGGGCAGCACTATTGAAGACACTGGTGGCCTGCAAAATGTCCTACTAGAGGCCCATGAACTTCAGACCTTTGTTTACAAAGCACCAATATCACTGAACAGATCAAACCAAACTTATCAAGTGACAGTGTGGTAAGTAGTGAAGTGGAAGGGCAGAGGATTTTAAAACCATTTTGTGAATCCTCTCCTTGGGGAGATGACGCTGCTGTTGGGAGAAGCTTCCTCGAGGGAGACGCATCAGGGTATGAGCTCTTGTGTGGTCACTTGTGCCTTGAGATGTCAGGAAAGCTGCTCACCTTTCTGAGTTCCAGTCTACTTATATATCTGCATCTGCCTATATGTATAAGGCAGAGAGCGGCTCAGCGCAGCCCTTATACAGCTTCTATGAGGTCTTTCATTTTCCTGACCCTTTCAGTGTTCAGTCCAGGTTTCAGTGATTTTTAGGTTCCTCTCCAGCCCAGAATGCAAAGTTTACTCATATTAAAGGCTCAGAACACTCAGGTGCTTCATTACGCACAATGGCACCAACTGTAACTGAAGATGAAACAGTCCTGAATTGTAAAATAAGCATTAGGATCTCTAATGAAATAACACCAATTCCCACCAGAAACCTCAATGACTGGCATACTGTATATTATGTAATAAAATCTTAATGAAATATTAGTGTGGTCCTAGTGACATCCAGAAGGGAGAAAACTTGATGAAAACATAGATTACCATTTTTCAAGGACAAAGACAAATTTATAAAATCTCAGCAATCAAACAGCTGTATTCATAGAAGCTCTGACCTGACCTGCTACAATATTTGCCTTGATCACCACCTAGTGGGCATCTTGCATCAGCACAAACTAATCAAAGACTGTAGAGGTGCAGAAATCAGTGATGATCATAACTTAGCCAGACCAGGGAGAGTGGCTATTTTTGTAACTGCTTAGGGCATTAGATTGTTCTGAAATGTTATATGAACATTTATAGTAGCTGTCGTTTACTGTGTTTGTACCCAGATATTACCAAGTACCACTTTGTGTGTGTGCTTGTGTGTGTGTGTGTGTTATGAGGACTGAACTCACAGCCCTAGACTGAGCTATGTCTCCAATTCCATTTCAATTTAATTTTTGTATTTTGGAGACAAATTCTCACTAAGTTGTTCAGTTGCCCAACCTGGACTTGAAATCTTGACCCTGTTTCCACAGTCTCCCAAGTGTTGAGACTCCATTTCTGCACTGCCATGTACAGACCAATTACTTTTTAAAAATACAGTGTCTACCCTTACTTTTGTTGTCCCTTTGTTCTTTGGTTTAAGAGTTTTTGTATCTTTATTTTTCTCAGAAATGTGTTAACAGAGCTTCACCTAAAAGTTTCAGAAATAGTCTACTTGAACCATCTCTAAATAGATTTCACAGCATCATAAATGTGCAAGCAGTCTGGGTGCCAAAGAGACTACAGCTGCCCAGGGAACCTCTTGAGTACCACTGGGTCTTGATTTTATTTGCTTCCAGCTCTTCCTACAATTAAAAAATAATCTTTCACTGCACTATGGAACCTTTTTCTACAAATGATGAGTGTTCCTGATTGAGACTGTGAAAGCCATTTTTGTTACAGTGTCATTTTTTGTTACAGTTTGATCCTTTAGCTTCTGCTATGTGGAGCACAGTTTCCTGTCTTGGAGAGTGATTATCTAAGCTGCTAGAGATCTACAAAATCAGTCATGCAGTGGGAATTACACTGGGTCTCTGCATGACGTGCTCTGTAGACCTTTATCCTGCACACAGCATGTTGAGTTACACTCACTACATCCCTCAGCTAGTCAGACATCTCCTTCCATGCTGAGGTGTGTAAGCAGCTTTCTCTGATGAATTCCTGACCATTGTTAATTCTTCAGTAGCTGAAAACTCTACAGAAATTTCTGCTGGAGCACAGCTCGCTGGGGAGGTGTCCAGGGAAATGAGATTGGTGATGTTCAAGTTGAACATGATGGGTACCATGGGTGAACAAGGATGAAGAGATTATTTGTCATCTTTACAATGACTAAATTTCAAATCAATCCAGTGCAATTATTTGGCTGTGATTTAAGTGTGCCACGCAGATTCACATGGTGGAAACTCAGTCCTCGGAAGGGGGGCAGTGAGAGGTGGAAAAGCTTTAAGAGAAAGTGTCTCAAGCATGGTAATAATGTTACAGGGAATTACCCCTGGGAAGGATAATGCTTCTCTCCCTGAGTGAATTAAGTCCCAATGCAGTGGATGGTCATGAGAAGAGCAAACCTGACCTATGAGTCTTCCTGTTTGTCTTCCAAGTATTCTTCTGCCACTGTGGTGTTATCTTCCACAAGGCCCGAATCAGAAACCTCCAAATATGTGAGCTAATCAGGAACATTGTGAAGCACCTAGAACTAGGTATTTTGTTACAGCAACATAAAAGGTACTGAGACCCTTAGTTAACATCATCTTAGCTTTTTCTCCTTCTTCTGTAGTCTGCACTATCCTCCCTATCCTGGAACTATTTTTCTAAAATATTTTGGGTTTTGTTCTTGCTTGTTTTGTTTGTTTGTTTTTGAGATAGAATTTCACTGCACATTTCTGAGTTGGGGCTGATCACAAGTCACTTTGTAGCCCAGGCTTTCACAGAACTCACAGTGGTCCTCCAGGCTCAATCTCCCAATTGCTGGAATTGTAAGCATGTATCATTATGCCCAGCTCCAAAACTTTTTTGGAAGGATTCATCCAAAATGACAGATACTTCCACAGTGGTTTGTGATGTTCACTGGTATATAAGAGGGCCTATCCATGCAAGGATGACACTACTCTATATGATAGATTGCAATAGTGTCATTATTCAGGTTGGACATGATGGTAACCTATGCATTTGTGTTACTATAGGGTAAAGGTGTCAGAAATGGCAGCACAGACATTGAACTTTTCAATCATCAACTTCAATGGTTCAGTATGATAAATTTGCTTAGTATGAAAGTTGAAGCTAAACCTCAGAATTTTTTCTTTAGAAGGCTTCTATAAATACTTTGAAAAACAATTATTTATGGCTTACAAAGGCACTCTCAAGGACATTATATCAAAAGCAGAAAATTCCAAGTGACACACAATTTTTTCATGACTTTGGCACTCTGTTCATGACATGAATGTAAGACAATGGAAAGTGGACATCTCAGGAAGATTATCTTGCAAAAAAAGTGTTGGCTTGCACTCATAGACAGACAGAAAAAATAGAGGTTTTAGTGACAGCTCCAGGCTAGGCAACCCACTCAAAAGAAACACCAGGCTACATTGTGATCTAATGACTTTAGAGAATCTTTTACTGCATTGAAGGAATTGGCCCTGTGATTAGGAGTCATTTTCCATAGCTCAATAACTCTGAAGCTGCTTGCCAAGAAAACTTTGGCTTCTAAAAGTTTTCACTGGAGACTGGAAAAGCAATATTGCTTGTTAGTGTGAAAATGGTGTTGGCAACATATATTCAGAATAATTAAAGACTTGCATCAGCCTTGGGACCAAAAGACTCTGTTGGAAGGAGAGGTTGAACACAGCCTGACAAATACCCCTGGGAATGTGTGTTTTCCTCCTCACTTCTTGAGGCAGAGACAAGAGCTGAAGCTTCCCTGAAGAATGCAAACATGCCACAATCTCAGGGTGGCTTATGGCCCCAAGTAATTACACCCTGGAGAGTCACTTAGTATATGTCTATAAATCTCTAAGATCAAATTAATCATTTGGGATTTGAAACTACCCAGTGGAATGAAGGCAATCTTTGATTAGGAAGCCTTTTTTGAGTTCAGCACGTTTAGGAAATTTTATGGACATATGTAACTACAAGTAAAAGTTCATTTAAGAACCAAGGTTCTGGAAGTTCACTTATATTTTGCATTGTATAACAAATCATTAAGATAGCAAAGAAAATACATCATTTTCCAAGTAGCAAATTCTGTTCTCCTTGGTTAGGCTTTTCATGAGAGGATATATGTTAGTAGAGTATCCTAAGACCTTTTCCACTGATACCTCTAATGACCTCAGCACACTGTCTCTAATTAACATAATTATGTAGGAATAGAAGGAATATTTTTGAATATATTTCTAAAGAATAGATGTATCTTCATATCTAAAATATGTTTTAGACCACATACTTTAATATAATCTAATATTTAAGAATATGTCTCAAAGAATCTATTTCTCAGAAAGTCTATTATACTGTTTAAGAAATTTTATTTTAAAAATGACCTCAATAAATTGACATTAAAAATACAAACACAGGGATTCAGGGGTTACAGATATGCTCAAGCACCCAGTTAAAAAACAAAGAATAACATTCTTACCGCCAGTATTTTTCTCATATCATGGAAGTTATTAAACTGCTTCAGAAATACACAGTACTCTTTTTGGAGGTATACATGGATTTTGTGACTTATACCATTTGTGGAAATATGTGGTATTATCCTAGAAAAACAAATTTTGTCACATCTATGAACTATCAGTTGCATTTCTGGAAGACATTTTTAAGTCCTTATAAATTCATTTTTTCTAGTGATCAATATTCTTCAACACATTAATGGGTAAATACTTTCTGAAGCATTCTACACAATGTAATGTATAAAAAACAGTGAAAATGATTATACAACTACATCCAACAGTTAATACAAAACTTATTTACTAAATGATGATTGAAAAATTAAATTCCTAAAAGTCTAAATAGAGTATACTAATTCACTCAACATTGAAAACTAGCTAATATTAAAAATATACATATGTAGAATAGATAACTAATTTTTAAGAAGTAAGATAATTATGTATTAAAACTCAGTATCATATATAGGTTGAGGAAAGGGATAACACAGAAAAGGCTTAATTTTAATAGCTTACTAATTTTTAGGAATGGATTTGAGTTTCAAAGTATTACGTTATTTACATATAAAAATTTAATAATAAAAATATAAATATAAAATAGTTTGGAAATAGTTTAGAAAGTGTGAATCTACACTTTATGTTTTGTAATTAAAATGTGTGTGTGTGTGTGTGTGTGTGTGTGTGTGTGTGTGTGTGCCTGTCTGTTGCTTCCTCTTCATTTTCTGTTGGCTCCGCTTTTTATCAGGCTGTCTCAACTTATGGTGATATTACTGATAGAATTTGGTCTTCTTGGAAATTCTATTATGAATGACAAAGAATGACTTTTATCCATAGCAAAAAACCATTGAATTTACCTCTCATTTTCTACTGGATTTCTCACCTGATCAATAATATGGGCAAATCTTTTTTCATTGACTAAGTGGGCATCATTCTTTCATCCTTGGGAAATGATACTCTCAAAACTTATATGCTAAATATTGACAGGTTGTGATTTTTTAGAGGAAAATCAGTTTTCATTCACTCAGGGAGAAACTTTATTTGTGTTGTGTGTAAGCAGATAGGGCCCAGAGAGACAGTTCTAAGACCACAACTTCAGCCATCACTGTGAAAGACAGGCTGTCAGCAAAGGGTCTGGATATTGTGCAGAAAAGTACCAGACTGTTCTCCCATGATTTAACTGAACACATCTTCCTCCTTGTGAGTACTGCAACCCGTGCAACATGGAAAGCAACACTCTTTATTATGGGGACAACCTAATGTTTTCAATATCCCATTTGGTATCTTCCAGAGCTCCTCATTGTGCTACTTAAGTGGAAGCTATAAAGGGGAATCTTAGAAGAGTATTTGTTGTGTCCCAAGACTGGATCACAGTTCAACTATTACCTTCACTATTAGTACATGTAGTGCCATGTTGGATAGAATCATAACAGATTCTGACCTTATTTATATTTCAGTAGTTTTTCTTTTCTTTTCTTTTCTTTTCTTTTCTTTTCTTTTCTTTTCTTTTCTTTTCTTTCTTTTCTTTTCCTGTTTTTCAATTTGGATTCATTTGTTTTCTTCATTCCTTAATAAATGATTTTTAATGGAATACTATATCTAGTGTTTTATGCAGATGTCTTATGGCTCATTTGATAATGGAAAGACTGAATTAACATTTAAAGTTTACAGAACTTGCTAAGAATTTGAGGAATTAAATAAGAATTTTTACCAGATTTCTATCCATCAGTTTTTCCTGCTAGTCATTGATGACTTCAGAATTTCCATGTGTGTGATTCAGATACTAGCTAGTACTCATGTGGTTCTTTCCCAGGATTCTGTTTCAGTGATTTCAGTGTCTTGAAAGTTTCAGGATTTAATCATGATTTCTTGTACATGGTCCTGAAATCACTCTAGATGAATCCATATAATTTGTGGAGGGCTAACTTTTCCAATCTCTTTCCTTTGAATGACCTCACCAATTCGTGATTTAAAATATCAGTTATAAATAATTGTTCCAACAAATTTTTGGAGTACTAATTTGAAAGTATTTTTTTGAAATATTCAACTATCAGCAGAACATTTTCGCTTGTTTTTTTTTTCTTTGTTTGTTTGTTTGTTTTTGGTCGGTACCGGGGATCAAACTCACTACCATGCACTTTCAAGGCAGGCACTTATGCTGCTAAGCTAAATCTCCTGCCCAACATGTTCACTTGTACAACCTATTGCTATCCTGAATTCCAACCATCCCATTTTTGCCTTAATATTAATTCTAAACCTCTGAACCCAAGATAGTCTTATGTTTTCATTGGAAATATCTTCACCATAACTACTGTAAAAACCAATTTGTTTTTAATTTAGGCTAGTGTAATAAAAAGATGTACAAAGAAGGAAAATACAAAATATGGCATTTATTACAGATTTCAGTATTACAGGTATTTTGGGTGAGCTGCTTAACTTCTATGAGTTTAAATTTCTCCTCTAAGAAATGATATTTCTGAAGTCACTTCATGAAATAGAATCATAAATTAAAACCAGCCAGCAACTTAATTAATATATAGTCATTGTGCTGCATAAAATTTTCTCAGTAAATATTTGCTGAAGTAAAGCTATCCCAATAAAATGCATTCCTTAAATATCTTTCTACTAACAGCAATTAATAAAACAAATGAAATGACTTTGGAAACAAGTTATGAAATATATAGCAAGTGTTAGGTTGCTATACATTTATCTTCAGATCTGTTATGTATAAATCTGGGAATTCTTGGATTTTCATTAATGTCTGGTTTCCAAATGCCCCACTCTCCACACTAGTTAAAACTTATAACTATATTAATTGTGTAGTGCAGAAACTAGGAAAACTTGATTTCCAACTCAGGGATTGGCAATTTTAAGTACAGTATGAGAATAGAGTTATTTCTTGGAGAGTCAATTTTCTGCTTTCCTGATGTCATTTGCTTTTATAAATATTCAGTTGCTTTTCTTTTTTTTCCTGTCACCCTCTCCATGATCCATATATTCTATTTCTGTTAAATTTGTGCCCCTAAGGCACTGATCACCTCAGTGTCCTTGTTTCTATCCAGTTAATTGGTATGAAGACATCTGCTATTCTGGTAGGCTAAATAGGCAAACCTGTAGTTAAATTCCTTATAAACATAAAAATTGTTTCTTATTAATACAATAAAGGAAATTTTAGGGAATAACACATTTTATGATGTTAATACTAGGTGTTATTAAGTGTTGAAAATTAGCCCTGGAATGCAAAATTTTGATGGGTCTTCAAATAGGGAAACTGGTTTCCAAAGGGTATGGACAGATGATGATAAGTTAGAATCTTCTGTCTGATAAGAGGTGGTATTTTTGCATTTTGAACTGAGTCATTATTACAAATTAATCTCTAAAGTTACTCTTCTACATATTTTGTAATTATGCTTTTGCTGTATCTTATGAGAAAATTATACAAAAAGCAATAGCCTGATGTTTTAAAGTTTACAGTTAATAAATAAAAAATGATTGAATTATAAACATTGAGATAAAACTATTTTTTGAAATCAATAGAACTAAGTATGGGAACCAATACTCTTTCACTGGAAGAGAAAAGAGTCATTCATGTGCTAACATCTGTCACAACTTCTTAAAATGGCATTGTGCAGAAAAGTTCCCAGTGCTTTCAATGTAATGAATCTGAGCAAGATATATCCTCACAAAGTGTTATGGGTACCAGAAATTTAGGAGATACCATGACTGATTAATAACCAAGGAAAATGACAATTGAAAATAATCATCTTTCCAAGTTTTCTGGATGACATCAGCTGTTCAATCTCCAGATGACATGTTAGTCTAGAATATTGTGTATCACAGCATAGAACTACTACTTCACCAGTTTCTTAAATATTAGCATAGAGAGTATAATTTTGATGGATATACATCTGAGATATAGATTTAAAAGGTAAATATCTATTTTCAGAACATGTTCCAGTATGAAACTAAGGAGACTAAATACGTTACATAATAAATATAATGGTATAAAATTAATATAATAATAATTTATATAATGATAATACATTTTGAAGGTGAAAGGAAATATGTCACATTTGGGGCAATCCTCAAAATACTTTGGATAATAATCTTTCTTTTTCCTCCATGTTTGTCCCTAGTTAACATTCTTGAACTCATCATCTTGTCTACCTTATCGTTCTATCATGCTATGTCCTGTGTATTAATATTTAGAAAGTTATCAATAATAATTTTCTAAGAGTTAAGGCAACTAGATATACAAAGGATATATTGGCACTGAATTTTATGATTTCTTCTGCTCCTTAGAATGGCAAATATTTATCACAAAGCAGCAATCACTGGATTGAGCTATAATACAAGGATCAAAGTAGAATTGTTTCCATTACTCTCTAATTTGGACTTGAGTAGAGTATGAAATACTTTGGAAAGACTGTTTGCTTTTGTACAGAGAAGGCCTAAACTCTGCATTGAAATAAAATGAGTGTAGGGATTTATTAAAGGATAGATGAATCTAATGTATCTGAAGCAGAGAGTGCAGATTTTAGGAGAGTCTTGTAAAAGCACTGCTTTGCAGTCTGGCCTCTGGAGTACGACCTAGAAGCAAAGAAAGAGTCATCTGAGCTCTGTGGTCTTCACAGTCCTTTTTGTCAGTTTCTGTTTTAATTAGTATATGTTTGTGATACACATAAGTTACTATCATCTTGGGGAAACTGATGCCCATACACATCGCATTTTCTTCATTTCAACATCTCGTTCCCTCCCATCCACCCTCTACTCATAACCCTTTTCCCATATCCACAAAGTCTGCCTCCCCATTCTTATAATCTATCTTTCATTTTCTCTTTACATTATCTCTATTTTGTTTTTTTGTACAGGAAAAGTCATGTGGCATTTAAGGTGTAGATTAACCTCTTAATATTATGGTCTCCGCATTCTTCCAAATTTCTATAAATGCCTGAAATATGTACTTCTTCATAGCTGTAATGTTCATTATCCATTCATCTGCTGATAGCCCTATAGGTCACATACACATTTAACTATTCTGATTTCTGCTTCTATAAACAAGAGTGTATGGGGTTCTTTGTAGTAGCATGTTTTTAAATATTTTGGGGAGATACCCAGAAAAGATAGAGCTGGATCGAATGAAATTTCCACTCTTAGTTTTTGGAGGAATCTCGATGCTGATTTTCATACTGACTTTACTGATTTGCATTCTGAACAACAATATATAGGGGATCTTTTTTTCTAGAATATTAGCACAATTTGTCTGCAAATTGTGCTGCTACACACATGAGTCCACTTATATCACATAACATGATGTCTTCAATTCTTCTAGGAAAATATTCAGAAGGTGAATATCTGGATTGAATGGGAGCTCCCATCCTAGGTTTTGAGGAATCTCCATGGTGATTGTTCCAATCTATGCTCCCATGAGGAGTGGAGATGTGATCCTTTTTCACCATAATCAGCCAGCATTTTATATTGGTTGATTTCTTGATGATATCCTTTCTTTGATGAGTGAGATGGAATCTCAGTGTAATTTAAATTTCTATTTCTGGACTGACCAGTAATATTGAGCATTTCTTCTTGCATGTATTCTCCATTTGTATTTCTTCTTCTGAGAAATACGTGTTCATTTCAGATGACCATTTCTGGATTGTCTTTGAGTCTAGGAGACCCAATTTTTTTCCAATTCTTTTTTTTTACTTTGAAAAGCAAAACAGAAAAAAAGTATAGAAATGATACAGAATTTCAAAAAAATCATTAGGATATTAACACTAGTTAATATATTGCATATTATATTGTGTATTGTTAAATCATTTCTCTAAGGGATGTTTGGCTACAACTTTTTTCCATTCTATGTGGTTTTTTTTCATTCTCTTGATGACTTCTTTCAATGATCAAAACTTTGTAATAAGATGAGATCCCAGCTGTTAATTTTTAAGTACCTCCTATGCAGTGTGTATTTTGTTCATTAACTAATTGCCTATGTTGATGTCTTCAAGATGTCTACTTAACTTCTCTTCCAGTAGATTTAGTGTTTCTGTTTTAATATTTAGGTATTTCAGCCATTTTGACTTTATTTTAGTCCATGGTGATGAACATGTGTCCAGTTTTAGTCTTAGGCATGAGAAAAGTCAATTTTTCCAACACCATTTATTAAAAAGGTTATCTTTCACCCAGTGACCATTTTTGGCACTTTTGTCAAAAATAAGGTAGCTGAGTTTTTTTGTAGCTGTGTCTGAATCTTCTAATTTATTCCACTGATTCACATATGTTTTGTCTTGCTGGGGTTTTTTTGCAAGTAACATGAAAATTTAATAACAATGCTTTTGAGACATTGTATAATTTCTCTGTGACCCATTGGTGGTTAAGGAGAGTTTATTTAATTTTTATGTGTTTATGTAGATTTTACAGTTTCTTTTGCCATTTGTTTCCAGTTTTAGTGTAATAATATGCATGGACTAATTTCCATTCCTCTGCATTTAGTTATGCATTTTCTATGGGCTAGTATGAGGCATGTTTTTCAGAACATCCCATATTCAGCTGAAATACAATGTGTATTGTGATGTTGCTTCAGTTCTGTTATTTCTTTGCTGACATTTTGTATAATTAGTCTACCTCTTTGTGACAATGAGATATTAAGTTTCCCCATTACAACTGTGTTATTGTGTATTTGATTTTTCATGTCTATTAGTATTTCACTTATATACTTGGGTGCTTCTGTATTTGAAACATATCTGTTTATGATTGCTATTTCTTCCTCTTGAATTTTTCATGTAATAAGTAAGTAGTGCCCTTATTTATCTCACTGATCACTTTTGGTTTGATGTCCTCATTATCTGCAAACAGAATTGCTACCCCTGCTTCCTTTTGGGGTTCCTGTTGCATAGAATTTTATATTTTATGAGTTTCAATCCATCAGTTTCTTTCTGAATTAAATGTGTTAATTGTATAGAGAACATTTTTGGATCTTGTTTATTGACCCATTCTGCCAATTTGTTTGTTTTAATTTGTGAATTGAGGGCATTTACACTGCTGGTTATATATGATATATATTGTCATGTTATTTTACAGTTGCATTGCTGATTACAGGTTTTTTTGCTGTGTTTACTTGCTGGCCTTACCTATTGATTTCTCTCTTATGTTTTTTTCTGGGAATTTAGAGTGTTTTTATCTCTATCTAAAATATTTTCAGTACTATTTCTGGGGTAGGTTTGGAGGACATGAATTTCTTCTGTTATTCTTTGTCATTGGGTATCTTATTTTTTCTTAAATTTTGAAAGATATTGTTGCAGGGTTCATCAATCTCAGTTGGAAGTTGATTTTCTAGGGCTTCAAACACTTCACTCCAAGCTTCATTCCACAAAACACAGGGTTTGTGTTAAGTTGGCCATGATTTTAATTTTAATTTAATTCCTTTTTCCCCGCAGCCTCGTCAACATTTGTTATCAGTTGATTGCTTGATGGCAGCTATTCTTTCCGGTGTAAAGTGCAATCTCAATGCTGTTTTAATTTGCAATTCTCGAATGACCAGTGATGGTGAACATTTCATCATGTATTTATTTGCCATTTGTATATCTTTCTCTGAGAACAGTGTGTTCATCTCAGATGCCCATTTTTGGAGAGGGTGTTTGAATTTAGGGGGGATTGATGTTTTTCAATTCTTTATATATTGTGGACACAAGTCCTTTGTCTGAGGGGTTGCTGGTTAAAATTGTTTCACAATCTGTTGGCTTTCTTTTCACTCTGTTGGTGATTTCCTTTGAAGTGCAAAAACTTTTCAATAATGTGAGATCCCCTTTGTTGATTCTTTGAAGAGTTTCCCATGCAGTTTGCATTTTGTTCATGAATTCTCTGCCTACCGCTATGTCTCCAAGACTTCTACCTACCTTGTCTTCCAGTAGATTTAGTGTTTCTGTTTTAATATTGAGGTCTTTGATCCATTTAGACTTTAGTTCTCAGCATGTATAGAGCCAATTTTTCCAACACCATTTATTAAAGAGACTATCCTGCTTCCAGTGGACATACTTAGCCACTTTGTCAAATATCAGGTGGCTGAGTGTCTTTGTAGTTGTGTTTGCATCTTCTAATCTGTTCCATTGATCCTCAGGTATATTTGTTTGCCAGTACCAAGCTGATTTGATCACTGTGGCTTTATAGCACTGTTTCAAGTCAGGAATTGAGATGCCTCCTGCCTTTCTTTTGTTGCCTAGAATTGCCTTTGCTATTCTACATTTCTTCTGTTTCCATATGAACTTTAGGAATGTTTTCTCTAGATCTGTGAGGTATGTCAATGGTATTTTGATTGGGATTGTGTTAAATCTGTATAACAGTTTTGGGAGTATAGCCATTTTCACAATGTTGCTTCTTCCTAACCAAGAGTGAGAAATGTCCTTCCATTTTCTAATATCCTCTCCATTCTCCTTTTTCAGCATAGTATAATTTTCAGCATATAGGCCTATTACATTTTTAGTTAGGTTGATTCCTAAGTTTTTCATTTTTTTAGATGTTATTGTAAAGGGCGATATTTCCATAATTTATTTCTCAGTGAGCTTTTTGTTTGTGCACAGGAATGCTATTGATTTTTGAGCATTGACTTTATATCCAGCTACACTACTGAACTTGTTTATTACCTCTAGTAGTCTTTTAATGGAGTTTTCTGGGTCTTCTATATAGAGTATTATGTCATCTGCAAATAGTGATAATTTAACTTCTTTCTTTGCTATCTTTATTCATTTTATTTCTCTCTCTTGTCTGATTGCCCTGGCTAGTGTTTCCAGAACTATGATGAAAAGATGTGGTGATAGTGGACATCCTTGTCTTGTTCCTGATTTTAAAGTGAAAGCTTTCAGTTTTTGTCCATTTAGTATAATGTTGGCTGTTGGTTTGTCGTAGATGGCCTCTATAAGGTTGTGGTATGCCATGTATTCCCAGTTTCTGAAGGGTTTTTATCATGAACATGTGTTGGACTTTGTTGAAAGCTTTTTCTGCATCTATTGAGATGACCATGTGGCTTTTGTTTTTGGCTGTGTTGATGTGGTGTATTACATTTATTGATTTGCATATGTTAAAGCATCCCTACATTGCTGGAAAGAACCCACTTGGTCATGATGTATAATCTTCTTGATGATTTGCTGCATTCTATTTGCCAGTATTTTGTTGAGGACCTTTGCTTCAATGTTCATTAGTGAGATTGGCCTATAGTTCTCTGTTTTGGTTGTATCTTCTTTCTCTGGTTTAGGTATCAGAGTAATACTTGCTTCCAGAAATGATTTAGGGAGGATTGCTTTTTTCTCAATTTTGTTGAAGAGTATGAGTACTGGCATCAAATCTTCTCTAAATTTCTTGTAGAATTCAGCTGTGAATCCATCAGGACATGAACTTTTCTTTGTTGGTAAGTTTTTAATTACATTTTCAATTTCAATAATTGATATTGGGTTGTTCAAAATTGCTATATCTTCTTGGTTGAGCTTTGGTAGTTCATATGTTCTAGAAATCTGTCAGTTTCTTCTGTGTTTCCACTCTATGTGCATAGAGATTTTCAAAGAAGGTATTCATGATCTTTTGAATTTCTGTGGGATCTGTAGTACTTTCTCCCTTTTCAGTTCTTATTGCATGACTTTGGGTTTTTTCTTTCTTTCTCTTGATAAGGTTAGCTAGTGGTTTGTCAATTTTGTTTATTCTCTCAAAAAACCAGCTTTTTCATTCATTAATTCTTTGTATTTTTTTTTAGTTTCAATTGCATTGATTTCTGCTCTAATCTTTATAATTTCCTCTCTTCCATGGCCTTTGGCTTTAGCTTGCTCTTCTTTTTCTAGACGCTTGAGATGGAGCATTAAGTTGTTTATTTGTGCTCATTCTCTTTTCTTGATATGACAATTTATTGCTATATATTTCCCTCTTAAGACTGCATTCATTGCATCCCACAGATTACAGAATATTGATTCTATATTTTCATTGAATTGTAGGTATTGTTTTATTTCTTCTTTAATTTCATCTGTAGCCCACTGGTTGTTCAAAAGGCTGATATTTAATTTCCATGTATTGATGTAGATTTTACAAATTCTTTTGCCATTAATTTCCAATTTCAGTGCAATATGGTCAGACACTATACATGGGATTATTTCAATACCTTTGCCTTTACTTAAGAATGTTTTATAGGATAAAATATGGTCTATTTTGGAGAATGTCCCATGTGCAGCTGAGAAGAATATGTATTTTGATGTGGTTGGGTGGAACACTCTGTAAACATCTACTAAGTCCAATTGCTCACAGGTATGATTCAGTTCTGTTATTTCTTTGCTGACTTTTTGTCTAGTTGATCTATCTCTTTGTGACAATGTGCTGTTAAGATCTCCTGTTATAATTGTATTCTTGTGTATTTAGTTTTTCATGTCCATTAGTATCTGTCTTATATAGTTGGGTGCTCCTGTATTTCATGCATATATATTTATAATTGTTAGTTCTTCCTCTTGAATTTTACCACTAATAAGTATGTAGTGACCTTCTCTATCTCTTTTAATCATTTTTGGTTTGAAGTTCATGTTGTCTGAAAATAGAATAGCTACCCTTGCCTTTTTCTGGGTTCCTGTTCCATGGAATACTATTTTCCATCCTTTGACTTTCAATCTATGCGTTTTCTTTTGCATCAGATGTGTTTCTTGTATAGAATATATTGTGGGGTCCTGTTTCTTGATCCATTGTGTCAATCTATTTCTTTTTATAGGTGAATTGAGGCCATTTATATTTTTTGATATCACTGATATATACTGGCTCAACTTTGCCATGTTATGTTCCAGTTGTTTCTTTTTGCTTTTCCTCTTAATTGTTTATCCTACCTGGTTGTTTCTTTCTGTTGTTGTTTTGGGAATTGTGGTCATTTTTATCTCTGTCTAGTATGTCCTTCAATACACTTTCTAGGGTTTGTTTTGTGGACATGAATTTCTTCAGCTGTTCTTTGTCATGGAAGTATCTTGTTTCTCCATTAAATTTGAATGAAAGTTTTGCTGGGTACATCAGTCTGGGTTGAAGATTGTTTCCTTTCAGGGCTTGAAATACCTCACTCGAAGCTCTTCTTGACTTGAGGGTTTGTCCTGAAAAGTCTGCCATGATTCTAATGGGCTTTCCCTGATAGGTGAGTTGTGTCTTTTCTCTGATACCTTTTAATATTCTTTTTTTATGCTGTATGTCTGAGATCTTAATTATTATGTGTCTTGGTGTGGATTTATGTTGACTTTGACTGTTTGGTGTTCTATATGCCTCACTTATCTGCATATCAGATTCTTTCCCCATGTTTGGGAAATTTTCTGCTATTACTTCTCTAAATACTTTATGTATGTTGTTTACCTGCACTCCTGTATCTTCACTAATCCCATTATTCTTATATTGTTGCTCTTAGCATCATCGTCAAGCTTCTGGTTTTTTATTTTTAAAAGTTCTGTCCTTTCCTGATCACTAACTTTGATCCTGTCCTCAAGGTCTGAAATCCTATCCTCAGCTTCCTTTAGGCGATTTTGCACACTTTAAATGGAATTTTTTGTTTGTTGGATGTCTCTTTGAGTTTGTTTCATGAATTCTGCTCGTTTTCTATACTGCTCATTCAAAGTTTCAATCAGTTTCCCATGCTCCTGTACTTTTTTCTCTAGTTCTTCTTTAACTGCATTCAACAACTCCTTCACTAAAATTGTTATTTCTATCTTTACATGGGAGACTATTTCTAATTTGGTTTCCTCTATAGCCTGATGCAGTTGTTTTTTTTTTATTTCACTGGCTATCTTTTCAGAAATTCTCAGTGTGTTACTTTTGGGGTCCTCTATTTCAATGTCTCCTATACTTGCCTCTGGTGAACTATATGTTTGAGACTGCATTTTGCTTTTTCATGTTGTCATTTTCACTCTACCTGGTGTTTTCTATGTGCAGGAGGGGATCACACACACTCTTTTCAGACACACCAAAGTCTTACTGTTAGTTGCAGGGAGTTTTTACTACTGGCCCTATTGATCTGCTGTACACCTCTATTTTAGGGGTATACTGACCACATTGATACAGTCAATCTGGTGTAGCCCAAAGTTCACCACCTGGGAGCAAAGTTCCAAATTTTCTCAGACTAACTGGATCCCACTGACATCTTCTGATGTGTCAGGTGGGAGGGCAGGCCAATCTGTAGCAGTCTAGGGAAGTTTTCAATCTTGGGCAGGCCTCCTCGATGTTCCCAGTGGCAGGGCAGGCACACAGAGGATGTTCCTACCCCTGAGGCATGCTTGTGCTGAGTTTCATGTGGCAGGGCAGGCCCTCAGTGGAGCTTCCTGGCAGCCTACCCCTGATGCAGTCTTTAGCTAACTTCCAGGAGGCAGGGTGGGCCCATGGTGGAGGTTCTGGGCAGCCTACCCCTGATGAAGTGTTTGGCTAAGTTCCTGGAGGCAGGGCGGGCCCATGGTGGAGGATCTGGGCAGCCTATGCCAGATACAGGCTTCTGCTAAGTTCCAGGATGGAGGGTGGGCCCATGGTGGAGGTTCTGATTCAGGCTTTGGCTAAGTTCCATATCTTGATTTTTTAATTAGATTTTTTTTTCTAATTCACAGGTATCTGTCATCTGAACACAGAAAATTTATGATTTTTCTGTTTTTTTAAAGTGTGATATGATTTCTACAGTGCACAAATGATCATTTCTTAGTCTGCTCTTCTATAAATTCTGACAGACACCTCCAGTCTTGAGACCATCACAGACCTCAGTCTTCCAGTGTTTCTTACATTCTTCTGCTCATTTTATTTTATGCTACTGACAGCTGCTTTTGATATATATATTCTTGAAGCAAGTCATTTACCAGCTTATTATTTGCCCATATTTTTCCATATATGACATAATTTTACATTTTTATTTATTTTTTAATTTTCGATTTTAAAGAGAATGAAATAAAACAGGACAAAGCAGATTAGAACAAAACAATGCAAGCAACAAAGGATATCCAGACAGGACAAAAGGAAATCAACCATGAAGACCAAAATGTCTCTTTTCTTGCAAAAATTGTTGTCCATGTCTTCACACACAATGACTTCAAACAAAACAAAACAGTATAGAACTGACCAAAACAAAAGAATCAAAGCATTACCAGGCTTTAAAACCAGACAACAGGAAAATCAACAATGACTGCAATAATGTCTCTCGTTCTCTGAAAAATAGCTATCCATACCTTTACACACACTTGAAATCAAGTAGGTGAAAACAGATTAAAAGTAATCAAAATGAAGAATAAAAATCATTGTTGGAGCTTGAAACAAGATGATATAATATAAACAATGGCTACCATAATGTCTCATTTTCTTAAAAATAGTAGTTCATACCATTGCATGTAATGAAATCAGTTCTTATAAATCCTTTATAAGTTATAAGGATGTAAAAGCCTATATTCATTCATCCACCCTTTCTGTATTACAGGGAAAAACAAAACAAACCCAAGCGAAATACAAGAAAAACAAAAAGAAAAACAACAGGCAAATAACACTATCAAAGAGCCCTACAAAAATAACAATATGGGCTTTCAAAACAAAGTGATAGGTACATAACTATGATTGTTATTTTGCATAGTTATCTTCCAAACAGTTACTCAGATTACAAGATATAAACATGAAAAATTTATCTAAACTTATGAAAGTTAACAGTTTTGCTCCAGGAGCGAATAGAATTAATTGTACAATCACCTTAGCTATCTTAAGGGTATATATACAAATATATAACTTTCTTTCTTTTCCCTTTTTTCTTTTCTCCATTTCCATATCTGAGTTATTTCTTCATCTTTGAGAAGTTTCTCATTTTTCACAATATTCATTGAAGATTTTGCATCTTTTTTACTCTTTCAGTTTCTTATACTAGGGAGATAATACAGTATTTGCAAATGTGGGTTTGATTTATTTCACTTATGATATGGTCTCAAGGTGCATTCTTTCACCTATAAAAGCATCAGTCTGATCCTTCTTTACAGCTGAGTAATACTCTACTATATAAAAATATCACTTTTTAAAAAAATTTGTTCCTCAGTTGATGGGCATTTTGGTTGTATCCAAGATTTGGCTATTACAAATTGTGCTGCTTTAAAGATTGGTGCACATATATAACTGTGGTATGAAGTTTTCAGTTCTTCTGGGAATATGCCCAGAAGTGGAATAGCTGTGCCAAATAAAATTTCAAATCCCAAATTTTTAGGAACTTCCAGATTGATTTCCACAGTAGTTGTCCCAGTCTACCTTCTCACTAACAGTGCAGATTTCCTTTTTGCCCACATTCTTTCCAACACTTCTTATTGGTGGTTTTCTTGATCCTGGCTATTCTTTCTGGAGTTAGATGGAAGCAATCTCAGTGTTGTTTTAATTTACATTTCTCCAATGGCTGTTGATGGTGACAATTTTTTCATGTATTTATTTGTCATTTTTATTTCTTCAGCTGAGAAGTGTGTGTTCATCTCAGATGCCCATTTTGGATTGAGGCTTTTAATTTTGGCTGCCTGATTTTTAAAATTCTGTATATATTCTAGATAGATGTTGTTTCTCTGAGGGACAGTTGACTAATTTTTTTTCTAAATTTGTGGATTTTCTTTTCATTTTATTGGAAATTACTTTTGGTATACAAAAACTTTTGAATAAGATGAAATTGCAGTTGTTTATTCTGGGAAGTACTTCCTGTGCAGTTTGATAGTTTTCCATGAATTCTCTTCCTACTCCTAACTCCTTTAGATTTCTATCTAATATGTTTTCCAGCGTATTTAGTGTTTCTGTTTTAATATTTAGATCTTTGATCCATTTAGATTTTAGTTTAGTACATGGTGATAGGGATGGGTCTAGTTTTAGTTTTCAGCATATGGAGGGCCCATTTTTCCAGCACCATTTATTAAAGAGACTATCATTCTTCCAGTGAACGTGTTTGGCCCCTTTATCAAAGATCAGGTGGCTGAGTGTATTTGTAAATGAGGTCGTATCTTCTAATCTGTTCCATTAATCTAAAAGCCTGTTTTTATTCCAGTTCTATGCTGATTTTATCACAGTGGCCTTCTAGCATAATTTCAAGTCAGAGATTGTGATACCACTTGCCTTGCCTTTGCTCTCCAGAAGTGCCTTTGCTATTCTAAGTCTTTTCTGGCTCCAGATGAATTTTATGGGTGATTTCTCTAAATCTGTGAGGTATGCTAATGCTATTTTTGATTGGAATTGCATTAACTCTTTATAAAAATTTTGAAAGAATGACCATTTACACAATGTTTATTCATCCTATCCATGAACATGGAATGTCTTTTCATATTTTGAAATCCCCTTCAATTTCCTTTTTCAGAATTTTGATATTTTCACTGAATAGACCAGTTTCTTTCTAAATATATCTCATTTTTTGGATGCTATTGTGTAGTGTGTAGTTTCTTTTATTTCTCTCTCAGTGAGTTTGATGTTCGTGTACAGGAATGCTATTGATTTTTGAGTGTTAAACTTGAATCCAGTTACATTGCTGAATTTGGTCATTACTTCTAGAATCCATTCAATGTAGTTTTGGGGTCTATCATGTGGAGTACCATGTCTGCAAATAATGAGATTTTAACCTCTTCCTTTCCTATCCTTATTCCTTTTAATTATCTTGGTTGTCTAATTGCTCTGGCTAATATTTTTAAGCAGTATATTGAATAGGAGTGATGATGAAGGGCATCCTTGCCTTGTTACTCATTTTAGACTGAAAAGTTTCAGTTTTTGACTATTTAAGAAGATGCTTGCTGTTGATTTTTCAAAGATGGCTTTTATCAGATTGAGACAAATCCCCTCTATTACAATTATCCATAGGGATACTATCAAGAATGAGTGTTGGATTTAATAAAAAGCTTTTTCTGCTATTGCATTAATGATATGATTCTCATCTTTGGTTCTTTATGGTGTTTATTGATACATGTTTATTGATTTGCATATGTTGAACAACACCTGCAATCCTGGAATGAATCCCACTCGATCATGATGTATAATCTTCCTGATAATTTGTTGCATTCTGTTTTATTGAGAAATTTATTGAGGATTTTTCCCCTCTATCTTCCTTAGGGAGATTGGTCTATAATTCTCTTTTTTGGTTTGGTCTCTCTCTGGTTTTGGTATTAGAGTAATTCTTACTTGCAAAAATGAGTTAGAAATATTTGTTACACTTTCAGTTTCGTTTAAGAGTTTGAGAAGTCTTTGCATTAAGTCTTCACTAAATTTCTTATTGAATTGTAAAGTTCAGCAGGGGATCCATCAGGACCTGGGCTTTTCTTTGTTAGTATGTTTTTTTTATTACATTTTCAATTTTATTAACTGAAATTGAGTTATTCAGCCTTTTTAGATCTTCTTGATCCAGCTTTGTTAATTTACTTGTTTCTAGGAATCTGTCCATTTCTTCTGTGTTATTGAAACTTAGAGAGTAAAATTTTTGAAGTTGATATTGGTGATCTTCTGTATTTACACAGGGTTTATCATGATTTCACACTTTTTTTTTCCTATTGTGTAGATTTGAACTTTTTCTTTCCTCTTTTTGATAAACTTTGCTAGAAGATTGTTTATGTTGTCTGTTCTTTCAGAGAACTAACTCTTTAATTCATTAATTGGTTGTGTTGTTTCCATAGTTTCAGTTTCATTACTTTATGGTCTGATCTTTATAATTTCCTCCCTTCTTTTGGAATTGGGCTTGACCTACTCTTGTATTTCTGGAAGTTTGAAGTTCAGCATTAGGTTGTAAATTTGTGTTCATTCCATTTTCCTGATGTGGGATTTACTGCTACAAATTTCCCTTTGAGGACAGCTTTCATTGTGTGCCACAGATTTCAGTATCTTGCATTTGCATTTTCTTTCAATTGTAGATATTGTTTAATTTCTAGTGTGATTCATTGGCTGCTTAGGAGAGTGTTATTAAAATTTCCATGTGTTTATGGTATCATTGTTTTGTTTTTTGTGATTAATTTCCAATTTTATTGACATGATTAGATAATATGTAAAGGATTATTTATATTCCTTTGCATTTATGTCATCATGTTCCATGGGGTAGCATATGATCTATTTTAGACAATAACCCATGTGTACCTGAAAAGAATGTGGATCTTCCATGCAACTAGCAAGGATATTGTTGAGAGGAACGCTAGGTACATATCTACTAGGTGCATTTGTTCACAAGTTTGACCTGTTCTGTTATTTCTTTCCTGATTTTTTATTTGGCTGATCAGTCTCTTTGTGACAATGGGATGTTAATGCCCCCTGTTATAACTGTATTATTAATTACTTGGTTTTTCATGTCTGTTAAAATGTGTCTTTCATACTTGGGTGTTGCCCTGTTTGGTCTATATGTATTTATGACCATAATATCTTCCTCTTTATGTTTTCCCTAATGAATATGTAGTGACCTTCTTTATCTTTTTTAATGACTTTTGATTTGAAGTTGACATAGTCTGCAAAGGGAATAGCTTCTGTGGCTTTTTCTTGGATTCCTGATGCATGGACTAATGTTTTCCAACCTTTGACTTTTAGTTTGTGAACTTCCTTTTGAGTTAAATGAGTTTCTCCTATACAGAATATTGTTGGATTTTGTTTCTTAATCCATTCTGCTAGTCTGTTTCTTTTTATTGGTTACTTGAATTCATTTACACTGATGATTATAACTTATATGTACTGAATTATCACTGTCATGTTATCTTTCTATTGTTGGTTTTCTAATTTTTTTGTTTAATGTTTTGCCATACTTAGTGGTTTCCTTCTGCTGTTTTCTTAGAACTGTAGCTATATTTGTCTATTTTTAAAGTATCTTTCAGTATTCTTTGTAGTGTTGGCTTGGTGGTCATGAATTTCATCAGTGGTTCTTTTTTGTCCATCAATTTTCAAAGAAAGTTTTGTGGGGTACATCAATCTAAGATGAAAGTTGTTTTCTTTCAGGAATTGAAATATTTCACTCCAAGCTCTTCTTGACTTCAAGATTTATGTTTGTCATTATTCTGATAGACTTTCCTTCATAGGTGATCTGTTTCTTTTCCAACAGCATTTAGTATTATGTTATTGTGCTGAATTTCTGAGATTCTAATTATTATATGTCTGGGTGAAGATTTATTTTGGTTATGACTTATTGGGTTCCATATCCCTCACTTACCTGTATACAATTTTTAAAATTTTTTTTGAAAATTTTTCTGTTAATATTTCAGTAAATAGTGTTCATTTATCATTTGTGTTGACCCTTGCTTTTTCATTTACAGCTATTAATCTTACATTGTTTATCTTTGCATCATTTTGTTGAATTGTTGTTTCCTAGTTCCTTGTTATTTTTCACAGATCTTTTTTTTTTCATGATCATCAGCTTCCAACCTGCCTTCAAGGTCTAAGAGTCAATACTCAGCTTCATTAAAGTGTTTTTCCATCTTTCAGTGTGATTTTTAATTTCCTGTATATCCCTTTGAGTCTATTTCATGCATCTATTTCAGCCTTGTACTGTTCATTCAAGATTTCCATCATTTTCTTAGTGTCCTCTATATTTTCTATCTAGATCTTCTTTAGAAACACTCAATATTTCTTTCATACATCTTGTCATTTCTTTATTTTTAACTTGACAGATTATTTCTGATATCTGATTTCCCCTATAGCTTCACAGAATTGTTTCTTTACTTCATTTGGTAACATTTCAGAAAATTCAGTTGTGTGACTTCAACTGCCTGTCATTTCAGTGTCTCCTGGGTTTGTTCTTGATGGTTTGAAGGACTGAACTGCATTTTGCTCTTTCATTTTATTCTGGGACTTGTGTGGCTGTCCAGGCACCCTCCTGATGACTTTCACTGGTATGGTTTGCTAAGCAGAGATTCAATACACAAATAACTCTGTTGCTAGCTATGGCATACCCCCAAATTATGACACTAGAGCCTTGTATTCTGAGAAATATAAAGCTAGCCGGGCATTCCCCAGATGGATTGAGCAGAAGCACTGTGCTTGGGCAGAGCTCAGATCCTCCATGCAGCTAGAAAGGACATGTCCACAGAGTATGGTGTGGGGTCCTGTGCCTGGCTAGGTTGTGTACAAAACATCTAGGACCCAGTTGGTTAGTCTGTATGCACCACCAGAGTGTGTTACCTGGCTACAAGGAGCTGAGAGCCACTGGTCCATGTGGCTAGCCTGTGTACACCACTGGTGTATATTCACACCTTTAGATTCCTTGCTCATTCACATAATTATAAATGGGACACTGCATGCAAGTCTTTCATGACATTAGAGAACTAAACATATTCATACAAATTCAGCACAGATGAAGCAGTGCCAAGATAAGGGAGAAAAAAGGAAGAAATAACCGTTGATCTCATTTTGGATAATTTATTTCGTATAGCATCAGATATTCAATCACTATTGGATTAAAATTAATGAACTGAATGAAGAGATATGAGAGTCATTATTGTTTCATATGACACTGGTTCCAATTTCAAACAAGAGCCTCCTATACAACTAACAGTGCAGAGCAATGATTATCTAATCAAATTCTTGCAAGTTTCAGGTCAGCTACAGCCCATTCCTCAGTGCACAGAACCCTGCTCCCAGACGCAGGCTTCTGAAGCAGATGCTTTCTCAGTGTTAGAGTAAGGCTATCATTAGCTGGGGTGTAGTTGGAAGAAACTAACCAGTTTTTCCCTCATGCTGGTAGTTTGCCTTAACTAAATATTTCATGCTGTGAAACTCATAGTTTATAAACCATTTCATCAAATATTTTCTTTTCACAGTAGAAGTTTTCATGTTACCTGGCAGTCAACTACCCTTTCCTGGTAAAACCCAAACCTTGATCCTCTAGGAATTTTTCATGGGAAGAAACCAATTCAGATTCAGTTATCTCATTTGAAACTGTCAAGTATTCTAATAAATGAAACTACTAAGCTAGTGGTGATGCAAAATATCAGACTGTGTCTGTATGTATAAATGGAGAAATTACTTTCCTGTTTGAATGATTCAAGAGGTAACTGAAAACTCAGATTCTGCCCAAGCTTCTTCAATTGGCATCTAGTCCTGGATGAATCATGCTTTCTTGTTATATTATCATCACTTATAGAAATTGTTAAGTACTCAATTCCCTCGGATGAAATTGTGAAGATCAGGGGAAGATATTTTTAAATCCTAATAGGCAGGCTTCAGGAAAACAGTCATTTGAATGGCTACAATATGTAAGGGTACTGCTTCTACTTGTGAGAAACATCTGCCATCAAAATTCCCAGGAAACTAAATTGCAGAAGTTGCCTTTTTAGGTACATGGTTTATTTGCCAGGGACAATGATGTTACTGTAAATCATGAAAGTGAAATCGTTTTCAGTTTTGTGACAATAACTGAGCAAAAAGAAAAAATTTTGCTGAAGAGATTTGTGTTGTTAAATTGTTGTTTCTTTGTCCCGTTAATGTATTGAATCAATTAATTTATACTAATTTGGTCAATTTTTAAAATAATTGCATTGTTAGAATTTTTATGAAGATATTTTCTGAGTAGGTGAGAATATTCAATTACATTTACACAATATATAATGGACTAACTTGAATACTTTTATACTTCTAAAATGCTGAGATAAGGGAAGCTATTTTGCTGTCACCACTTGTACTATTTCTGAATCCCCTGGTCAGACATATGCTACTATATTTTATATGAGAATACACAATCATATGGGGCACTTGTATTCACTGTCCATAAAAAATATTGATTTACTGGGCCAACAGCAAGATTCAAAATTCGAATCTTGAAATTTGAATTTCTGTTATTCTTTAAATAACAGAGAAAGGAAGCTAGTTGTATGCTAGTTTGGTGCACAGAAATCCATAAAATATCTTGAAGATCCTATATTCTCATTGGAAGTGTCTGCTTTGGAAGATTAAGCTTTTCAAAGAGAAAATTAATAGGAATACGCAAAGAATATTTGTTTTTAATGTTAAAATCTGATAGGTATTTAACTTACATTTTTGTCAAGTAACAAGTTGAATATTTCACAAACCAATGCATCCTTTATGTTAGTTTATAAGATATTATATTTTCCTTAAGTAACATACAACATTACATATATATATATATATATATATATATATATATATGATAAATTTAGTGTACATATCATACCAACTTTGTTAATGGTTTATGTGAACCAATGTCTGTTTTGTGCTGGAAGTTTGAGAAGGGATACTGTATGTTAGTCTAATATTATCTCAGCAGATCTGATAATAAATGCATAGAGAAACCTATGATTAAAGAAATACTTCATCCTGTGATGTAATTTTTTATTATAGGAAATATTCTCTTAAATATTTGATAAGTCAAACTCTATGGTATACAGTATTATTTAAGCACTCTATTTTACCCTATGGTGCAAATAATGAATCATCCCAATCTATTTAACCTCATTAAATCTAGCATTGATAATTAATCAGAGTAAAGTCAGTAAACATTGGCAGAAATAAGACGTGAAACAAGAACTGGATGCTAATGACCTTATTCCTTTGGATTTTTCAGCAGGTGTGTCTTTGTGTATACAGCTTCAACTCCTAGAAATCTTCTAACTCAGACCAGAGGACTGAAAAATGGATGTATTGAGGATCACCCAAGGCTGGCTTCTAAGGACAAATCAGATTCTTTGTGAGCATCATCCTTAACTATCAACTTAATTTTAAAATAACATTTAGAAGAAAAAAATATTAAGTACATGAATGAATATAAGATCTTTACTCTTACTTCCTTCTAATTGAAATACATTGGTTCATAGGTAATTCTTGCTGACTCTTACATACAATGGAATAGATATTTCCTAAAACATTGACTTTTATTCCTGAAGTCATTTATGTTTTATGGCTGTGCTATTCTTTAAATCATGGAATATGACAACAATGCTTATTGGATGAACTAAGATCTGTTTTTTTATTTTGATCCAATGTACACAAAAAACATAATGGCTATTATGCAGTAAGATTTCAGTTGTTGTATAAATTCTTTACATGCAATAATAATACTTAAAAAAACCAAGATGAATCCAACTTCCAGTGGTAAAATGATGAAATTGAGGTAAACCAAGGTTTTACTCCTTGCCCAACATCACCTAGAGAGCAACCAAATGAAACTGAGATTGTCACACAAGTGCTGAAGCTTACTGTCCACCTTGCTCATGAGTGTGCTGTGCTGTGTCTCCAAGGAGGTCTCAGGTCCTGTGCAGGTGCACCCTTGATGTGAAACTCAGTCATTATGTAGTCACTGTAGTTATCTAATCACACTTCTTTCTGGATAGTATTTTTAATATAAAATTATGAGCCAAAAATGTGATATCATGTTATGTAAATATGAGAAAGAGTAGACTGTCAACAGGATACAAAATGCAGTGGAACTGATGTTGTGTATTTTTGGACTGGCAAAGATTCTGAGGTTATCCAAATTCTTCTCTTTTTTAATGTGCAAAATGAGACATATCCATGACTGTATTTAGTAAAATGACAAGAATTTCTGCCTTCTCATACTCAGCATGGACTTTTCCATTGAGAACAGCATTTTCTTTTATCTGCACAGTGAACTTCTATTTCTGAATGTTCTTAGTTCTAAGAAACACTCTGTGGTAAGTGTTTACTATTTCTCAGTTTATGTATTCATCCTCTTTCATTACTAAGCTCATGCCAAGTATTTGGAAAAAATGCATACTAACTGACAATGCTAGATGTTGACACTTATGGATCTGTTCAATTCTTCTAGAAAAAAGACATAGAAAATCATGATAGTGCATGCAACTATATTAGAAATTGGTCTAGGCAAGGATTAAATGGGTATAATTCTAGCTTCTGAAAGGTTGACACTTATAATGAGGTAATGCAATTGTTCCAGGATGTATTGTGTTAGTAATTTTATAATTATCTGATAAATCCATAGAACATTTTTTTTTAAATTTAGTGAGAGATTCATGCAGATGGAAAATCATTTGAAATGTGCAATGGAGCTGTCTTGCACTGCAACAGCATAGCACTGAGCTCGATGCCCCAGGAGAGGTGTTAGTTTTTGGGTTGAACACATAATTTGATACATTTCTCCCCCAAAATACTACCAATTTGGCAGCACGTTCTATTACATTATATATTGAAGGCACATTTCCATGCCTAGAAATTTAGGTTGTTTGAAATTAAAAACCGATTTCTGTCACTTAGGGATTTTATGCCAAGAAATAACATTTAAAACAAAAAAGTTATAAATATATGAATGACTGTGATGGCTTTACTTTCCTCCTCAGAGGCACACAGAGGCTGTTAGATAGAAACTGTCGCACACAATCCCAACAAAACCATTTTAGGAAGGAGCAAGTATCCCTAAAAGAAGATTCTTTGAGCTACTCTGAGGAAGAATTCTTTGTAAGTTTTCACTGTGTGTTCAGCACTGTGGAAGATACGGTGATGAAGATGTCCACTGCAACAGATTAGATCATGGTCCTGTTCACTAGTTTATGGCAAGTCCTGTTCTCCCGAGCTCTCACCTCTGAAACAGGCCTTCTTAACAGAATGGAACTCGGAAGAAATGTCACAGAATTTGTGCTACTTAGCCTCACTCAGGATCCCAATATGCAAGTAGCATTATCTGTCACGATTCTACTCATCTGCACTTTGACAGTGCTCAACAACTTGCTCATCACTGACATGTCTTCACCAGCCCCTCTCTGGGCTCCCCAATGTACTTTTTCCTTGCCTGTCACTCACTCATGAATGCTGCTTAGTCCACTGCTGTCTCACCCCAGGTGCTTAGAGACCTGCTCAGTGACAGAGCATCTCCTTCCCAGCCTGCATGGGTCAACTCTTTATAAGGCACCTATTTGGTGGTGCTGAGGTCTTCCTTCTGGTGGCAATGGCCCTCGACTGCTATGTGGCCATCTGTAAGCCTCTGCACTCTTTGATCATCATGAATCAGCAGGTTTGCACCCTCCTGTTTGTGGTGGCCTGGGCTGGAGGGTTTTTGCACTCTGTTGTGCAATTGATCTTTGTGTCTAGTCTCCCCTTCTGTGGCCCCGATGTTATTGACCATTTCATCTGTGACATGTACCCGTTACTGGAGCTTGTTTGCACCGACACCTTCTTTATTGGCCTCACTGTGGCTGCCAATGATGGAGCCATCTGCATGGTGGCCGTCACACTCCTGCTCATCTCCTATGGCTTCATCCTAAACTCTTTAAAAACTCAGTCAGCAAGGGCAGAAAAAAGCCCTTTCTACCTCCAGCTCCCACATCACTGTGGTTGTGCTCTTTTTTGTTCCATGTATTTTCATGTATGTTAGACCTGTTTCCAACTTTCCTGGTGATAAATTCATAGCTATTTTTTGTACAGTTGTTATTCCTATGTTGAATCCTTTAATATATACATTGAGAAACTTAGAGATCAAAAATTGCATGCAAAACTCTGGCATAAGATTTTAATCAGAGATACAATATATAGATCGCTATGTTCAAAGTGCTATTAACTCTAAAGAAACAAGAGGCAGTAAATTCCAACAAAGGATGATGTAAACAAGTCAATGGAATTGCTACATATATTTCACTTTATTTTCAAAAGATCATGAAGAAAGCCAAAAAAACAAGTATTATTTGAGATTTGAACCACTCTAATAGACAAATTCCTGATAGTAGCGAAAAAGCACAGGTGTTTGTTATGTTACAAGTAATGAGAAATCTCAGTTCATTGTAAGTTTAATTGTCTCAGTTTAGATTGAAATACATCTTTAAAAACCTGAAAATGTTTCAATGATGAAAATTAAACTATTTTTCATAATTTATTATTAGCTACACTCATAAAAAAGAATATGACTAATGTGGAAGCAAATTTCTAAGATTAAAAAAAGTTTTTAAATGGAGTTGTTCAATGTTTATCAGCATATCAGATTTGTGCATTATATGAATTATATTAGGATTACTTTCATTCCTTAGAACACTGTCCATATACTCAGTTCCAATGATTGCATAGCAGTTGATATTGTGTTTAGCTAATGACACTGTCAGTAAAATTTTGCTAAATGTGCTGAAATTGTTGAGGAAACCAAATGATAGTTCTTAACTACATTATATAAATACATTGTTTCAGAAAATATAATAAGCTAAATCGAAAACATATTTGTATGATATGTCTTCCTAGTTAATTTGTGCAATTTTGCCATAGTTCAAGGGATAGTTATTTCCTATTTCATTTCCATGACACTGAAGAAATCTATAAATATCTTCTCCATAAGAAGCTTGGTCCTAAAAGGTAGTAATAAATATCAGTAATTTATTTACAGACATAAGAATTATTTTGTTAGGGTTGTAAATTTTTGTTTCAATTTTACATAACCAAGAATTTTTTTTTCTTTTTTGCAGTCTGCTTGCAAGTTAGAACATCACACATCAAAAAGGGATAACATTACTTTGATTACTGTATGGAAGTATTTATTGGACTTTTTAAAGATTGTCTTTTCTTTTTAAAATATATATTTTACATATTTAAGATAAAAGTGCAGGAGTCAGTCAAATTAACATACTCCTCACCTTAGTAATCCAAATTCATTGTTCATGTTGCAAGCACTGTAAAATCTTTTCCTTTAGCATCAATCCCCAATGCAGTGCAACTTCATTACCAGGCCTATTGTACATCAGGCCTATGCAGAGTAGCAGATGCAGATATGTAGGAAAAGCCTAAAAATCTTGTGTCAATATATTTACTTAACTAAACATATGTATTTAAAGCTTTTATAGTTTAAACCACATTACAATTTCCATGAATATGCTAAATTATGTTCACATTTTTCATAAATTCTCTAGTCCTTTAGCTGAAATATTATTGGTATCATCCAAGATGCTTGTGTGAACCTTACTACTGATTCTAGTCTTCTATGTCCTCTCCAATGGTAATCACAATGCTAAACTTTTGTGAATAATAACCAAACGTTGTTTAAAAACTAATGTGTATTTTCTTAAATTTTTCATATATATATATATATATATATATGTATATATGTATATATATATACATATATATATATACTTATTAACTCAGTTTTATGAAAATTTTATTAAACAAGACATAGTTTTCTGAGTTTTACATCCATAATATTGTTTTCTAAGACTTGGTCATGTCACTTCCTGTTACTTTAGACTCAGCATTTCCCCTGCTGAGTCTTATTCCCTGATAGAATATCCACATATTATATATGCATTCGATCCAGGTTCAACTGAACTGTTCATGTTTTATATTTCATCTAATCTTCCCGTGTACATCCTAAGGAAATTACTTTGTGTTAATCAGGATACTTATACATTTACTTTTACATATAACTGAATTTTCTCTCAGGCTATGTTTTAAATTGTGCTGTGCACAGCAATGCATAACAGTTTGTTTGTGTCTAGATGTCCCCAAAAACCTTAATGCAGTCATAGGGCTTTTTAGAAGAGGCTGAATCTAGATTGTGTGATGCTGTGATTAAGGGGGTGAACTTAGTACATCAGTCCATTGATTGGTTTGGCATAGTTCTGGTTAGGATTATAAGTGTGAGTGATACACTCACCCTGGTGTATGTAGCCTGTATGCAATTTAAGAGACTGAAAGACTGTCATTTTTCTTTCCTTTGTTGCTTTTGCTATTTTCCACCACAATGAACTGTTGTCCTATTCCATGTGCCACTCTGCCTTGGAGACAACTGATAATGGACTAACACCTCTACAAACTATGAGCTAAATAAACATTTCTCACTTAACTTGTGGATGTAGGATATGGTGTCTCAGCAATGAGAAAAGTAACAAAGGAATTTGGTACCACAATAGTGGGTTGTTGATGCGATTCTATCTGACCATGTACTTCAGGAATCTTTGGGGATGGCTTGAGGGAAAAGACTGGAAAAGTTCAGAGATGTGGCTGAAAAGGTAGTGCTAAAATGCTTTGCTTGTACCATATGAGAGATTCTGGCCAGAATGTCAATATGAAAGACAGGAATATTGGTAAAGACCAGACTCAGGAGGATTCTGCAGGGAAGGACTGCTCTGGCTGCTAGACTCCAGAAGATGTATCTTATGCTTTTGCAGAAAGTTTGTCTGCATTTGGTTCATGTCCAGAGAATTTGGCTGAGACTGAAATTAAGATTGATGGACCAATGAATCTTGTAGAAAAAATATCAAGGCAGGCAATTGTTAAAGGTTGGCATGTTTACTGCTCAGGTATTTTGGGTATATCTACTGTTAAGAATAACCAACAAACAGCCCAGAAGAATGATTTAAAATGCTGCAAGTCTGGCCAAAAAGGAAGCTCCAGTAAACCTGTAGACCACAAAGATAGAGCACAAGGTATCTTGATTTCTGAGAAGGAGCAGATGAATAGAAATGATGGCTTGAGGGCATCACAAGAAGCAGCAGGCCTCCACACTCACTGCAGACTCAAAATTTCCAAAGTGAAAGACTGTTTTGAGAAGAATGCCCCAGAGAATGCTGCTCCAGAATAGTGCCAGCATAAACAGTTTGTTCCTTGGAATTGGGTTCAGAATGCTCAGTGATTCAGGCACTGAACTCCTACAACCTGGAGAAACGAAAACGTAACTACTGCACTAGCAGGGAGGAGATCTTGTTATCATCCATGTGGTGCTGGTTTTAGGTGTCTGCAAAAGGAAGTGTTGTGGGGCTAAGCAGGCTTCCACTCAGATTTCAGAAGAAGGCCTTGGATGTCACACACTGTGTCCCAGAAAATGCAGTATGTGAAGCAGTAAGTGAAAAGTCAAAGATTGAATGGTGAACACAGAAGTTTGGCGAAGACAGTGTATCATCTGGGGAAAGTTGCAAGGATTGAGCAGAACCAGCCCAAGATAGAAGCTGAAGGAGCTGTATTCACCTGCAGTGCCGATGAAGTAGAGCCACACAAGTCTTTAGGAGGTTATGTCTTATTACTGATTGCCTTTGTTATTACACATGGACCTATAAGACTTAACATTTGCCCTGATGAATTTTGACTTTTCTTTGTGTATCCACCTGTGTATAATTTTTGCAATGGAAATGTCTGTTTTGTGCCACTACATGTTGGAAATGTTTAGCTTTCTAGACATTTTTACAGGGGCCCAAGGCTAAGAATTTACCTCCAACCTCAGAGAAAACTTGGAACTTGGACTTTTCAGCAGTGATGAAACTGTTAGAACTTTGGCAACTCCTGGAAATGGATTACAAGAATTTTGCATAAATGGATGTACATGAGTCTTTGGGGGATTCTGAGATAGAATGTTATGCTTAGTATCTAAATATCCCCATTATGCCTTATGAATTGATGAGGGTGGGGCTTTCCAGAGATGCTGTACCTAGAGTTTGTGTTTGACTCTTTATCCAATGATGGAATAAAAGGGGTGTGTGTGTGTGTGTGTGTGTGTGACCTCCATCATAGGATAGATGGACTTGATAAAATAAAAAGAACAAAAGAAAGTTTGTTCTCTGTCTCTCTGCTTTGTTGTTTTTGCTGCCTTTTGCTCAAATAAAATGTCACCTTTCTACCATGTTCCACCTAGCTTTGGAGCCAATTATTTGGAACTGAAACTGACACAAACTATGAGCTAAATAATTTTTTTCATTTAACTTTGTTTGTAGGTATTTCTGTCTTAGCAATGAGATAAGGAAATAAGGCAGCTGTTAAGAAGGTAATTTTGAAACATTTGTAGAAAAATGGACTCCAGTAGAAAACAAAATTTTAATGATATAAATTGAGCATAGAAGCTTAATAAATACATGGTATTGTTCATTCAAGTAAGAACATTGTAAATTGAAAACCAAGCTAAAATTTTTGATAGCAGAAAACATAAATATGAAATAAAGTAATTTTAATAATGAAAATACTAAGGAGGTAAAGTAGCAGAAGCAGAGCAAAGCAGTATCATTTAGAGATTATTTGCAGAGGTAGAAGGAGAGAAACGTGAAGAAATATAATTAGATATTGAAAGATATTTAAGAGGTTCTGATCCAGTTAAGATGCTGATACTGTGAAAGATACTATTTAATCAAATTAATTGTTGTTCTCACTTGTCTACCAGATAGAGGGGGAAAAGAAGAGAGAGAAACATACAACACACACACACACACACACAAACGTGAAATTACAGAGTGCTCTGATTATTATGTGTATTGCAGTCAGAATATTGTCAGCATTTTATTTCCCAAACATTTAAAATGGAGACACTGATTATAGAGGTTTTTGGGTTCTGAGTGATAGACTCTGTGATAATTTCAGAATTTAGATGATTATGATAGTGCTTGAGTTATCTTTGCTCTTATGATATAATGGTTTGAGATTTCAAAAGATTTCAGAATCTGCTTCTCATTCCTTCAGTAGCCAAGGTTTTGTTTGGTTTCCACTGTGCTCTTGTGAGCATCACTAGCCAAAGTGTTTTCCAGCTTTATAATCAGAAATCTTTGAAGTATTGGAGTGGAGGAGGTAAGAATATAGTTGATGAATCACCTAGTATTCCAGTGATTTCCAAAGGGATCTTCTGGACATCTGCCCCATTCCCTCTATGATAAACATTGGAGCTTATATGTCTGGTCTGTCAGTATTCCTTCAAGGTGAGTGCATTGAGGAACTCTCTATGGTCAGACACCTCCTCTTGAGTTTTATCTCTTTACCAACACTGTTTCCAAACATTACAAAATCTTTTCATCCTGAGGGTTCAGGTGTGCTTATAGCTTTCTGTTCTCAGAGGGTTTAGGGTGACAGTAGAACAATTCCTGTATGGCATCACCCCAGTGATATTTTTCGGATAAGAGCAGTAGCCAAGATACACCTGGACACAGCACTCACCTGTGCTGGTGGAGCAGTAGCAGCCTGTTTATTCTAGAACTGCTCCAGAGTCTTTTTTCCTCTGCCTACCAGTGTGACACACTAAGAACACACACTGAGTACGTGTTTCTGGGTCCCTAAGCAAGACAGTGTACTTGTTTTTTCTTTCTCAAAAAATTCATAGTCCAAACTCCTCCTCAATATTTTAATTTCTTAACTACTCTGAGCTGTGAACCTCTCATTTTCTGGATTTCCTCTCAGGATGATAAGGCAAATACAACAATGGATTTCTAGATTTGGCAAGAATCACAGTAACCTACCTGTCAGTCTAACAGGCAGTTTATTCCCTGAGGGTTTAGACATTTCACCAGATGCCCTGTTTCCCTGCATGTGACATGTCAGCAGCACCGGGGTCAAGTACTTCTTTTACTAAGAAACCCTTTTACTGGAATTCATCCTATGAGCTTCCCCTTAAAGTTGTTTTTGCACTAGATTATTTGTTTTCTCCCTGTATCTGAGGATCCCTGTTTCTATATGTCTTGGCTTACAAACTCTGAGCATCTCTCGAGCAGTTTTATTTCTGGTCAGCCATGATTCTCTCTTAAGTTTGATGTTTTGAAAATGAATCAACCATGTTGCTAAATTTATCAAACACATTAGGCAATCAATGGGTTTATAAGCTTTACTGACTTATTAGGTAGTGTCACCTCATCACATGAAGCAGGTCAGTGGGATGTGGCTTAGAAGTTTATGTATTCCTTGGTGCCTTTCTTTCTCACTCTTTTGCACTGTTTCTGCTTCCTGGGTGATCAATGATTCTCTGCCATACAATTTCTGCTTTGGTGCCAACCAACCATGGATTGAAACCTATGAAACTATGAGCCCAAGTAAACGTTTCTGTTTTTAAATTGTATATGTAGGTATTTGTTTCAGTGACAGAATTGTGATTAACATGGTAGTGACTTACTCTTTATTTCCTAGGCTTCTGGTACATGGTTTTCTGTGGTTCATTGCTATTATAAGATAAATCTTTATTTTTGAGACAATTACAAAATGGTCTAATAAAAGAGAACCAGAAATACACATATTTGACCTCACAGATAGAATGAAATCTTTTTTGATAAAGTTGAAAAGCTTTATCAATGAAGAAAGCAATATTTTTCAAAAATTGTTCTGGTTGCCTTAATATTGATATGTGAAAATGACCTTTGCTATACATAATACATAAATATATAAGAGAGAATATCCAAACAGGATTAGGGTTAAGTATAAATAGCTATAGTATAAAAATTATACAAGAAAAATTTGCAGAAAATATTTGTGACCATTTGGGTTACAAAATATTTCAGTAAAATCAAGACATATAATTTAAAAATCATAATTAATATCTTCCATGTCTGGCATACATGGAAAAATCAATGAGTTGCAAGCTCCGCAGTTGTGTAGCCAAAGTCATTCACATGTTCTTCTTGAGGGGGACACACAGGCTCGTTCTTGGACTGGTTCTGATAAAGGCCCACAGATTTCCTTAGCAGACATTCCATAATTTTGGAGTTTCCAATTAATTTTTGTTTTATTATCACAGTTTTGTTTACTGCCTTCCAGGGCCCTTGCTTGACCTTTCAGGCCTACTTTTTAATTCTGCGTAGGAGCACTCTGAGGGCACAATTCTGGCATGCTGCATGCTGATAAAACCAACATCATGTGGTGAACACCTAGACCTGCTGCCAACTTGAGAAATATAGGTTACACTGGGCAATGACTACAGCATTTCTGCATGGCTGAGCAAAGTTAAATTGTTCCTGAGGATAATGTCCCTGGAATGCTATTTACACATTATGTCCCACAGTCTCGTGTCTCAAATGAAAATTTGACACTTTTTCACCTTTAAGCCTGTAAAGGGCTGATATCTTGGTTTTCCTTATATTAACTCAGTTCTTCTCATTGTTGAATGATTTTGGGCCTTTGCTCTCACTAGAGATTGCTGTAGTTATCTTTGGGGATGCTCTTGTCCTTAGTTTGAGCATCACTTCCTGGCTCCAGTGTAGGTACCTCAGTCTACATGCATAGATCCTTCACTTGTTGCTACAGACATTCTAGCTTGCATTGCTGACCTTTAGGGTTTCCCAGTGCAGATCCAAGGTACAGACTGGCACAAGAAACTGACGTGGGTTCTAGGCCTCAAACTAAACTCATGGAGGACACTGCCATGTGCTCTAGGTTTTCAGCTGGACTCATGCATTACATTATTATGGAGTCCAGTCCCTCAAGTAGATTCTTTTTTTTAAGAATTTTTTATTTTAAAGAGAAGAAAACAAAAGAGGACAGATCTGAGCAGATCAGAACAGAACAATGTAAGCAACACAGCACTTCACATCAAGACAATTGGATATTAACAGTAGCTATCATAATGTCTCTTTCTTTGAAATAGTTGAGCTTAGCTTTACACACAATAATGTCAAACATAACAAAATAGAATATAACCACTCAAGAGAATGAAAGTATTGCAAGGCATTCTGAACCAAGTAACCAAAGATGAACAATGATTACTATATTATCTCATTTTACACAAAAATTTGTTTATAATATCATACATATTAAAATCCAATAAGACACAACATGATAGACCAATGGTAATAGAAAAACAAAGGCATGGTAAGACAATGGCTGCCATATTGTCTTTTCTTCAAAGTAACTATTCATACCATCACATATATTAAGATCAAACAAAACAGAATAAGACCATTCCAGCCAATGAATGAAAACATAAGACTTTAAACAATGTAATGGTGAACTATGATTATCATAAAAATCTTCTGTACTCTTATCATTTCTAGGGAGACTATACTGTATTTATACATATGAGTTTGATTTATTTCACTTATGAGTATGGATTCAAGTTGCATCAATTTATTTAAAAATATCTCAATGTAATTATTCTTTATAGCTGAGTAGTATTCCATTGTATAAAAGTACTACAGGTTTTTTAATCCATTCCTCAGTTGATGGTCACTAAGGTTGTTTCCAAGATCTGGCTATTACAAGTTGTGCTGCTATAAAGATGGGTGCACATACATCACTGTGGTAAGATGTTTTCAGATCTTCCGGTAATATGCCTAAGAGGAGAATAGCTGGGTCAAATGGGACCTCCAACCCCAGCTTTGTGAGGAATCTCCAGAATTTTAAGAGTGATTTATCTAGACCTATGAAGTATGTTAGTGGTATTTTCATTAGGATTGCCTTGAATCTGTATAATAATTTTTGGAGAATGGTAATTTTCACAAAATTTATTATTCCTATCCATGAACAAGGGATGTCTTTCCATTTACTGAGGTCCTCTTCGATTTCTTTTTTCAGAGTATTATAATTTTTCCTGAAAAGTTATTTTACATCTTTCATTAGATTCTTCAGGTCTTTAGTTTGTTGACATATCTTACACAACTTTTTAAATTCACTTTTAAGATGACTATAAAAAATAGTACTATAAATTATGTGTCTTCTATTGAATCTTCCTTTGTGAACCCTGACTAACACAGCTCTCAAAGCATGTAACTTCTAGTCCATTTGCAAAATCTATCACTTCTCTATAACTTCGTCAGAAACCACATTTCTTTTGGCCCCAAATTTACAGATCATGTTTGTATGATTTTCAATTTTTTCTCTGCTTTTTGCCTGTGAGTTTCATTACAAATATTGCTAAAAATATCCTGCAGTAAGCATGTCAGAACCTGAATATCAGGCCCTCTTCAAAGTATTCCCCTCAGATTAATTAGTTTGCTATCCTTATTTCATTCTTCTACAAAGTCTCAAGATATGTGAAAAATAAGGTTGAATAGTCTGCTAGTGTGTAATACACTTAACTTCTAGTGAAACTGCCAATGGAGTCTTTGTTCCTAACAAAATCATCTTGATCCTGGCCTTTATTGCCTACATTTATATCATCAGTCTAGTTTCTTGAAGTCAAATGTGAATCTCCCATCAGTCTCTTATCAGTCTCTTATTATGTGCTCTAGGGTTTCTTTAGCCACCATCTCCAAACTTTATAAACTCATTGTATAAATAAGTTCCACATTGTTCTAAATGATATGATCAAATATAGGCACTGCAATGACTCCACTTTTCTGGTACCAGATACCAATTTTATGTGTTAATCACGTTTTCCATGATTGATCACAATTCCTGACATCTACAAGACAAAGAAGAAGTGGTTTCATTTGGCTCATGGTTTGTAGAGGACTCAGTCCTTGTGAGTTTAAAGTAGAAGTGTCGTAATGAAATTGTGTGGTTGAGAAAAGCTATTTGGCTCATTTTAACTGGAAAGCAGAGCAAGGAACAGTTTCAGAGAAGGACAGAATACAGGCAAATGCATGATCACATCTACTTCATGGTCCCAGCCACATCCAGACTTGGGTTACATCCATCTCCTTGGTGGATCCTAAAGCCACAAAGTTGACTTTTCATTGTAACTTCCCCTCTAAGATGGTCTGCTAAGAGCATAGTATCCAAAATACATGACAGATTGTCAAAAATCAAAATCAAACAAAGAATGTTTTAAATAAAATAATGGCACAAAGGATCTCATTGATATTTTTCCTAAGGCGATTTAAAAATGAAAAACAGGTATATGAAAAAGGAAATGCAAATCAAAACTACACTATGTTTCACCTCTTCACAGTATAAGTGGTTACTATTAAAAGACTAAAGATAAAAAAATTGAAGAGGATATAGAGAAAGGGGAAATCCTCCATTACATTGATAGAAACAAAAATTAAAATGGGCATGATGAAGAATTATGACAGATTTACTTTAAAAAAGTAAAAATACTGCAATAGGATGCAGAAATCCCAATCTTGCACAGACATTCAACAAAAATGAAATTAATTTGTCAAAGATACATTTACAATTATATTTTAGTTGAGCAATACTCACTATAGCTAAAAAAAGAAAAACAACTCTATGTGTGTATAGACTAATAAAAGGAAAAAGACAATGTGGAGTGTGTACAAAGTGGAATATTATTCAGATTCTAAAAATAAAATGACTTTCTATTTTTAAGGGTATGGATGGAAAAGATCTTCAAAATTGCATGATAAAGAAATAAAAATTGTTGTCAGAGGAAATGCATTATCAGACTTAAATATTATGCAATGTGTATGTATCAAAGCATAACATAGTGCTCAATTAATAGACTTATGTGAATATATGTATACATAAATAAAAGAAATGAAATGTACAAAGAAATTGAATGGACATGTCTTCAAACAGATAACCCAGTCACAAGGAAATCCATGAATGCTTTCTTGTCACATAGTAAATAGGCAATATAATAGTGATATACAGAATTCAGGAAGACATTGCCTCTGAATTTGAATAAGACCACAAGGTGTTGTCTAGCATTCTTAGTTTTAGAATCAGTGAGATATAATCCCTTATCCTCCACCCTGGACAATTACTGCTATGTGTCCCAAGTCAGTGGACTCCTGGAAACTTCATTGAGGTTTAAATTTTAGTTGAACTCATTATCCACTTTCTGACATGCAAATATTTTACCACCCAGTATAGAGTTGTAGCTACTTCTTATTTACTTAGTCCAATCAGCATAATGCCATACATACAATGAAGAATTGAGATACTTTTTGAGAGAAAAAACAGATAAAGACCTATGGGAAATGAACTGTGACCCCAGGCTGAAGAGTTGACATACCCTCAAGGTAGGATGTCACGGTGTTCTTCTGACCTTGTCAGCTGAAAATAAATAGCTTTATGTAGGTCTCTTAGAAACGTTCAGATAAAAAGATATTTGACAGTCAGTGGTACCAGTGTGTTAATCTGCTCAAGCTAAAAAACCTGAATATGGTAGCACAGCAGTATTTCCATCACCATTTCATTAAGCTTCAGGTAATCCATTATTATTTTGCAAGATATATGTGTCTTCTACAAAGATGAAGAAAGAGTTTAAAGTGAAGATGCAGTGTTAGCCACAGTCTCTGTATCTTACAAGTTTTTTATGACACCACTGATTTCTGCAATTCCACAGTAGATGTGATATTGTTTATGAGTTACTATTTTCCCAATTTCAGATAACTCTTATGGCTTCCTCTTGGCCTTTACCACCAAAAGAGTCTTCATAATATAGGTTAGGAAATCCGTTCTGCCAAATACTAGGAATACCTACCCCAATAACACATGCAGTAATTTGGGGATTCAAGAGCAAGCTGGAATCACTAGGAATTAGATCTTGGGTAAAACTCCATGGATGTTATGATCTTCATATGTCCTGTAATTTTTATGTAGGACCACGATGAGGCTTCACATTTCCTAGTATCAGCGCTGGTTCAAAATCACTTTTCAGTTCTTTCTAAAGAGTCGAATTCTTTCTGTTAACCCATTGAATGTTTAACATAAGTCTCTTCAGGGAAGGGAATGATGAACAACTAACAATGCAAGTTAGTGCTCTGTAGTCATTTCTCAAGGACCTCCCCTTCACTCAGTTCCTCACTCATTTCTCACAGCCTCTCCTTCACTCAATTGATTCTGGAAAACCATGATTTTCTGTTGCTTTGCTTCTGCTCTCTATCATGGTAGGTAGATTAACCTTTCTTTTGGTGACTGAAAGCATCACTGGTCCTCTGTCACTCTAGGATTCAGCTGTACTAACTGAATTTAAGTTTCTCAATTTGGTGACTGCAGTCATTATTATAATCCATGGTAACCATAAAGACCAATGATGGAGAGTTTCAAGGATGTTTGTTCTCATTTCACAAATCTATTTGTTAATGCATTAATGAAACCTGCATTTTTAGCAGTGTTAACTTGTGGATGGTTAGGTTTTATGAGGCAAAACCCCTCCAGTATTCTCATTTTTCTGAGACTTTAAAGAGTTTAATCAACAATCAATAAAGAAATATCAGCCATTTCTACTGCATTAACAGTGGAATATCTTTTGATCAACATTTCTGCCAACCTATCAAATAGACTATTAAGTCATTTTAGCTTTATGAGCTATGACATTAAATCCTGAATAACAATGTAATAATAATAATAATAATTGGCCCATATATTAAAAAAATATTTTTGATCTATTCATGTTTATTTTTACTGTTTTGTTGCATGATCTTAATAGCCATTCCCTATCTGCTCCTCAGACTTTAGCATGAAAGAATTAGGTAACTCAAGAATTTCTTTGAGAGAGTAGTAGCTCCTCATGGGTCAGGTTGTGTATCTCACTGTTTGGAACTTCAGAGACTTGATCCAAATTGTAGGACCACAGACAAATTTGTTGTAATATTTAGACCTGAGGTAGGTCCTCCTTGAGAACTAGATCAAGGTTATTCTTTATTATTTTCATAGTCAACAGAGGACGAGTAGTTTGAGATATATGTAGAGATTAAAATCTCAGGGGTTGGAATAGAAATTTTTCTACCACTAAACATGGAAAAGTTTCCTCTTGGGAAATAATCTCACCAAAATTTAAAAGTTCAATATCCCTAGCTTCAAGTCCTGTCCAAACACCACCATCCCAATTTATGAGATCCAATTCGTTTCTGACTGTCACCCTCACCTCAAGTGTAGAAATTCTTTGAAGATGTGTTAAACTTGAGCTGTCATTCAGTCATTTGCATAATAAAGGCTTGTGATTGTTTTAGTAATCATATCTCTGTGGCAAAGAAAAGAAGATTCTTCTTCAGGAGACATTGGGATTATGCAGGAATATCTGAAGCTGAGAATTTTAGTATTCAATCTCACTCTTGTTCCTTATAACTTTGTCCAAGCCTTTAGAAGTATTTACATTTTTACATATGTCACTGGTTTCAATTGGTATCTTGTCAACAGATGTCTTTAAGAAGAGTAAGACAGCATCATCCTAATTATTTTCTTCCAAAAATGTTGAAAAGTAATATATAAAGATTGAATACATTTCTTGAACCTTTAAAGTGATGTATTCAGATAGATAAACCAATGATTATGCCTATTACATAATTAGATCATGATGTGAACTTTCATTTACCCCTACATTATCAGGAGGAGAAAGCATAGCAACTTTAGGTGCCATAAACCTACCATCTATATTAGTTAGTATCCTCTAGAGGAACATAATGAAGATAAAATGCATGAAAAATCATTCCAAGGCATGTAACCTTAATGAGTCAGAAGAGGGACAGTATAATGGCCATCTGTGGGGTCAGAGATGAAAGATTCCATGGTGGTCATCAGTGCACTGAAGATTCATGGGATTCAGTAGAGATTCATCCTGAGCAGATGAAAGCCACAAAGCAAGAGGAAGCAAGGATGTGGCACCAGGACAAGGCTGAAGACTTGGAAACTCTTTGTAGAATCCATGGCCCAATTCTGCCCTGGAAGAATAACATTGAAAGGTGGTATACATCTTCAGCATAAGATAAATTTTCAACTTCATTCCATTTTTGTTATTTCATCCAGAATATATGCTCAGTTGTTTATGTCACATTTGTCTTCAAAGGATTTTCCCCCATTCATTTTGATGATCTATAAGTGAATCATCCACTTATAAACAGCCAGAACCAGAAGTGTTAGGTATTTCTTAATCCCTTTAAATAGACACATGACTGAGTGTTGCACCAATTAAACACAAGAGAGATTCCAGTTGTAATCACACATCCAGAGCCTATTAAGTTTGTAAAGTTCTAAGAATGCTCATTCAAGCAAGTCATTTCCAAGAATTGTCATGGGACAATTGAATGTCCACAGGCATGACAATATCTCTCATCAGTTACAAAAATCAACCCAAGATGTATCAAATACTTAAGTGTTAGACCTGAAACTCTAATAATACTTAAAATAAATAAGGGAAGTTCTTCAGAACATAAGAGTAGGAAAGAATTTTTTTGGGCAAAACCTGCAAAAACAGGAAATAAAGGCAAAACTATGCAAATGGAATTACAAGAAATTGAAAATGTTTTCTTAATAAAAGAAGAGACTGTGCAGAATAGGAGAAAATATTTACAAACTAACAATGTAAATATATTTATATGTAAAAAGTAGTTAATATGCAGAATAAAGAAAGAATTTAAAATCTCATTAGGAAAAAATGTATAAATAAATAACCAAGATTTTTTTGAAGTGGTCAGAAAATCTAAATAGGCATTTCTCAGTAGAAGATATACAAACAACCAGCAAGCATATAAAAAATTCTTCACATCACTAATTGTCAAGGCAATAAAAGACAAAACTTGGCTCCAAAATAGTGGTAATAATGAAAGACACTATAGGTGAAAGGCATGGTGAACAGGTGGAGAAAAGGCTACAGTGGGACCTTGTTTGCAGGAGTGTGTGTTGGTTCCACTCTTATGAAAAGCTCTGTGAATGTTCTTCAAATATTAACAGTAGAGCTACTTTGTGGTCCAGAAAGCCCTCTCCAATAGAAATATACACCAATAGAAATGAAATCAGGCATTGAAGAGAATCTACATTACTATATTATTACAACAATATTCATATGTCAGTCACTTTTGAAGAAATGTTAATGTACTTTTTTGTAGTGGTATTTGAAAATAACAGGCCAGCTTTATCCATTTTAAGTCTTAATTTTTGATAAGCACATCTTAATTACACAAGATGATAGCATTTATTGTGGTGTGAAATAAAGCATTCGCTTGGTAGTAACCCATGAGACTGCAGGTACTTGTCTCTGTGAGATCTGGAAGGAATTAAGCTTCATTTCAGCCATGATAAGGATGTGACTGCCTGCACCAAGTCTATACCAAACTCAGCAGCAAAATATGCAGCAAGTCCCATCCATGGGAGGGGGTAAGAATAGTAAGCACAGGGTTGCTTTCATGCTTAGAGCCAAGATGGAGGTCTTAACACTGAGCAGATCCTAATGACTGCCAACCTGAGACCAGTGTCTACAGAGATCCATAGGAACAGCCCTGAGTCAGGCAGGTACATGCAGTACCAGTCAATTGAATTTCTGAACCACTCAATATTGCATATGTCTGGTTGTAGAACTATTGAGCCATGAGTTCCTCTCAGCAGTAGGCAGCCCATAGTAGTGTGGACCTTGGTCCCACCACAGTGTTGTAGTTTCCATAGTAGCCTGTGAGCTCAAAGGATGAGAGTGCACTGCAGAATTCATGCACAGAGTTTCTATATAGAACCCTGTAGATAGTCTCTCCATGATGATTCTGCAAAAAATGGCAAAATCCTACAGTTCTAAAGCACAGGCCATCAACTTTATATTAGATATTTTGGCTCACACCCTACTACAGACTTATAGAAACAGCTTTCCCATTATGTATGTTCTTCCCCAGTTGAAGCTGAGTGAAAGACCACCTGTGGATTTGAGACAAACCTAGAGTTAGATCATCTTCTAGGGCTGAAAGGGAGGCAGAACACCAATAGTGGGTTTCTGATAAATGTGGATATAAAGCATCATGCAGAGCTAAAGTAACAGAATTGATTACCAGCTCACATAAAATAAGAAGTCTGTTTGGTTTTCTGGAAAGATAGACCCAAAAATCCCAATTTGGAAGACTGGAATGAACACAAAATCCATGAGTTCCCAGATGATATTACACACCAACAAAGATCAAGAGATTTTGAAAAATCATGACCTCAATCAAAAATTAAAATAAGTACCCAAAACCAATACATTTGTGATAAGCCATGGGTGGAGATCTAAAGCATCATCTTAAGGAAATTTATCAAGCTTCAAAAGAGGAAGAGAAAAGATTCAAATACTAAGAGAGATATGGAAACATTTAAAAATTAAGTAGCTACCCATAGCCAGATTCAGAACCACTACCTTTCTTGTATTCTAATAGTGAATGATGGCAACTAGAAATCAAGATACCAATCCTATTCACAATAGCCACCAAGTAAAAAAATATCTAGTTAAATTTAAACCAAAGGATCAAATGACATTTATACTGAAAAGCATAAGTCATTGGTGAAAGAAATGGAAGATAATTCCAATAATGGAAAGACACCCTTTCTGTTCATGGATTGGAAGAAACATATGGTTTAAATTCCCTAAAAACCAAATTAATCTACAGAAACAATGTAATAAGTGCTCTATTTGCTATAATGGTCTTTGTAGAGCTAGAAACAAAAACAAAACAAAACACACACACACACACACAAAACACACACTAAACTTGTAAGGAACAGCAAAATATTCTAAAATGCCAAAGCAAAACCAGCAAATTAAAATACATTATAACATCAGTCTACAAAATACAATTCAAAGTTCTAATAAAGAACATACTTAATGTCCATCTTGGGGTCAGAAGCTAAGTGGGGCTTCAATAAATAACTCCTGAATAAATAGATGAGTCATAACCACAAACATATTGGATTGGCTAGCTGTCTGCACACTCCCTTTAAATTCATGACCTTTTAAAATTCACTTTCTGTGCCTCAACTATTCAGGATCCTTCATTACATTGACCCCATTTTAGCCCAGGAGTTCATCTTCTGTTCACTTTTTGTGTGGGAATCCTTTCCTGGCTCTCTCCCAGTTCTTTGTTGTGCATTACTGTAAAACTGTGAAGAGAATTATTTCAAAATTTTCATCACATGCATGAAATAAGTAGTAATGTGTTGGATATGTTTATCAGTCAGGTTTAATTATTGAACATTTTCAAAAATCATCTACTTATTCATCTTCTTGTCCATATATGTCATAACATATTTATATTAAATATATAAAATCATAATTTGTCCATAAAATGAAGTACATTGCAATGAAGCAAAGTCAGAATGAAGTTTTGAATTCACATTCTTGTTTGTTAAAAATGGTTGGAGTTTAATAAATATTTTCGGAATTAATTGAAGACTCCCAGTAAACATGTCACCAATTTTTGCTAGGTTCTTGCATATAAATAAGAAGGTGTAATAAGTTGTTCCAGATTCAACATCACTTCCTGAAATCCACCCTGACTCAGAATTATGACTGGAAATTGTTGCTTTTTTGTCTTCCCAGGAGGAGAATTTAACATTAATGATGTATAATATATGAGTCTGAGAAAAGTCATTTTCTAAAGAGTCCCTTTACTCCTATTGAAGAAACATGAGCCATACTTCATAAATAAATTATTCTTCAAATTATGGGAAACAGTGATGCCATGTACTTATAATTAAAAGTATTAATTGGATGATGATTTGCATGCTTTAACTAAAATAAAGCTGAAGAAGTGATGACTAAAATTGAGCCTGATAGAGAAGAGGAAAGAGACTGAGAAAAAGAAGAGACAGGGAGCAGTGGAGAGAAGATATGATCACAGGGTGCTGTGCACATGTATAAAAACATCACAGTGAAACTCGTTATTCTGTGCAAAGATGATGTACAAATGAATACTAGATATTTCTAGAAATTCTCTAATGCTTTTACTGCTTTCTTAAATAGTTCTCCAATGAAATGAAGTACAGCTTCAATAAAATTCCTGACTTATTTATATTGCTAAATGCATGGTAGTGTAAATGTCCTTTCAGTATACTCATTTTATTTTTTGGGATATAAAGCCAGGAGTGGAACTGCTGTGCCAAGGCAAACCCCATCTCCAAACCATAATGCAATCCACATTATGAGTACACGCACTCCCTCCTGAGTGCAGTCTTCTTTCTGCCCAGCAACCACTCTCCTGTGTCTCCTGTACATTTTTTCTGAATTTCTTTTCTTTGGTGAAGGTCAGTGATCCTTCAAGCTGCAGTTGGCTGGAGTCAGCTGAGGTCCCTATCCCTTTGGAGGACTCCTTCAACCCTATCCAGTGAACATGTCATTCTTTTAAAATGTAATTAAAAGTGGATAAAATGTTTCTGTCAATTCTATAGAGTTAGAGAAGTGTTGGGGCCTTGGGGTTTTAACTTTGCTAAAGAAGCACTTCAATTCTACATTTTTCTATGATGTGTGAAAAGAAAGAAAAATAGGGGGGAAATAGTGTTTAAAGTTTGCATAAAAGAGCAAGTTGTTAGATTTGGTCCTGTTCCTGGGTCCTGGTAAGAAACTTATATCTCAGCCTCAAATATGTGGTTTCCTCAAATGTAATAGAAAGGCCACAAAAAAGTGGAAAAATTACTTTTTTCACAACTTGGCCAAATTGGAGGACAGATCATCTTAGGTGAGTTTAAATTAGAAAAGAAAAAGACAAAAGTCAGGTAATATGCATATGAAATTTCAGCTAGACTTTGGTAGGCCCAGGAAACTTGAAAATCTGGCTCTGCTGAAAATTTCTAGGTGTCAAGGTGAAGGTGTAAGTTTCCCTTTCAATATGAGAAAGCATGGGAGGTAGTTTATCTTTCAAAATCCTAAATTTTGAAGCTCTATTTTCACTTTCTTCTTTTGGGCTTTCTTAAGAAACCTAAAGTGCTGGGCTCAGGTTTTCCTTCAAGTTAAACAGAACTTTCATATCATCCTCTGGATGAAATGATGAATGAAATCTCCACAAATGGTGTCTATAGTTATAAAATCATAGCTTTTTTGAGAAAAAAATAACGTTTCAATTAACATATGACACTTTATATACTTTAATATGAAATGCTTGCCTTTACTAAGAACTGCTTGTTACACTAAAACCCAAAGCAATACATATATAATTTAGAGATCAATGGATGATTGATTATCATGTAAGAAATGCACAAATATTTGTATTGTGTTCTACAAATAGGCACTAGGATGCATCTCCATATAGAAAGTGTTTTATTTTTAAATACAGTAGGAAAAGGAAGCATCATCAGATAAGCATATTAAGAAAAGAGAAATCTCAGATTATTTGGGGACAAGAAACAATATAAACTTTGAACAGGTGAAAACACACACACACACACACACACACACACACACACATCTGCAGACCAGTGACTTAGAAAACTGATGGAAAATTTTAAGTCCTCAGAGGGTAAAAGCAACAGTATATGCTCAGGCCCTCACTGAGAAACCTCTTTAAATTCTGATTGGTAAAGAAGGAGGCCCCTTTCCTGAGCCAGGGTGGAGGCAGAAGATGAGCAGCAGGAAGAGCATCCTCCATGCTGACTGCTAAGAGTCTCTTCCTTTAAGATAGAGAAGCACAGGCTAGATGCAAGCATGACGTTTGGGACAAACACTAAAATGACCTTCTTCTGTAGAGAATGAGACATTACCACCTTCAGAATGCTCATGGCACAGAACTGTAGTAAGGTTTGCCATTTCCATTTTTGCACAAGGGTGGGGTGTAGCTAGGCTATGGTTTTATTCCATGCTTAGGTCACAATGAAACATGTGTGCTTGAGCTGGTTATATGTTCTTACTCTCAAATTCTATTTTTTTTTACTTTAAAGAGAATAAAAAAGAGGATGTTATAAACAGAACAGAACAATGTAAGCAACACAGCATTTCACAACAAGATAATTGTATATTAAGAGTAGCTATCATAACGTCTCTTTCTTTGAAATAGTTGAGCTTAGCTTTACACACAATAATGTCAAACATAACAAATTAGAAGAAAACAACTAAAGAGAATGGAAGTATTCCACGACATTCCGAATCAAATAACTGAAGATGAACAATGGCTTCTCTATTATCTCATTTTCGATAAAACTTTTTTTTACTATCATACATATTAAAATCCAATAACACACAACATGATAGAACCAATGGTAATAGAAAAGAGCATGGTAGGACTTCAGAGCAAGATGATATTAAATCAACACTGGCTGCCATATTGTCTTGTCTTCAAAGTAACTATTCATATGATCACATATATTAAGATCAAACAAAACAGAATAAAATCATTGCAGCCAATGAATGAAAACATAAGATGTCAAGGCAGTATAATGTGAACTGTGATTTCCATAAAATCTTCTGTACTCTTACCATTTCTTACACTAGGTAGACTATATGGTTTTTACATGTGAGTTTGATTTATTTCAATTATGAGTATAGATTCAAGATACATCCATGTATTTATAAGTACCTCAATGTGATCATTCTTTATAGCTGACTAGTATTCCATTGTATAAATGTACCACAATCTTTTTATCCATTCCTCAGTTGATGGGCACTTAGGTTGTTTCCAAGATCAGGCTATTACAAATTGTGCCACTACAAACATGGGTATGCATATAGCACTGTGGTAAGATGTTTCAGATCTCCTAGGAATATGCCTAAGGGTAGAATAGCTGGGTCAAATGGGACCTCCAACCCCAGCTTTGTGAGGAATCTCCAGATTCACCTCCACATTGATTGCACAAGTCTACACTCCCACCAACAGTACAGAAGGTTTCCTTTTTCCCCACAACGTCTCCAGCATTTGTTGTTGGTAGTTTTGTTGACCCTGGCCATTCTTTCTGGACTGAGATGGTATTTCAGTGTGGTGTTAATTTGTATTTCTCTAATGACAAATGATGATGAACATTTTTTCATGTATTTATTTGCCATTTGTATTTCTCTGTCTGAGAACTGTGTTTTATCTCAGATGCCCATTTTTGGATTGGGTCTTTTGATTTCAGGGGTCTGATTTTTTAAAATTCTTTATAAGTTCTAGACAGAAGTCCTTTGTCTGAGGGACAGTTCACTAAGATTTTTTCCCAGTTTTTAGGTTTTGTTTACACTCTGCAGGAGATTTCTTTGGACAGGCAGAAATTCTTTAATAAGACATGAGCCCAGTTATTGATTCTGGGAAGTTTTTTCCCTTGCAGTTTGGCTCCTGTTCATGAATTCTGTACCAATCCCAATGTCTTCTAGATTTTTACCTAATTTATATTGCAACAGACTTAGTGTTTCTGTTTTAATATTTTGATCTTTGATCCATTTGGATTTTAGTTTAGTACACAGTGATAGGTATGGGTCTAATTTTAGTTTTCTGCATAAGTATAGTGACTTTTTCCAGCACCATTTATTAAACAGTCTGTCGTTCTTCCAGTGAACATGCTTTGCACGTTTATCGAAGATAAGATTGGTTGAATGTGTATGTAGTTGTATCTTCTGGTCTATTCCATTGATCTTCAGGTCTGTTTTTATTCCAATACCATGTTGATTTCATTACAGTAGCTTTGTAGTATAACTTCAAGTCAGGGATTGTTATGCCTCCTACCTTGGCTTTGCTGCTTAGAATTGCCTTTACTATTCTAGGTCTCTTCATGTCATCTGCAATAATGATAATTTAACTTCTTTTCCTATCTTACTCCTTTTAATTCCCTTGCTTGTCTAATTGCACTGGCTAGTATTTCCAGTACTATATTGAATAGAAGCAGTGATAAGGGACATCCTTGTCTTGTGCCTGATTTCAAGGTAAAGGGTTTCAATTTTTGGCCATTTAATATGACACTGGCTGTTTGTTTGTCATAGATGGCCTTTATCATATTGAGGTAAAGCCCATCTATTCCAATTCTCTGTAAGGTTCTTACCATGAATGTGTGTTGTACCTTATCAAAAGCTTTTTCTGCATCTATAGAACAGATCCCGTGATTCTTGCCTTTGGCTCTATTGATATGGTGGATTATATTTAATGATTTATGTATGTTGAACCATCCCTCCAAGCCTGGGATGAATCCCACTTGGTCATAGTTTATAATCTTAATAATTTGCTTCATCCTGTTTGCCAGTATTTTATTGAGAATTTTTGCATATATGTTCATTAGGGAGATCGGCCTGTAGTTCTCTTTTTTAGTTGCGTCTTTATCAGGTTTTGGTACTAGAGTGATATTTGCTTCCAGGAATGACTTAGGGAGACCTGCTTCCTTTCGATTTCATTGAAGAGTTTGAGGAGTGTCGGCATTAAGTCTTCTTTGTATTTCTTGGAGAATTCTGTAGTGAATCTGGCTGGGCCTGGGCTCTTCTTTGTTGGTAGGGACTTGATTACATTTTCAATTTCATTAATAAAAATTGGGTTATTCAGCAGTTTTACATCTTCCTGATCCAGCTTTGTTGATTCATATATTTCTAGGTATCTGTCCATTTCTTCTGTGTTATTAAACCTATTAGATTAGAGGTTTTCAAAATAGTTGTTGATGATCTTCCGTTTTTCCACAGCGCTGGTAGTGATTTCTCCTTTTTCATTCTGTATTGCATGAATTTGAGTCTTTTCTTTCCTTTTTAAAATTAGGATGGCTTGGGACTTGTCAATTTTATTTATTCTTTCAAAGAACTTACTCTTTGAGACATTGATTCTTTGAATTGTTTTCTTAGTCCCCACTGCATTATTTCCTGCTCCAGTTTTCATAGTTTCCTCCCTTCTTTTGCCTTTGGGCTTGGCTTGCTCCTTTTCTAGATGTTTGAGTTGTAATATCAGGTTGCTTATTTGTGTTCATTCTGTTTTCCTAATTTGTTAACTCAGTGCAATAAATTTTCCTCTTAGGACTGCTTTCATTGCATCCCACAGGTTCCAGTAAGTTGTATTTGTATTTTCGTTTGCTTGTAGATATTGTTTAATTTCTTCTTTAATTTCCTCTGTGACCCACTGATTGGTCAAGAGTGTATTATATAATTTCCATGTGTTTTGGCAGTTTTTGCAGTTAATTTAATCATTAATTTCCAGTTTCATGGTGCTATGATCTGATAACATTCATGGGATAATTTCAATTCCTTTGCATTTACTTAAATATGTTCTGTGGGTTAGTATATGGTCTATTTTAGAGAATGTTCCATGTACTAGTGAGAAGAATGTATATCCTGATGTTGGATAGAACACTCTGTATATATCTATGAAATGCATTTGTTCATAATTGTGATTCAATTATTTTATTTCTTTGCTGATTTTCTGTCTAGTTGATCTATCTCTTTGTGTCAATGGTGCGTTAAGGTCCCCTGTTATAAGTGTGTTATGGCCTATTTGATTTTTCATTTCTGTTAATACTTGCTTTGTGTAGTTGGGTGCTCTGCAATTTGGTGCATATATACTTAAGCTTGTTATCTATTCCTCTTTTGGTTTTACCCTAACTAGTATGTAGTGACCTTCCTTATATCTTCTGACCATTCTTGGTTTGAAGTTCACATGGTGTGCAAACAGAATAGTTACTCCCACTTTTTTGAGTTCCTGTTGCATGGAATATTTTATTCCATCATTTGACTTTCAGTCTATGATTTTCCCTTTGGGTTAGATGGACTTTTGTAGACAGCATATGGTTGCATGTTGTTTCTTGATCCATTCTGCCAGTCCATTTCTTTTAATTGGTGAATTGAGGCCATTTACATTAATGGTTATAACTGCCATATATTGGTTTATTATTGATATGTTATCTTTCTGATGTTGTATTTTAGCTTTCCATTCTGTTTAAGTATCTGTCTTGCTTAGTGTTTTTTTCCTATGTGTATCTAGAATGTCTTTCAGTACTCTTTAAAGGTTTGGTTTGGTGACCATGAAGTTCTTCAGCTGTTCTTTGTCATGCAAGTATCTTATTTCTCCATCCATTTTGAAGGATAGTTTTGAAGGGTAAATCAGTCTGGTTTGGAAGTCATTTTATTTAAGGATCTGAAAAACTTCACTCCATGCTCTTCTTGACTTCATTGTTGTGTTGAGAAGTCTTCTGTGATCATGATAGGATTTCCTTTATAGGTGATCTGTCTGTTCTCTCTAACAGCTTTTAATATTCTGTTTTTATGCTGGATTTCTGGGATGGTGATTATTATATGCCTGGGTGTAGTTTTGTTTTGGTTATGGCTATTTGGAGTTCTATATGCCTCACTAATCCGTTTGTCAGTTTCTATACTCATGTTTGGGAAGTTTTCAGCTATTACTTCTGTAAAAAGCTTCTTGATATCATTTGTGTTGTCTCTTTCTTTTTCTTTTTTCCCTATTAATCTTATATTTTTTTCTTTCCATCATCTTGCAGCTTTTGAATTTTTATTTCCTGATGTCTTGTTATTTTTAAAAGATGTTTCCTTTCCTGTTCACTAGCTGCAATCTTATCTTTGAGGTCTGAGGTTCGTTGAGGTCATTTTTGCAACTTTCATTAAAGTTTTTGATTTCCTCTATATCTCTTTGAATCTGCTTAATGCATTCTGTTTGTCTCTTAAACTGTTCTTTCATGGATTCTCTCATTTTGTTTTGTTCCTCTAATTTTTTAGCTGTGTCTTCATTGTATGCATTCAGTATTTCTTTCACTACTCTTATTGTTTCTTCTTTACCTGGGAGAATATTTCTGATTCAAGTTCCCTCATAGCTTCCTGTACTTGCTTCTTTATTTCAGTTGATGTCATTTCATGCATTTCAGGTGCATGTATAGTATTTTCTTCTATTTACATTGCTCCTAGGTTTTCTTGGGATGGGCTGAAGGTTTGAGATTGCATTTTGGTCTTTCATTTTGTCATTTTCCTATATTTTTGTGTTTCCAGTGATTTTCCAAAGCTTTCTCTTGCAGTGTGGCACAGGCTTGGCTCCCCCTTTGGTGAGCCTGGCTCCCCTGGTTGAACCAAGGTCACTGGGCACAGTCCACTCAAGCCTGCAGAACCTCTGGAGCCTTGTCCAATGACCCAAGGTGGCTGAGCAGACACCCAGCCACCAGGATAGATGGTCCCATACCCACCAGGCCTGCTCTGGGGAGGTGAAACTCACCTTGCAGCATGGCACCATCTTGGTTCTCAAACTCTATTTTTAATGAGGATTTTATCACCAAGAACAATGAGTATGCAAGTGAAGAAATAATGTATGTGGAGCTCTGAGAACAACATTTGACCTTTAATAAGATCCCAGCAGGCAGTAAGATGTACAGATACAAGCCTTTTTCTTTCTTTTCCTTTCTTCTTTTTCTCTTTTCTTCTGTTTTTTCTCCCTCATTTCCTCACCCTCATTTTTCTTTGTTCATTTCATTCTAGCTTTTTTCCTTCTCTCTCTCTCTCTCTCTCTCTCTCTCTCTCTCTCTCTCTCTCTCTCTCCTTCCTTCTTCCTTTGCTTTTTTTCACTCCAAAGAAACTGAAACTATTGTCTGTGTTTTTTTTAATATTCAGGATAAAATGAAATAACTTAGAAATACAATAAGCACACATTACTATTAAAACTCCTAAAGCTTTCATTTGTTCCTTATAAATATATCTCTTTCATTCTGTAAAGGTCTCCCCATGCTAATGCTCAGCAGAGAGATGGAAATTTGCATGATGGACACTGGTATAAGACCAAGGCCAAACTGATTACTGAAATTTGCATTTATTAACAGTTGTTGATAAAAGATAAAATTACTTTTACCACAGCCACACACTACCAGATGGCAGAGAGTGGGACATCACTGGAAAAAAAAAAAGCTCAAAGTGCAGATGCTCTGAAGGAACTAAGTCTGCTTAATTTTCCCAAAGTATATTTGTTGTCATGAAGTGCATTTAACATGTGGCTGTACCTCTCTCTTTTTGAGAGCTAAATCACAAAAAAAAGTGAAAAAGAAGATTCTGTTCTCCACCAGAGGAAAGTCATAAAAGTCATTTCTCATCTCTTCAGTCTTTAAATAAATATTTTGTGTTACAGTTACTCTAATAAATGGCAACATCTTTAACATTCTAGTTTTTTTAACTGATATGTTTTCAAAAAAATAGAAATGAATCAATGTTATGGCAGTTTTAGAATTTTTTTAAAAGCATAAATTAAAGAAAATATTTTAATCTTGTGAATAACTTAAACTCTCCCCTCACTTTGTGATGTTGATGCTACTTAAGGCTGGCATTCATAGTCGTATCTCCCTTTTATGCTTTTCAGAGTGTGTTCTTAATGGCACTCTTACTTCTTTCATGGAAGAGAAAGCTCAATGTGTGATGCTTTGTTCAATGACACAGGGCTATTAGACACTGCAGCTGTATTTGCTAGTTTTTAATAGTAGAAACTTAAAAATATTTTGACCTCAATTTTTTACAAGAGGAATTTTATATTTATAGACATAAGATTCTATAAAGATATTCCATTTATGCCTCATTTATTTGCCTTTACCACTGTCACCTTACACAACCACAGTTTAAATTTTTCAAATTTATACATTAAACACAGAGAGAATCTTCTCACTATGCACCAGATTTTATTAACATTTATTGAATTTTTCTACTACAGTCCTTTTGCCATGGTAGGAATCAGTGCTGGAGAACAGTGTGCATTTAGTTATTTTTTAAATGATTTAAAATCTTAAATATTGTGATCATAAGTTATGAACACAGTGTTCTGTATTTGTCAGTATTTTAGTACTGATTTTGGAAAGTTTTTATGAGAAAAAAATGGGTTGGTTTGTATTTATCTAATGAGTATTTTAATTCAAAACTCCTGTCTTTTTTGATATGTCAGAAAAAGAAGGGGGAGAGAAAACATTCGCTTAACTGTTAGACTGATGATAGGACTTGGTTTGCTCTGTGTGTTGAGGGTATGGGAACCCAGAGTGGATGTGGACAAGCCTCTGTGCCATGGTCACATTTTTGTTTGTATGTTTGTTTCATGGTGCTATGATCCAATGCATGGGATAATTTCATTCTATTTTTCAATTGGTTTTATTCTTTTTTTGGTTTGTTTAATTTTATTATATGTGATAATTCAAAGCAATGGTAGAAAACCATGTAAAGTAAGTTTTTTCCTAACCTAGTCTCTTTTTCTGCTGTTTCTCCCTTCTACTTTAACATTATATCTTTTTTTCCTTACCTTCCACTTACAAGTAAATCATGATACTCAGTGTTCCTAGTCTGATTATTTCACATCATGGTTTCCAGCTCCATCCATTTTCCTGCATGTGGCAGGATTTCATTCTTTGTGACTGAATAATCCTTCATGATGCATATGTACTACTTTATTATGACATCATTCCTGCTGGGTACCAGGATGATTCCATATCTTAAAATTCATGTATTATGCTGGCTGTACAGATTCATGTAGGGAGTTCCATAGTATACTGACACAAATGTAGTTTAAGGAATTTTATGTATGGAATATATGTATGTTTGTGCATTTGTGCAAGTACACTGTTATTTTGACAAAACATTTGTGATCATTGATTTCAAAAGAGAAAAGGTTCATTTAGGCTCATAGTTTTGGATCTTTCAGTACATAATGACTTGTCTCTGTTGATTTGGGAAAAAAGCAACAGAATACACCATAGTGAGTGCTTTGGCTGAAGGTATCAATTGTCATCTCATCTCATCTTGTAATGTGTCATGTTATCTGGAAGAAAATAAACAGAGGAAAGACAGACACAGAGACAGAGATCATAGTCCAAGTGCTCCATTCAGTGGCTCAGGTGACTTATCTTTCTTCTACAAGGCTGCAGCTCCTAAAGATCTCACCTCATATGTGTTTCTGTATTACCATTTGCTTAAACGTTGAGCCCATGAACTGTTGGGAACAAGACACCCTACGTACACCACACAACTACCACAGAGCCATCCCAACCTCACCTGATAATGTTATTAACTAATTTATGACAGAATTCACCAGGTTAGTAAAGCATAGATTGAAAAATGGAAGGAAATCTTTGCTCAATTTCATTTTGTTTTGTGAATCTGATCCTGCTTGGTCCTGAGGAGATTTGTTTCAAATTTCAGCTGAGACTCTCCTGCAACGTTGGAACCAAGGTTATTATTCTAAATACTTATAAGGATGTCAGTGTGGTTAATGTTTGATGTCTTCAAGGAAATCAAAACAATTCAGTGAACTAGGAATTATCTGTACATTACATCTGGAATGGTCACTTTGGTTTGAATTATTTTTTGGTACTGCTTTTTAATTCAGTTACATTCCTAGCCTTTTAAAATTTTACAGAAAATAGTCTCACCTAGTTGTCCACATGGACTTCAACTTGAAATTCTTTTACCTCAGCCTCCCAAGTGCAAGGATGATAGGTGCTTCCACAGTGGCATGGAATATTCCCTCGTATATGAAAGGGCCTACACATGGAGCGACAATGATTCTGCTGTTTATGACAGTTGTAATTCTGTCATTACTCAGGGTGGATATGATGGTAATCTATGCAGTTCTGTTGTCACAGAGTAAAAGTATCAGAAATGAAAGAATAGGCATTGAGTGCTTCAGATGTCACATGAAGCTGTTTAAGCAGATTAATTGGCGTGATATGAAACCTGAAGCTGGCCTTCAGAATGTTTTTATTTAAAACCTTCAATAAATACATTTCAGAAACAATTTTCTAAAGTTTACAAAATGAAAGGGCCATGTTTACCAAAACCAGAAAATTTTAAGGAGCACACAAATCTTACATGACTTTGGCACTGTGCCTGCAATGTGAGAGAGACAAGGGAAAGTGGTCATCAGGAAGATGCTCTTGCAAAGGACAGGTTGGCATGGACTCAGGTACTGATAGAAAGAAGAGAGGTCTTAGTGACACCTCTTATTGGGGCAACATGCTGGAAAGAAACATCATGCAAGTTTGATGGGCTAATGGCTTCAGAGAATCTTTTGCTATGTGTAGGGAATTATCTCTGCTAGTAGAAGCCATTTTTCACAGTGCAATATTCAGACTCAGCTCTGCTTGCTAAGAACATTTTAGCTGCTACGGAGTTTTCACTTATGATTGAAATGCAATAGTGTGTATTACTGCAGAAGTAGCATTGGCAACGAATATCCAAAATAATTACAGAATTTAATCAGCCCTAAGAACCAACAGACTGTTGGAAGGAAATATTGGCCACATCTTGCCACAAACCTCTGGGAATGTGTGTTTATGTCATCGGTTCTTGAGATAGAAAGAAGAGCTGGAATCTGAAGAATGCATCCTTTTCAAGGTAGCTCATGGCTACCTTGAAATATCAAAGAGCATGAAGGTAAATCATTGGTTAGGCTGCCTTTTAGAGCTTGGCCTCTTAAAGAATTTTTACAGGCAACAAATTACAGATTTGTTCATGAACCCAGTTAAAACAAAAACAAGCAAGTATTTCTGAAAATCAATCTTTTTTCTCATAGTGTGGAGGTTACTAAATTGGTCCACCAATACACAATACACTATGGAGAGGTAAACATGGATTTTATAAATTATATGACAGGTGCAAATGTCTGTTATGAAAATTTATACTCTGGAGTGATACTTGTAAGTCTACAAATCTCAATCTGTCACCCAATTAATCATTTTTTCTTGAAAATATCAAAGAGCATGAAGGTAAATCATTGGTTAGGCTGCCTTTTAGAGCTTGGCCTCTTAAAGAATTTTTACAGGCAACAATATCTGCCAACAGAAGTTAATTTGAGCCTCAGGCTTCTGGAAGTCAAATTACATTTTGTATTGTGTAGCAAACCAGTGAGACAATGAAGAAAATGCAACATTTTTTAAGTAAGAGATGCTGTTCTCCTCATTTAGGCTTTTCGTGTGAGGCTATATATTAAGAATGAAGAATTCCGCATACATAAAGTAATCCAAGACACTTTCCACTGTTATGCTTCTCATTACCTCATCAAGAAACTTATAATTAATGTAAGTATGTAGGAGGAGAAAGAATATTTTTGTGAATCCATTTCTCAGAAATAGATGTATCATTATACCTCCATATAACATTCTTGATCACCTACTTTTATACTATTTAATACATATGTGTAATTATGTCTCTAAGAAGCTCCTTCTTAGGGTGTATATTACAGAGTTGTTGAAATTTTATTTTAAATATAGTACCAATTATTTGATGTTAAACACACAAACCCAGAGCTTTAGAAATTACAGATTTGTTCATGAACCCAGTTAAAACAAAAACAAGCAAGTATTTCTGAAAATCAATCTTTTTTCTCATAGTGTGGAGGTTACTAAATTGGTCCACCAATACACAATACACTATGGAGAGGTAAACATGGATTTTATAAATTATATGACAGGTGCAAATGTCTGTTATTAACCTAGAAAGCAGAGTATTATCACATCATCAACCTCTCAATTGCATTCCAGAAAAAATTAATAAAAGTTATCAATTCATTCTTCTAGTAGTCAATATTCTTTGACAAAATAATGGTAAATATTTTCTGAAGCAGTCATGCAATGGAATAAGTTATAAAAGTGAAGAGCATTACACAGCTATATCCAACAACTGATACAAAATTTTGTTACTTAATGATGAATGAAACATTAAATTTCTGTAATTCTACATTCATTGTCACTCATTCAACATTCACCTAATATTAAAACACATGTATGTAGTATAGATAACTAATTTTTAAGAACTAATATAATTGTACATTAAAAATTGGCATTTTACATTTAGTTTAAGGTAAGTTATACAATAGAAAAGAGCTAATTTGTTATAGGATATTAGTTCTTAGGATGATTTTGAGACTCAAAATATATTATTGAAGTATAAAAAATCTAATAATACAAATTTAATGTAATATTGCTTAGAAAGTGTGAATATGCATTTTTTCGTTTTGTAGTTAGAACTTTTTTCATGGTTGTCTGTTTTCTCTGCTTCCTTTTGTGTTTGCTCCAATTTTTATCAGACTGTCTCAAATTATGGTACTGTAACAGGCAAAAGCTGTGGTCTCCCTTCTCAGAAAATCTATTATTGATGAAAAAGAATGACTTTTCTTAATAACACACAGATATATTGAGTCTGCCTCTCATTTGCTACTAGCTTCCTCCCCTGTTCATTAGTCTTGGGGAAATGTTTTTCGCTTCACAATTAGTACATGCACTGCATGTTTGGATATAATTGGAAGAGATCCTGACCTCATTTACTACCTCAGTATTTTTTTTCTGAAAAAGTAATTTTAACTTCTTAATCAAATTGTTTTTCTTTTTTTTAATTTCTCTTTTTTTCTTTTTATTTTTTGGTACTGGGCATCAAACTCACAAATGCATGCTTGCAAGGCAGGTGCTTGTGCAACTAAGCTAAATCTCCAGACCCTCAAATTGTTTTTCAATTTGGTTTCATTTGTTTTATTCATTTCTTACTAAATGATTGTTAATTGAATACTATATGTTGTGGTTTCTACAGACACATAGTGGTATACTTATTGGTAGACTCAATAAACATCTATGGCTTATAGAACTTGCCAAGAGTTTGAGGAATGAAATAAGAATTTTTACCTGGTTTATATTCATCATATAAAGATTTCCTGCTAGTCATTGATGACTTCAGGATTTGCATGAGTGTGTTTCAGAAACTATTGCCCATAAAGTTCTATCCTCTCCTCCTTTCTGAGATTGTATTTCTATGGTTTCAATGGGTCAAAATTTTTAGAAATTAATTATGATTCCTTGTGAATGATCTTTGAGCAACTTCAGGGTAGGACAGTTTTAAATGACAGTGTATGTATGTAACTTGATGTGAGCTCACTTCTGCAATCTCGCTTTCCTTTGACTGACCTCTCCCAGTCTTGTGATTTAAAATACCAGGTATAAATAATAATTTCCAATCAAGTCTTGGAGTACTGATTTGGAAGTATTGCTTTTTGAAATAGTTACCTCTCTACAGTACATTTTCAAGTGTACATCCTGCTATTTGAGATCTGAATTCCAACCACCCTCATTTCTGCCTTAATATTAATTCTGTGCTTCTGAACCCAAGAAAGTCTTATTTAGTCTTTGGAAATATCTTAAGCATAATCACTTTCAAAACCACCTCGTGTTCAGTTTAGTCTAGTGTAAAGAAAATATGTAAATGAAAAAACACAAAACATAAAAGTCATTATTGCAGATCTCAGAACTAAACTTAGTAAACACATTTTGTGTGAGTTGCTTAACTTCTAAGAATTTAAATTTCTGTTCTATGAACTTGCCTCATGAAATAGTAATGTAAATCAAAAATGAGCAGCAACTTAAGTAATATACACTATATCTACTGCATAAAAGGTATTCAATAATTATTTTAAAAAGTAAAATTATTCCAATAAAATGCATCCCTTAAATATCTTTTTTTACTAAACATCATTAAGTGAAACAGATTAAATGATTGGAAAAAAGCTATGAGATTTGGTGTCTGCTTGCTATTTGTATTAATCCTCAGACCCCATGTTATATATAAATCTGGGAACACTTGGAAGGTTGTGAATGTCTGGTTTCTAAATGCCACGTTGTCCTCTCTAGTTTATTCTTAACAATGTGTTTAATCTGTACTGTGATAGCTAGAAAATCTCAAGACCTAGCAGAAGGAGTCACAAATTTGAGCACTAAGTGTGAGCAGAATAGTACCTTGGTGAGATAATTTCTCTTTTCTTGAGGATGTTTACGTTTGTAAATATTCAATTGATTTCCTTGTTTTCTGTCACCCTCTCTTTCATCCATGTGTGTTGTTCCTGTAACATGTGTGTGCCTGAGACAATGAGCACATGCATGTCTTTGTTTCTGTCTAGCTGACTGATATAAAAGGAGTTATGATTCTGATAGACTACATAGACAAGCCCAAAGTTTAACTCATTATGTACATACAAGGTGCTTCTTATTAGCAGAACAATGGAAACTTTAGAGAATAATACTTTTTCTGATGCTAATATTTTGTACCATTATGTTTTGAAAATTACACTTGTAATGCAGAAATTTGTTGGTTCTCAAATAGAGAAGTTGCTATCCACAGGTTACTGACAGACAAGGCTAATTTAGAATCCTCTATCTGGTAAGCAATGGACTATATTTGCTTTTTGATCTCAGGTCATTATTACAACTTAATCTCTATAAATTTTATTACATTTCCATAGGTTTTATAGTTGTGTCATAATTATACTTTGAGAAACATACACAAAAAACAGCAACCCAATGTTTTAAAAGTTTATACTTAGAAAGCAAATTGATTGAAAGATAAGCACTAAAATAAAATCTATCTTTTGAAATCAAGAGCCAGGAATAGGAACCAGCACTCTTGTGTTAGAAAAGAAGAATGTAGCTCATGTGCTAAAGTCTGTCACAACTTCTTGGATGGCACAGTATAAAAAGGTTCCCACACACTTTCCATGTAATGAACCTGACTGAGCAAGATATATTCACACCAAGAGTCATGGGTATCAGAAATTCAGGCAAGATTTTTCTGATTAATTACTAAAGGAAACATTAGTAGAAAATTGCCAAGTTTTTTGGATGATGCCAGCTTTTCAATCTTTAATTGACAAATTGATCTAGACTGTTGTGTATCACAACATGTAATTATTACTTCTTATGTTTCTTAAGTACTGCCATAAAGAATAAAATTAGTGATTGATAAACATCTAAGATTTAGATTGAAAACCTGAGTAAATATTTTTCAAAACATATTCCAACATGAAAATGAAGAGACTGAATATGTAATTTAATAAATATAATGATATAACATTAATATAATTATGTACATAATTACTAATATATTTTGTAGATGAAAGTAAATATGCCATATTTTGAGCAATATACAAAATAATTTGGTTAAAATTCTGTCCTTTTCCTCAATATTTTTCTCTATTTAACCTTCTTTATCTTCTCATCTTTTCTACCTTACCCTTCAATCATGCTAACTATGTCTAGTAAGATTTAGAGAAAAATATATATTAATTTTCGAACAGGTAAGGCCACTGTCAGGTATATACACCATAGGATGGCACTGAATTTTATGATTGCCTCTGGTCCTCAGGATGGCATATATTTTCTAGATGCAGGGATCATGAGATTGAGCTATAAAGCAAGGAGCTAAAGGAGAATAGTTTGCATTACTCTTTAATTTGGAATTCAGTGGGATGTGAAATACTTTGAAAAGAATGATTTTGTTCTGAGAAGGGAAAACTCTGAATAGAAATAAAGTGAGTGTACAGATGAATTGACAGAACAGATATGTCTACTGTATATAAAGCAGAGTGTGCATCCTTTACAAGAGTCCTGAAGGAGCAGTGCTTCTCATATTGGCCTTTGGAGTATGACCCAGAAGCATAGAAAGAGTCATATGAAGCTCTTTGTCCTTCCTGATCCTTTTTTCACTTTTTGTTTTAAGTAACACATGTTTTAGTTATGTACTAACTACTGTCATCCTAGGGGAATTGATATGCATACACATTGTGGCTTCACCAGAAACCATACAGTATTTAAGGTTGTGTTTTGAATCTTATTAATCTCATTTAACATTACATTCTTGAGCCAGGGATTTAGCTCTATGCTGTAAGTACCTGCCTGGCAAGCAGAGATCATGAGTTTGATTCCTGGCACACATTCACACAAAATTACCATCTCAAATTTTCTCCAATTTTCTCCAATTTTCCTACAAATGCCTGAAATATACCTTTTTTCATAGCTGTAGTATACTGCATTGTTCAGATACAATAGCTTTTCTTTATCAGTTCTGTTGCTGGAACTACAGTTCACATCCTTGTTTAGCTATTATGAATTGTGCTACTACAACCATGAGTATATGAGGTTCTCTGTAGTAGGATGTCTTTAAATCTTTTGGGAAGATACTCAGGCAAGGAAGAGATGGGTTGAATGGAGTTTCTGTTTTCAGTTTTTTGAGAAATGTCCATACTGATTTCCATCTTGATTTTCCTAGTGTACATTCTGACCAACAACATGGAAGAGTCTTTTTGTTCCTACCATCTTGCCAGCATTTGTCCTTTTGACTCAGATTTCACCTCTGTATTGATTTGATTTCTATTTCTCTGATGGTAAAATATACACAGAATTCCATGTACTTCCTGGCCAATTTTACATTTGAGAAATTCCTATCAATTTCATTTGTCCATTTCTGGATGGGTCTTTTATTAAGGAGGAGTTTAATTTATTTTTCAGTTCTTTTGTATATTCCAGATATTAGTCCTTGGAGGAGTAGCTGATATTCATTTTTACTGTGTGTATGTTGTCTCTTTACTCTGTTGGTACTTTCCCTTGCTGCAATTCAATAACATACGGTTAAAATTTACATCTATTTTTTATCAGTAGCTTTTGTTAAAATCTAATGAATATGTACTTGGTGGGCAGTTGCTATATATATATATATATATATATATATATATATATATATATATCGAATTAGGGTACATATATATTGGATCTTCATCCTTTCATCCTCTTCCCTTCCTTTCAGTGTCATCTCATTCTTAAAAGAAAGACAATGGGAAATGGGAATGTCTAAGTGTTGATATAGACATGCAGAATTTTATATTATATTATATAAATATGTATACAAGTGTAGATGGTGCATGTATTTATATTATGAAACAAGCAATCAAATATATCCTAAATGTTCATATATATATATGCATATATATATATATATATATATATGCATATATATATATATATGCAAACCTTGGACCTTAATGTTTGTGAATGTGAAATGTAGCCAATACTGAAATCGAACCAGACTTTTTAACTTCAAATTAATTGAATTAGCAAAATTAATTGGAATCTCTCAAAGTTAAGGGCATAATTGAAAAGTGCTATAAGGCAGAATCATATTCATAAGCATGTTCATGTTTCATCATAATACAAAGGAAATGTCAGTAAACTTGAGAAATAACAGCTGGGGTAACATTGAAAATATCTCTGATGAAAATATTTCATTTGCATGGAATGGTTTGTAACTACTCAGAGGACATCATAAATTATTTCTTCGTTGTTTTGAGGAGAAATATTTCCAATTCATCTCTACTCCTAATTGATGAAATCATGTGTCTGAACAATAACTTGTTTGAGTTCATTCTGATTGGGTTAACACAAGACATTTTAGGAAGAAAATAATTTTCATCATATTTTTGCTTTTCTCTCTAGGGACTTAGGTAAGTTGCTGATTATTACTACCATCAAGACCAATCAGGCACTTGGGAGTCCAATGGACTTCTTCTTTTTCTATTTATCTTTTTCTGATGCTTGGTTCTCTAAGTCCATAGCTCCAATCTGTCATTGTGGATTCCCTTTTTGATAAGAGCATAATTTCTTTCAAGCAGTGAATGATCCACATATTTAAAGGCCATTTCTTTGATACCTTGGACATCTTCACACTGATCCTTATGACTTTAGATTGTTACATGGCCATCTATAAACCTCTGCACTACATGACCATCATGAGTCACAGGGTCTGTGGAGTGTTGATGGTCATGGCCTGGGTGGTATTTGGTGTGCATTCCTCTGCTCAGACATTTCTGACCTTGAGTGTGACTTACTGTGATCCCAATAAGGTTAATCACTATTTCTGTGATTTGAGCCCTTGTTGGAACTTGCCTGTATAGACATCTATGTTGTCAACCTGCTCCTGGTATCCAATAGTGGGGCTGTTTGCTTAGTGAGCTTTGTCCTGCTGATGTTCTATGTAGTCATCCTGCATTCTCTCAGGAATCACAATGCTGAAGGGAGGAGAAAAGCATTCTCACCTGCATCTCCCACATCATTGTTCTACGTACCATGTATATTTATTTATGCATGCCCTGCTACCACCTTTCTTATGGACAAGATGATAACTGTGTTTCATACGGTTGGGACACCTTTACTCAAACCTCTGATTTACACAGTGAGGAATGGAGAATAGAAAAATGTCATGAGCCAGTTGTGGAACAGGAAGTCTATCTCAGGTGTTATGTGATGAAAGGAGGTTTCCAATTCTTCTTCATAGTTTGATCTCAAGAAGACAATAGAGAATATAATTTTTTCGTTGATGATTAAATGTAATCATCCTTAGGGCTAGAAAGTTTTGTTCTACCATCTTCTATCATAATTTTCTTCCTGATCCAATACAAAGCACCATACTAAATTATTGTAATCCCAAGAAAATAGATATTATATTTATATGTAATATTTTTGTGCAGTTCTCCACAGATATTCTGGTTAATAAAGGTCTTCTTTCTACTTATCACTAAAAATGAATAGTATTTATTTGTTTCATCTCTTGCATATCATAAAGCATAACAGAGGTTTTAGAGACAACAAATCAGGCACTATGGTTCTGTCTGTCTGAGTTACAGAAGTCATTAAAAACAGAGGACATTTTCTTTAAAAATATCTGGCTAACAATGAGGAGCTCTTATAGATTCAAGAAAAAGTTATACTTAATAGTTACTCAAGATTCTGGAAGGGTAGATTGCTATTATGTGTACTAAACTCTGATCTTGGATGTGATTCCTGATTTCCTGATTAATTTTTATTTTCTCTTCAGTGTCTGTTTATTTCTGACTGTGCAAAATTTGTCCTTTCACATAGCTTCAGGGTGTCAGATACTCTCTCATGTCCCACATGCCTCACCTTCCTCCATCCAGACTGTAAGTTTCTATTATCAGAATTCCCAAGAAGAAATCCAAATAGATCTGTTCTTAAATTGAGCAGAGTAACTGTAACAAGCCTACAATATATCACTGTCTAATTTCTTCCTCTATCTTCTTTGTTCCCTACCCCCTCTAATTCCTATTTGTCCCTTTCCATTGTTGTTGATATTGTTAAATTTAGTTCACATTTATGACATATACTTTTCTTTCATTGATGGCATTAGGCTACTAGCTTAGTGTGCCATCTCTGGTATCATCTACTGTGATTTGATAGAAAGAGAGGAAAAGCCAGTGGGACCCCACATTAGGAAACCTATGATGTTTATTCGTCATGTACTTTTAATAATTAAGCATTTTGAAGAAAATTCTGAAAATTATTTACTAGTTAATCAAAAATATGCCTAGATAGTTTAATCATTTACTAAAATGGGGAATATTGATTTTCTAACTCCTTTGTTTGTGAAATTTTACAACTATTCTGCACAGAGTTGAAAAATTTCAGAAAACAAAGTTTATATATAAAATATTAAAATAAATATCTCTTGTGCATAAGAAAATTATTTTTTATTTTCTGCTCTATTATTAATTTATTCATTGTCTCAAATGAGTACTGTATACTTGGAATAATATTATTTTATAGCTTTAATTAATAAATCTTAAGGACGCCATGCTTTTATTCTAAATTAGATTAGTCTCTCATCTTGAAAGAGGAGATTTTGTTCTTGCTGTATTTGCTTTTATGCATTATTTATTTATTTATTTATTGCACATCTTGTTTGTGTACAAAATGCTATTTGCTTCTTGAATGGTGGGGCAATGCTCACATTTACTCTGCTTATAGAAGTTGCCAAGCAATTCTGTTGTTTGCCTTAGAAATGACAATGCTCCCAACTGAGAGATGACTCTGCACTCTTGTTAAGGAAGCTTATGTGTTCTGAGGGCTATTAGATGTGGGTCCTTCCAGTTCCACAGGTTGATGAAAGAGAGCTGGGGTTCATGGAAAGGGACCTTCTGTCTCCATAGCTTACTACTGTCTCATTCCTTACCCCTCATGTCCAAGAATTCTCTGTGTGGCCCTCATTTCAAATACTCTTCACCTTACACTTTATTTTGTTGTTTTCTTTAGCTCATTGCTTCTTTTTCTTGGAAATTCAGTCTTTCTTCTTATGTTTTTCCAATACATTTATTTTTACATGTTGTACTACATGAATTTCTCAAACACCCCCTTCATTTCATCCCTCCATCTCTAATTCCCATTTGTCCATTTTCATTCATTTTGTTTTTATTAAATTTTGCTTGTTTTATGATTTATAATGCTTATATTCATTGAGTTTTTTAGGTTCCTGTACATGCCTTTTTAGTTTTTAATTTATTTCCCCTTTACTTTCCTCTCCCCTAACCTATAGCTCTTGTTTCCTTATCTCAATTTCCATTTGCAAGATATCTGTTCCCTTATCTCTCTCTATCCATCCTATATCCTATATTGTTTTCTTTGTAATTTGCCTGACTTAAATGAAAAATGCCATATGGTGTTTGAGCTTATATGCATGGTTTATTTCATTCAAAATTATATTTTCTAAATGTGTTTATTTTTTCTACAAATGTCTCAAATTTTTCCTTCTTCATAGCTGAGTAGCAGTCCATTATATGTAGGTAGCACATTTTATTTTTTTACAAATTTTTTTCTTACTAAAGAGAAATCATAATAGAAAAGGGTAGAAATATTACAGAATTTTAAAAAAAAGGATAAACAGTAAGAGATAACTAGTTGATAAATTACATATTGTCCTTTTAGAAATAGTTGTTCAAGTTACAAAATTAGAGCTTACAAAGTAGACATTCAAGCAGTGAGACTGCAAACAGGTATGTTCAGCAATCCAACAATAATTTAGAAGTATGGTTATCAATCCTATACACTTAAATATTCATGCAGTTATATCTTTTATAGCACTTCCTATTTCCTCTCTTTTTTACAATAGCAATTAAGCATTTTTAAAATTTTTTATTTAAAGAGAAAAAAAGAAAAAAATTAAGAAATCACTACTTGATAAATTACATATTGTCATCTTGGATGTAGTTGTTCAAGTTACAAAATTAATGTATACATAGTAGATATTCAAGCAGTAAGACTGCAAATAGTTCTGCTCAAAATCCATCAAAGATTAAACAATATGGTCATCTACTTTACATATTCAAACATACATGCAGTTATATGCCTTAGAGCCCTCTCTTTTCCTCTCTTTTTTACAATAGGAATTACACATTTATGTTTTATTATACTTATAGTTCTTATCACTTTTTACACTAGAGACACAATGAGATATTTATAAATACGATTCTTATTTATTTCACTAATGAGGATAGTACCAAATTGTCTCCATTTACCTATGAAGGTATCAAGATCATCTTTTGATATACCTGAGAAATATTCCATTGTGTAAAAATACCACATCTTTTTCATCCACTCTGCAGTTGATGGGCATCTTGGTTTCTTCCAAGATTTAGTGATAGCATATTATGCTGGTATGAACATGAATGCACATATATCAGTGTGATATGAACTTATCAGTAATTCTGGGAAGATACCCAGAAGGGGATAGCTGGACTGAATGGAACTTCCAATCCTAGTCTTCTGAGAATTCTCCATATTCATTTCCATAGTGGTTGCAACAGTCTACATTCCCACCAACAGTGGAGCAGTGTTGCTTTTTCCCCCGTAACCTCTCTAAATTTGTTATCAGTTGATTTCTTGATGGCAGCTATTCTTTCCAGAGTGAGGTGAAATCTCAATGTCATTTTATTTGCATTTATTGAATGACCAGTGATGATGAATATTTCTTCATGTATTCATTTGCCATTTGTATATCTTTTTCTGAGAACTGAGTGTTCATTTCAGATTCTCATTTTTGTAGAGGGTCTTTGAATTTGGGGAATTTGATATTTTACAGTTCTTTATATGTTCTGGAAATAAGTCCTTTGCCTGAGGGGTGGCTGGCTAAAATTCTTTCCCACTCTGTGGGTTTTCTTTTCACTCTTTGGGTGATTTCCTTTGAAGTGCAGAAACTGCAATAATATGAGATCCCAATTGTTGATTCTTTGAAGTGTTTCCTGTGCAGTTTGTGTTTTGTTCATAAATTCTCTGCTTACCACTCTGTCTCCAAGGCTTCTATCTAGCCTGTCTTCCAGTAGATTTAGTATTTCTGTTTTAACATTTAGGTCTTTGATCCATTTAGACTTTAGTTTTGTGCATGGTGATATGCATGGATCTAGTTTCAGTCTTCTGTATGTAGACAGCTAATTTTTCCAACACCATTTGTTAAAGAGCCTGTCCTTCTTCCAGTGGATATATTTAGCCCCTTTGTCAAACATCAGGTAGCTGTGTGTCTTTGTATTGTGCTTGCATCTCGTAATCTGTTCCATTGATCCTCAGGTCTATTTCTTTGCCAATACCATGCTGATTTTATCACTGGCTTTGTAGTATAGATTCAGTTCAGGAATTGAGATGCCTCCTGTCTTGCATTTGTTGCCCAGAATTGCCTTTGTTATTCTAGGTTTCTTCTGTTTCCAAATGAACTTTAGGAGTGTTTTCTCTAGATCTGTGAGTTATGTCAATGGTGTTTTGTTTGGGATTGTGTTAAATCTGTATAACAGTTTGGGGAATATGGCCATTTTCACAATGTTGTTTCTTTCTAGCCAAGAGCAAGGAATATCCTTCCATTTTCAAATATCTTCTTCAATCTCCTTTCTCAGTGTAATATGATTTTCAGCATATAGCTCTTTTACATGTTAGTTAGTTTGATTCCTAATTATTTCATATTTTAGATGTTATTGTAAAAGGTGATATTTTCATAATTTCTCTCTCTGTGAGTTTTTTGTTTGTTTGTTTGTGTACAGGAACGCTATTGATTTTTGAGCATTAACTTTGTATCCAGCTACACTGCTGAACTTGTTTATTACCTCTATTAGTCTTTTAATGGAGTTTTTTGGGTCTTCTATATAGAGTATCATGTCATCTGCAAATAGTGATAATTTAATTTCTTCATTTCGTATCTTTGTTCCTTTTATTTCTCCCTCTTGTCTGATTTCCCTGGCTAGTATTTTCAGCACTATATTGAAAAGGAGTGTTGATAGTGGACATCCTTGTCTTGTTCCTGATTTTAAAGTGAAAGCTTTCAGTTTTTGTCCATTTAGTATAATGTGGACTGTTGGTTTGTTACAGATGGCCTTTAGGAGGTTGAGGTAGGCACTGTGTATTCTGAGTTTCTGAAGGGATTTTTATCATGAACATGTTTTGGACTTTGTCCACAGCTTTTTCTGCATGTATTGAGATGACCGTGTGGTTTTTGCTTTAGGCTCTGTTGCTGAGGTGTATTACAATTATTGATTTGTGTATGTTAAACTGTCCTTGCATTCCTGGAATGAACCTCACTTGGTCATGATGTATAATCTTCTTGATGATTTGCTACATTCTATTTGCCAGTATTTTATTGAGAATTTTTACCTCAATGTTCAGTAGTGAGATTTGTCTATAATTATCCTTTTTTGGTTGTATCTTTCTCTGGTTTGGTACCAGAGTACTATACTTGTCTCGAGGTATGATTTAGGGAGAATTGCTTTCTTCTCAATTTATTGAAGTTTAAGGAATATTGTTATCAAATCAACTCTAAATTCTTGTAGAATTCAGCTGTGAATGCATCAATACCTGCGCTTTTCTTTGTGTGTAAGTTTTTAATTACATTTTCAATTTCAATAGCTGATCTTGGGTTGTTCAAAATTGCTATATCTTCTTGTTTGACCTTTGGTAGTTCATATGTTTCTGGAAATTTGTCCATTACCTCTGTGTTTTCTGCTCTATGTGAGTAGAGGTTTTCAAAGTAGGCATTCATGATCTTTTGAATTTCCATGGGATCTGTCATAATTTCTCCCTTTTCAGTTCTTATTGTGTGAATTTGTGTTTTTTCTTTCTTTCTCTTGATAAGGTTAGCTAAGGCTTTCTCAATTTTGTTTATTCTCTCAAAATACCATCTTTTTGATTCATTAATTCTTTGTATTTTTTTTAGTTTCAATTGTATTGATTTCTTCTCTAATCTTTACAATTTCATTTCTTCTATAAGCTTTGGGTTTAGCTTGCTCTTCTTTTTCTAGAAGCCTGAGATGGAGCATTAGGTTGTATATTTGTGTGCATTCAATTTCTTGATATGATAATTTATTTGCTACATATTTCCCTGCTAAGACTGCTTTCATTGTACCCCATAGATTACAGTATGTTGTTTCTATGTTTTCATTGACTTGTAGGTATTGCTTTATTTCTTATTTAATTTCATCTGTAGCCCAATGGTTGTTCAAAATGTTTTTATTTAATTTTCATGTATTTGTGCAGGTTTTGCAATTTTTTTGCCATTAATTTCCAATTTCAGTGTGATATGGTCAGATAATATTTATGGGATTATTTCAATACCTTTGCATTTACTTAAGAATGTTTTATGGGATAATATATGGTCTTTTTAGAGACTGTCCCATGCACTGTGGAGAAGAATGTGTATTCTGATGTTTGGGTGGAATACTCTTTAAACATCTATTAACTCCAATTGCTCACAGGTATGATTCAGTTCTGTTATTTCTTTGTGGACTTTTGTCTAATTGATCTGTCTCTTTGCAACAATGGGCTGTTAAGAACTCCAGTTATAATTTTGTTCTTTTGTATTTGGTTTTTCATATCTATTAGTGTCTGTCTTACATAGTTGGGTGCTCCTGTATTTGGTGCATATATATTTATAATTGTTAGTTCTTCCTCTTGAATTTTTCCATGAATGAGTATGTATTGACCTTCTTTATATCTTTTAATCATTTTAGGTTTGAAGTTCATATTTTCTTCAATTAGAATAGTTACCCCTACTTTTTTCTGTGTTCCTGTTGCATGGAATACTGTTTTCCATTCTTTGATTTTAATTTATCATTTTCCTTTTGGGTCAGATGTGTTTCTTGTTTACAGCATATTCTGGCACCATGTTTCTTGTTCCATTCTGTCAATCTATTTCTTTTTATAGGTGAATTGAGGCCATTTATATTTATGGATATCACTGATGTGTACTGGTTTAACTTTGGTTATGTTATGTTCCAGTTGTTTGCCCTCTGCTTTTTCCCTTATTTAATTACTTATCTTAACTGTTAGTTTTTTTTCTGTTGTTGTTTTGGGGATTGTGGTCATTTTTATCTCTGCGTAGTATATCTTTCAGTACTCTTTCTGGGGTTGGTTTCGTGGACGTGAATTTCTTCAGTTGTAATTTGCTTGCAAGTATCTTTTTTGTCCATTAAATTTGAATGAAAATTTTGCCAGGTACAACAGTCTAGGTTGAAAGTTGTTTTTTTCAGGGCTTGAAATACCTCACTCCAAGGTCTTCTTTATTTTTTGTTAATTTTATTTAAAGAACAAAAGCATGAAAAGGGTGGAGATAATGCAGAATTTCAGAAAAAAGATAAATAATAAGAAATCACTAGTTGAAAAATTACATATTGTCCTCTTAGAAATAGTTGTTCAAGTTACAAAATTAAAGTATACAAAGTAGATAGTCAAACAGCGAAAGTGTAAACATCTACACATACATGAGCCTCTACATGTATATCTATTCTTTTCTGTATTAGAGGGAAAACAAAACTCAGTAAGACAAAACAAAACAAATTCCTATAAAAACATGAAAATGAAAAGTCATATAAAATCACAGTACAAGGTGATCTATAATTATCGCTGTGTTGTTTCTTATTATCTTCCATAGAATTTCATATATCATCAGGCATAAATGAATATATCAGTACAATTGAATACAGCAGTACATAAAAATATTATCAAAAATAAAACATTTTGGACAGTATAAAACTTCAAAGTCAGGTAATAATCAAACCAGAGTGTATATTCTAGCAAATCTTGTCATCTTAAGTGCAGTTGCCTATACTCTCAGACTTGATTCTATCAATCATAACAGCTTTGAATAAAATCTATCATACAAAACAGGGATCCAACAAACCAGAATCAATTACAATCATTCATGGTAAAACAGTATAAGTTTTACACAGCTTTAGATTGACTTAATAGGAAATTAAGGATGGTTACCATACTATATCCTGTCATTTTCAGGATTACACTTTGTACCCTCAAATCTAGTACAGGTAGAATGACTGGAACAGAATATAATACATCTAAGCAGAGTAGTGTGAGTATTGTGGGCTTTAAATCCTGGTGCACTATTAACAATATAGTGTATCAAGGCCATCTATGTTAGAGATTCTAGCTACCCTTCTATGGCTCAGTTCTGCTATGCTATTTTTCTGCCTGTTTGTCTACTTTTCTCCTTCATTCTACTGCCTACCCCACTCATTGAGGCCTTTCTTCCACTGTTCCTAAAATCCTGGTATTTTTTTCTCTCTGTCTCTAGAATGTCCTTCAGTATTCTCTGTAGGGGTGGATTGGTGGTCACAAACTCGCCCAGTTCCTCTTTGTCATGGAAGCATCTTGTTTCTCCATTAATTTCTAGTGACAGTTTTGCAGGGTACATCAATCTGGGCTGGAGGTTATTTTCTTTCAGGGCCTGGAATATTTTGCTCCAAGCTCTTCTTGATCTGATTGTCTGTGTTGAGGAGTTAGCCGTGATTCTGATGCGCTTACTTTTATAGGTAATCTGTTTCTTTTCTCTGATGGCTTTTAATATTCTGTTTTTATATTGAATTTCTGTTATCTTGATTATTATATGTCTGGGTGTTGATCTGTTTTGGTTGTAGGTGGCTGGGGTTCTGTATGCATCACATAATCAAATGTCATTTTATTTTCCCATGCTTGGGAAGTTTTCCTCAATTATATTCATGAATAGCCTTTGTAATTCACCTGGATGTATTCCTTCTTCTTCGTCCACATTTCTTATTCTTACATTTTAGATTCTCTTGTCATAGTCTAGCCTTTGTATTGTTACTGCCTGTTTCCTTGTTATCTATAAAAGAACTTTCCTTTCATGATCACACATTGCAAACTTGTCTTCAAGTTTTGATAGTCTATCCTTAGTTTCTTTTAAGGCATTTTGCCAGCTTTCAATGGAATTTTTAATTTCCTGGTAGTCTCTTTGAATCTGCTTCATGTATTCTATACTTTTTTTATATTCGTTATCAAATGTTTCTCTCCTTTTTTTGTGTGTTCCTCCCTTCTTCCTTCTTTATCTTCCTGAGAAATGCTCCCTGAAAGCATTTCTTTTATTACTCTACTCATATCTTGCTTTACCTGATTTAACAGTTCAGTTTTGAGCTCATCCACAAGGTCCCAAAAAATATCTTTTAATGTCCATTGAAGCCATGCCTGTTGTTGTATGTTTGCTGCCCTCAGTTGCCCTTGTTTTTCTGTCTCCTGGATCAGGGATCTCAGGGTTCTGGGTTGGGGACCTCTTCCTGCCTCTCTCTCTTGTCATGGTCCTGGCTTCCTCCACACAGGTTACAGTGCAGGTCCCAGCCCCCTTCCCTGTTGGCCATGTTTCCTCTGAAGCATGCTGGAGAGGGACCTCTGCCCTCTCCTTACTGCTCTTATCAATGAGGTGCAAGAAGTGGCTGCCTATGCCTGCCCCTCCCCACTGGGCCAACCAAACTGCAGAGGCCTTCCCCTGGTTAGTGCTTGCTAGGCATAGGGAATCAATTTGGGATGGCTCATTGGGTTCTGGCCAGGGGTGAAGCCCAGTCCAAGCAAATCCCACAAATGTGCTTGGGGGAGGGAGGAACCAACTGACATCACTGTTGCTTCCAGTTCAGGCTCCTCCTGCCAGATTCCAACATGTTGTCCATTTGATTGCACCCTTCCTGTTGGGGGGTCCCAATCCCAGCACTGACTGTGGATTAATGAACATCCCATTGCCAGTTCAGCTCTCTGTTGGGCTCACCAACCACCGATTTTAGCACTTCGGTGATTCCCGTGAGTGGCAGTGGTAATGAGTTTGGGCAGCTCTGCCAGCCATGGCGGCTTCAGGCTGGTGCAAATTCAGGCTGGTGAAAACTTGGCATGATGCTGTGAAAACACTGTGTCCTATAATTTTTAGCTGTTCCGGTTGTAGCCCCAACATATTTGATGAGATTTTTTACTTTTTCATTTCTTCCTGTGTCAAGAGGATCCATCTCCCTCTGTCTGGGTATCTCCAGGGTGTTTTATTCTGGTGTATGTTTATTCTGGTTTATGTGTTGATTCTCCCAGGAAGGCTCTGTATTTTGTTGCTCACTGATTGGCAATCATATCTTCTCCAAGCTCTTTTTTTTATTCAAAGGATAAAAAACAGAAAAAAGTTAGGAATATTACAGAATTTCAGGAAAAGAAAATAAATAGTAAGAAATCACTAGTTGATGCATTATATGTTGTTCTTTTAGAAATAGTTATTCAAGTTGCAGGATTAAAGCACACAAAGTGGACACTAAAGCAGTGAGAGTGCAAACAGATCTGTTCAACAATCCAACGAGAACCAAGAAATATGGTCATCAATCCCAAACATCTAAACATACATGCAGCTATATCTTTTATAGTGCTTCATATTTCCTCTTTTTTTACAATAGCAATTATACATTTTTAAAATTTTATTTAAAGAGAAGAAAAAAAACAAAACAGAAGAAAGGGTAGCAACAATACAGAATTCTAAAAGAAAGAAAGAAAAAGGAGAATGAGAAAAAGCCCCACTAAGAAATCAGTAATTTAGAAATTATGAATTGTCATCTTGGATGTAGTTGTTCAAGTTACAAAGTTAAAGGGTGCATAGTAAATATTCAAATAGTCAGAATACAAACAGTTGTGCTCAAAGATCCAACAAAGATTCAGCAATATGGTCATCTATTTTACAAGCTCAAACATACATGCAGTTATATCCCTTTGAGCATTTTCTTTTCCTCTTTTTTTTACAATAGCAATCACACCTTTTGGTTTTATTACACTTGTAGTTCTTATTTACTTTTTACACCAGAGACACAATATGATATTTATAAATATGATTCTTATTTATTTCACTAATGAGGATAGTCTCAAGTTGTCTCCACTTGCCTATGAAGGCCTCAAGATCATCTTTTTTTATAGTTGAGTAATATTCCATTGTATAAAAATGCCACATACTTTTCATCCACTCTGCAGTTGATGGGCATCTTGGTTGTTTCCAGGATTTATCTATCACAAATTGTGCAGCTATGAACATGGGTGTACATATATCACTCTGATATGAACTTTTCTGTTTTTTGGGTAAAATACCCTGGAGGGGGTTAGCTGGATTGAATGGGGCTTCCAATCCTTGTCTGCTGAGAATTCTCAATATGGATTTCCATAATGGTTGCAACAGTCTAAATTCCCCCCAACAGTGGAGCCATGTTCCTATTTCTCTGCAGCTTCACCAACATTTGTTACCAGTTGATTTCTTGATGGCAGCTATTCTTTCTGGAGTAAGGTAGAATAACAATGCTGTTTTAATTTGCATTTCTCGAATGACCAGTGATGGCAAACTTTTCTTCATGTATTTATTTGCCATTTGTATATCTTTCTCTGAGAACTGTGTGTTCATCTCAGATGCCCATTTATGGAGAGGGTCTTTGAATTGGGGGGCTTGATGTTTTTCAATTCTTTATATATTCTGGACACAAGTCCTTTGTCTGAGGGGATGCTGGTTAAAATTGTTTCCCACTCTGTTGGTTTTCTTTTCACTCTGTTGGTGGTTTCCTTTGAAGTGCAGAAACTTTTCAATAATGTGAGATACACTTTGTTGATTCTTTGAAGTGTTTCCCATGCAGTTTGCATTTGGTTCATGAATTGTCCGCCTACCCCTATGTCTCCAAGACTTCTACCTACCTTGTCTTCCAGTAGATTTAGTGTTTCTGTTTTAATATTGAGGTCTTTGATCCATTTAGACTTTAGTTTTGTGCATGATAATATGCATGGATCTAGTTTCAATCTTCAGCATGTAGAGAGCCAATTTTTCCAACACCATTTATTAAAGAGACTATCCTGCTTCCAGTGGACATATTTAGCCCCTTTGTCAAATATCAGGTGGCTGAGTGTCTTTGTAGTTGTGCTTGCATTTTCTAATCTGTTCCATTGATCCTCACGTCTATTTCTTTGCCAATACCAAGCTGATTTTATCACTGTGGCTTTATAGTACTGTTTCAAGTCAGGAATTGAGATTCCTCCTGCCTTGCTTTTGTTGCCTAGAATTGCCTTTGCTATTCTAGTTTTCTTCTGTTTCCAAATGAATCTTAGGAGTGTTTTCTCTAGATCTGTGAGGTATGTCAATGGTATATTGATTGGTATTGCGTTAAATCTGTATAACAGTTTTGAGAGTATAGCCATTTTCACAATGTTGGTTCTTCCTAACCAAGAGTGAGAAATGTCCTTCCATTTTCTAATATCCTCTTCAATCTCCTTTTTCAAAATAGTATAATTTTCAGGTAATAGGCCTTTTACATTTTTATTTAGGTTGATTCCTAAGTATTTCATTTTTTAGATATTATCATAAAGGGCAATATTTCTATAATTTCTCTCTTTGTTTGTGTACAGGAATGCTACTTATTTTTCAGCATTGACATGGTATCCAGCTACACTACTGAACTTGTTTATTACCTCTAGCAGTCTTTTAATGGAGTGTTTGGGTCTTCCATATAGAGTATCATGTCATCTGCAAATAGTGATAGTTTAACTTCTTGCTTTCCTATCCTTACTCCTTGTATTTGTCCTCTTGTCTGATTGCCCTGGTTAGTTTTTCCAGAACTATGTTGAAAAGGAGTGGTGATAGTGGACATCCTTGTTTTGTTCCTGATTTTAAAGTGCAAGCTTTCAGTTTTTGTCCATTTTGTATAATGTTGGCTGTTGGTTTGTCATAGATGGCCTTTACGAGGTTGAGGTAGACACCATGTATTGCAAGTTTTTCAAGGGTTTTTACCATGAACATGTGTTGGACTTTGCTGAAAGCTTTTTCTGTATCTATTGAGATGACCACTTGGTCCTGATGTATAATCTTCTTGATGGTTTGCTGCATTCTATTTGCCAGTATTTTGTTGAGAATCTTTGCATCAAAGTTTATTAGTGAGATTGGCCTATAGTTTTCTTTTTTGGTTGCACCTTTCTCTGGTTTTGGTTTCAGTGTAATACTTGCCTCCAGAAATGATTTATGGAGGATTGATATTTTTCTCAACTTCATGGAAGGGTGTAAGGAGTATTGGCATCAAATCTTCTCTAAATTTCTTGGAGAATTCAGCTGTGAATCCATCAGGACCTGAAATTTTCTGTGTTGGTAAGTTTTTAATGACATTTTTAATTTCAATTGTTGATATTGGGTTGTTCAAAATTGCCATATCTTCTTGGTTGAGCTTTTGTAGTTCATATGTTTCTAGATAACTGTCCCTTTCCTCTGCGTTTTCTAATCTATGTGAATAGAGATTTTCAAAGCAGGTATTCATGCTCTTTTGAATTTCCATGGGATCTGTAGTAATTTCTCCCTTTTCAGTTCTTATTGCATGAATTTGGGTTTTTTCTTTCTTTCTCTTGCTAAGGTCAGCTACTGGTTTGTCAGTTTTGTTTATTCTCTCAACAAACCAGCTTTTTGATTCATTAATTCTTTGTATTTTTTTTAGTTTCAATTGCATTGATTTCTGCTCTAATATTTACAATTTCCTTTCTTCTATGTGCTTTGGGTTTAGCTTGCTCTTCTTTTTCTTGAAACTTCAGATGGAGCATTAAGTTGTTTATTTGTGCTCATTCTGTTTCCTTGATATGACAGTTTATTGCTATGTATTTCCCTCTTAAGACAGCTTTCATTGCATCCCACAGATTAAAGTATGTTGTTTCTATATTTTCATTGAATTGTAGTATTGTTTTATTTCTTCTTTAATTTCATCTGTAGCCAAGTGATTGTTCAAAAGGCTGTTATTTAATTTCCATTTATTTATGTAGGTTTTACAGTGTCTTTTGCCATTATTTTCCAATTTCAGGGCACTATGGTCAGATATTATGCATGGTATGATTTCAATACCTTTGCATTTACTTAAGAATGTTTTATGGGATAATATATAGTCTATTATGGAGAATGTCCAATGTGCAGCTGAGAAGAATGTGTATTCTGATGTAGTTGGGTGGAACACTCTGTAAACATCTACTAAGTCCAATTGCTCACAGGTATGACTCAGTACTGTTATTTCTTTGCTGAATTTTTGTCTAGTTGATCTATCTCTTTGTGACAATGTGCTGTTAAGATCTTCTATTATAATTGCATTCTTGTGTATTTGGTTTTTCATGTCCATTAGTACCTGTCTTATATAGTTTGGTCTCCTGTATTTGATGCATATATGTTTATAATTGTTAGTTCTTCCTCTTGAATTTTACCACAAAGAAGTATGTAGTGAACTTCTCTATCTCTTTTATTCATTTTAGGCTTGAAGTTAACGTTGTCTGCAAATAGAATAGCTCTCCCTGCTTTTTTCTGGGTTCCTATTGCATGGAATACAGTTTTCCATACTTTGACTTTTAATCTCTGAGTTTCCTTTTGGGTCAGATGTGTTTCTTGTATACAGCATATTGTGAGGTCCTGTTTCTTGATCCATTCTGCCAATCTATTTCTTTTTATAGGTGAATTGAGGCCATTTATTTTTATATATAGCACTAATATGTACTGGCTCAACCTTGGTATGTTATTTTCCAGTTGTTTCTTTTTGCTTTTCCTCTTATTTAATTGCTTATCCTACCTTATGGTTTCTTTCTGTTTTTGTTTTGGGGATTGTGGTCATTTTTATCTCTGTCTAGTATGTCCTTCAGTACTCTTTTTAGGGTTGGGTTGGTGGACATGAATTTTTTCAGTTGTTCTTTGTCATGGAAATATCTTGTTTCTCCATTAAATTTGAATGAAAGTTTTGCTGGGTATATCAGTCTGGGTTGAAGATTGTTTTCTTTCAGGGCTTAAAATACCTCACTCTAAGATCTTCTTGACTTGAGGGTTTGTGCTGAAAAGTCTGCCATGATTCTAATGGACTTTCCCTGATAGGTGAGTTGTGTCTTTTCTCTGGCAGCTTTTAATATTTTGTTTTTATGCTGTATGTCTGAGATCTTAATTATTATGTGTCTGGGTGTGGATTTATGTTGATTTTGACTGTTTGGTGTTCTATGTGCCTCACTTATCTGCATATCAGTTTCTTTCCCCATGTTTGGGAAATTTTCTGTTATTATTTCTGTAAATACTTTATGTGTGTCATTTGCTTGCACTCCTGTATCTTCACTAATGCCCATTATTCTTATATTGTTGCTGTTGGCATCATCATGAAGGTTCTGGATTGTCATTCCATGCTGCTTTCTTAATTTTTAAAGGTTCTATCCTTTCCTGATTACTAACTGTGATCCTGTCCTCAAGGTCCAAAATCCTATCCTCATCTTCTTTTAGACGGTTCTGCACACTTTCAATAGAATTTTTTGTTTCTTGGATGTCTCTTTGAGTTTGTCTCATGAATTCTGCTTGTTTTCTATATTGTTCATTCAAAGTTTCAATCAGTTTCCCATGCTCATGTACTTTTTTCTCTAGTTCTTCTTTAGCTGCATTCAACAACTCCTTTACTAAAGTTGTTATTTCTTTCTTTACATGGGAGACTAGTTCTGATTTGATTTTCTCTATAGACTGATGCATTTTTTTTTAAATTTCACTGGCTATCTTTTCAAAAATCCACAGTGTGTTACTTTTGGGGTCCTCTGTTTCAATGTCTCCTATACTTGCTTTTGGTGAACTATATGTTTGAGACTGCATTTTGGTTTTTTGTTTTGTCATTTTCTCTCTGACTCGTGTTTTCTATGTGTAGGAAGGGATCACACACACTCTTTTCAGACACACCAAAGTCTTACAGTTAGGTGGAGGTGGTTTTTACTACTGGCCCTATTTATCCCCTGTACACCTCTATTTTAGGGTTATACTCACCACATTGATACAGTCAATCCACTTTAGTACAAAGTTCACTGCCTGGGAGCAAAGTTCCAAATTTTCTCACACTAACTGGATATGGCTGAGATCTTTTGATGTTCCAGGTGGGAGGGCTGCCCCATCTGTAGCAGTCCAGGGCAGTTTTCAGTCTTGGGCAGGCCTCCTTGATGTTCCTGGTGGCAGGGCAGCCCCACAGGATTTTCTGGGTAGCCTACCCTGGAGGCGGGCTTGCACAGAATTCCAGGTGGCAGGGTGGGCCCCAGGTGTAGCTTCTGGGCAGCCTACCCCTGATTCAGGCTTCTGCTGAGTTTCCTGATGCAGGGCAGGTGCACAGGGGAGGTTCTGGGCAGCCTACACCTGATGCAGGCTTCCACTATGTTCCCAGTAGCAGGGTGGCCTCATGGTGGAGGTTCTGGGCAGCCTACCCCTGATGCAGGATTCTTCTATGTTCTCAGGGGCAGGGCAGACCCACGGTGGAGGTTCTGGGCTCCAAGCTCTTCTTGACTTGAGGGTTTGTGCTGAAAGTGTGCTGTGATTCTAATGGGCTTTCCTTGGTAGGTGAGTTGTCTTTTCTCTAACAGCTTTTAGTATTATGTTTTTATGCTGCATGTCTGAGATCTTTATTATGTGTCTGGGTGTGGATTTATGCTGATTGTGAATGTTTGGTCTTCTATATGCCTCCCTTATCTGCATCTAACATTCTTTCCCCATGTTTGGGGAATTTTCTTCTATTACTTCTGTGAATATTTTGGCTATGTCATTTGCCTTGACTACTGCCTCTTCACTGATCCCTATTAACCTTACATTGTTGCTTTTGACATTATCTTGAAGCTGTTGGATTGTCACTTCATGCTGCTTTGTTATTTTTAAAAGTTATATCCTTTCATGATCACTAATTTTGCTTCTGTTCTCAAGGTCAGAAATCCTATTAACAGCTTCATTTAAGCAGTTTTACAAGCTTTGATAGAATTTCTTGTTTCTTGGATGTTTGTTTCAGTTTGTTTCCTGAATTCTACATGTTTTCTATATTGTTCATTCAAGGTTTCAATCAGTTTCCCATACTCCGGAACTTTTTTTCTCAATTTCTTCTTTAGCTGCACTCAGCAACTCCTTTACTAAGGTTGTTATTTCTGCCTTTTACATAGGAGAGTACTTTTAATTTGATTTCCTCTATAGCCCCATGGACTTGTTTTTTATTTCACTCGCTTTCTTTTCAGAGGTTCCCAGCATGTTACTTTTGCAGTCTTCTATTTCAATCTCCTGCACTTGCTTCTGGTGGACTAGATGTTTGAGACTGCATTTTGCTTTTTTGTTTTGTCATTTTCACTCTGCCTGATGTTTTCTGTGTGTAGGAGATGGTCACTCACACTATTTTCAGACTCACCAAGGTCTTACAGTTAGATGGAGGGTCTTTACTTCTGGCTCTATTTACCCAATGTACACCTCTATTTTAGGGGCATACTCACCACACTGGCACAGTTAATTCACTGTAGTCCAAGGTTAGCTACCAAGGAGCTAAATTCCTATTTTTTTCTGGAATTCTCCCTGAGCACCCATTGAGGGCCCAAAGCTGGAATCTGGGTCCCACTGGCGGTCACTGGGTGTGGCCCAGTTAGGCCCCCATTCCTGTGTGTGCCCCAGGGTGGTCTGGGATGCAGCAGGTGTTCTTACTGCCTGGGAGCAGGCTCAAAGTCCCTTTCCTGTGCTGGGATTCTCCCCGAGTGTGCGGTGAGTGCACAAAGCTGGAACCTGAGTCACATTTTATTTATTCAATTGTCTGTTGCTGTGTATACAGGCTGCTTCCAATATTTAACTATTATTAACTGTGCTGCTATCAACATTGGTTTGCATGTATCCTTGCAATATGACATCTGAAGCTCTTTAGTAGAGCCAGTCTAACTTACACTCAGTGAAGAGAAACTTTTTCAAAGAAGTAAAAGGGAATCATAAATCAGGATTTATGTTATTTTCATTAATGTTTATCTTTTCTTTTGTATATATTGGAAAATAAAAAAAATCTTGACTTTTTCAGTGAAAGTGTAATATGATCAAAAATGTACCATACGTATTTTAAAAATGATAGAGAAAGTAAGTATTTACTTAAAAGTAAATAACAACTGGAAAAAGGAAAGGAGAAAAGGAAGAAGGGAAAAGATTCTTAGTATATAGATATACACATATATACACATATATATGTATGTATATATATATACAAGATAGATAACTATAACACTCATCTCTGTAAGTTCATCTAAAGAACAGTCTATGCTTCCTTGTTTAATTTTATGATCATTTTTATACTTAAATCTTGCAATCTGTACAGGTACTTCTAAAATAATTATATGCAAATGTTAATTAGTGTTAATTTCCTATTTTTTGAAATTCTGCATCATTTCTATCTTATTTTTTGTTTAATTTTTACAGTAAAAAGTGAAATAAAGCAGGATACACATGTGACTAAGTCAAGTCTTGCTATGTTCATAACTTTTACTGTTCATAACTGGTGCTGCTTTTAAAATCTTCAAGACATTTTCTTAAGTCCTTTCTGTTCTAACAGGGTCTTATCAGGATTTTATTTTACTGTTAAATGTAATTGACATATCTTGCACTATCTGATTGTGTCTTTTTATAAAAAGTCCTTATTTAGGGCCTGATGTGTGCAAACTCTATTTAACCAGCATATTGTTTTGGACACACCTGACTTGTGTGTGTTCCAATAGGCAAAACGAATCTCTTTTCATGAAAAAACTCACAGTTATTTTAAAGAAAACTGGAAAAGAATTTCTATTGGATTTAATCAAGTATGCTTTGCAGTTACTGTGGTTGTTTCACATTTCTATGATCATTTTCTAGCAGTTGTGCTATCTTTAAATCCATTACCAAAAATCACATCCATGAGTAAAGTGTGACATATTCCTAGGCATGAAAGAGAATTTTGGAAGAAATAAAGTGATATTTTATATCAATTTAAATAATTCCAAGTAAATAATCCTCACCAAGTATCTTACACAAAGATTTCAGTTATAAAAAATTATCTACATTCATGAGCAGGAAATTCCATTTATTCAGTTGTCTGTTGTTGTGTATACAGGCTGCTTCCAGTATTTAATTACTATAAAATGTGCTGTTATCAACATTGGATTGCATGTATACTTGCAATATGACTCTGAATCTCTTTATTAGACCTAGTCTACTAAAGATAATGCTTAAAATAGGATAAATGCTTAAAATCAGAAATTTCAATTTCAATTTTGCATAATGAAGTTTTTTTTTTTTTTGCTCACTTAGACATCACTTGCTTCATTCCTGAGACTGTGACCTGAATACCTCATCTTTTAAACATTTTCAAATAACAATTGCTTTCTTACTATTACAACAAATTTCATCACATTTACCTAATATTATTAACATCAATATTAATAATAAACTCTATAATATATTTCTTTATTATTCATAACAAATTACATATCCCCATTTTTCTTTCATACAAAGAGTTTAGATTCTTTATGTGACCTTAGTTCATAGTGAACTTGTATCTGGGGTGGGAAGCAGAAACTCATCCCTATATGTCTAGTGAAAGCATCTCATATAAAACTGTATTTTCTTCTTCTGAGTACTTCATTTCTTTCTAAGTTGTCAACCAACTTCTTGTAGATGTTTATCCAAAAGCAAAATCTGCATCTTGAAAAAGGTACTTCCTTCTCATAATGTTTCTGATATTAAAACTACAAACATAGAATTATAGTCCAAACCAATTCTAAGGAGTTAAAGGAAAATTTAAAAATTAAACCCTTAATGTATGTCATTTAGTCATCAAATAATTAAAATTATGTAGTTTATCTGAGGTTTATTCTTGCTATTAAATTTGCACTATAAATATATTACATAGTTTGAAGAAAAATATATAACTTTGAACTTCATTACTAGGGAATGCTGTTTGAGAATGCTACCTACAGTATTCAAAATTTAAATGTGACTTGAAAATATTCAGCATGCTATCTCATTACCATATTTAAGTTTTGAAGCTCATCAGTACTTCTTGTATTCCTATTGTGTACAACATGTGGTGTATAATCACAGACTTTTTAGGTTTAGGACAGTAACTACTCCTGATCTGCTAGTTACTAGCTGCCAGAATTTGTCAGATAGCACTTTAAGTCTCTGGGGAAATATTAATAGAACACTTTCATTTGGTAAATTATAAAGAAACATTTCAAACTACTTGGAATATCTTTAACACATTGTAATGAATATTTAAAAATATTATGGGAACTCTGGCCATTGTAAAATGTAATTATTACATAAAATGCAAAAAACTGTAAACCCTAAATTCACTTAGTCTATTCCTGAACAGTAATAGTCTATTGAGAGTATAAAATAAGATCTATGCCATTCAAGCGATCAAACAAAACACCCCAAAACAGACTTTGAAAGGAAAATCAACAGATCTGGAAAATCATGTATTTAAAGTTCCATGGGATGACATGGTGTGTAAAATTAGTTTGTAGGGAAAGAAAATATAGGGAAGGAAAAGTGTTACAGAAATGGAACACTTAAATTGGACTTTAATTGTCTTATAAAAATGTCAACCATGATAGAAGCAGAGAAAAATTGTATGCACATATAATAAACAAATAGGGAAAGTAATGACTCCTGTTTAAACATTTTGATTACTGTCTGTTAAATTTACGCATCCTTTTTTCTATTTTAGGTGTTTGCATGCCTGAATCTATGTAAAAGCCACCAATTTGCATAGTTCCAGAATCATCTATTTTTTTCCTTGTATCATCTACTCTTTTCTCTTGTTTTCCAAGGAAGTCATTAACTATGATTATGTATTTTAAAATTATAGCTCGCTGATATTTACTTTTTATAATGCTTATATTCTTTCAACTTATGTCACAATTTGGGGGCATAAAATATTTCAGATATGTTATGTACATGTTCCAATTCCCCACAATGAATACAATTATTAGATATGGCAAACTTGTATAAAAAGTGGCCTGTTAATTGTTTCTAGTTAATTTTAAGCAATATATTTAAATAGAAAACTGACAATGAGAATACTCTATTTTAGTCCTGCTTTCAAATTTGGGACCATTACAAGCTAACAGACATTGTGGAATGTTTTCATTCTGTTTCAGATGAAAAAGTAATGATAAGAATTATAAGTATTTGAAAACTTTAACAAAAATATAAGGTAAGCAATACACAGAACAAAAAAGTAAGTGATTCTGCATATGATAGGAAAATGTGATCCTTACCTTTTGGAGTCTGCCTTAATTCACTTACTATGTAAGTACATAGGAACTCTGAATACATGGCACACATAAGAGCCATGCCTTTATAATTTTAATGTGGAGAAGTTTAGCAGGAAAGTGATACTTATCATTTTTCTTTTTTATTTTTTCCTGAACATCTCTATAATAACAGAAATTTAACTGCACTTTTTCAAGCACCAACACACATATATACACACACAGTTTTTCCTAGTAAACCACATTAATGACAGTGGTTGAATTTAATTTAAATTATTTTTGCTTGCAGTTTAAGTTCAAAGCTTCAGTGTTAGAATTAAATTGAAAATTGAATAATGTGCATTAATAAGGTCCTCTTCCAATGGCAAGAGAAAGGAGATTAGTTAGTGATTTTGATTATTACTTGATAAGTAAATAACAGGACATTTGACTTAAAAAAATCCTTGAAACTGGGAGATTGCACAGAACTGTACACACAGACACCCATACATTTTTGTAGTCCTGAAGGTAGAAATGCTAAGTAAGACAATGGGGATGGTATGTAAGTTCTACCACTAAGCCAATTGCCGAATCCTTTCTTCTTTAATACTTAACAGAAAACAGAAGCCCAGTAAACTTGGAGAGTTTTCCCTAATCACCTAATAGGTGCAACAGATAAGAGTGGGTTATTTGTTTTCTGCTACACTGCAGATGAAGTTTTGTAATAACCTATGATATTAGCATTGAATATAGTATTTTAAAAGCAAATCAATAGCCACAATTGAAATCAATGTTACATAACTGAAAACAGTGATTTTGAAAAATAAAAAATAAAAATTGTAGCCATAAATCAAATTCATATTGCAAAATGAATGGCTATTTCTTTAGCATAGGTAAAACAAACAAAAAACACAAGACTACTAAATTACCGCAGTATAATATTGAGAGAAAATGACCATTTTCTTGAAATTCCCAGAAAAGAATCCCCAGTTATGAGAGAAGTTATCTTTTGTGTGTATTATATTGGAAGTCTTAATTGCCTATGTTTATTTCAGTTCTTCTGTGAAATATGACAGTAGTTTATTTGGGATTTCCAATACAGTAACTTCTGTGCCATCTACATTCAGTAGCATGCTAAACTCATTAAAGAAAACTGATCCCTCAAGCCACCATTGAGTTGCAAATCACATAGAAGATGTCAGAATACTAGTCCTTTTAAAATTAAAAATAAAAGATGTAAGTTTTAGTCAATTTTTTCAACGTATTAAATATACATATCCACAGCTAAGTTTGTGTTTTGTTTTTATTCATATTTTTTTTTGTTTTTTGAGACAGGATATTACTATTTAGTTCAGGCTGGTCTTGAAATTACTGTGCAGCCCAGGTTCAACTTGAACTCATGGTGATCCTCCTGCCTAGACCTCCCCAGTGTTGGGATTACACAAGTGCCACCATGCTTTCTACATTGTTTTTTTATTTTATTTTATTTTATTTGTACCAGGGATTGAACTCACGACCTTGTGCTTGCCAGGCAGGCACTTATACCACTGAGCTAAATCACCAGTGGTTCATTATTTTAAGTGAATATTTTATTTGAATTGCACAGTAATCCTATGTGGTAGATACTATTATTAGTGTTTTACATGTTAGAAAACCCAGGTTCAGAGAGTTTTGTAGATTGCCAGAAATTATTTTTCATTTCACTGGTGGGCCACATATTGGAAGCCATTTAGTCAAATGCAGGCAAGATGTTCATCCACAGAGGCAGTCTGTCTCCTTTGAGAATACAACTGCAGATTGTGCTTTAAGAGTTGACATTAAATCTTGTTTCCTAATGAAGGAGTTCAATGAGTTTGAGAAAACCATAGTGATCATGAAAATTGGAAGTTGAGTATTTTTTTTATTTTTGTCTTCTTTTCAGAGATTGTGGGGAAACAGAGTGAATATTGGTGTCTCCACGTAGATTTTATTTCTGACTTTGGTGCAGCAGATACAGTGTACATATGATGCTGTTTCTACTCCATTTATTTTGTTTTCAATGTGATATTAGGAGCATAAATATATTCTGACAAGTAAGAACATTTAGTTACTATAATTTAAGTACAAATGATTACAAATTCAATTCCATAATTGCTTCCTCTTACTTGAATTTAGGGTATGGATCACTATACATTATATTTACAATTGTGTTGGAATTATCAGTTATGCCTGAAAAATCCCAAGATCATTTTCAAAATCCCAGTGCTTATCTGAAAGCATATAATCTGAGTGAGAGTCTTCACTAATGTCAATTGATGTCCTCTTTTTGTCCTTATATTAGATTTAGATATCTTTATAAGTCATTGAGGAAGGCCTCAGTCAATAATGATGGGAAGAATTTAATTTTTGATTACATAGGATAAAGAAAAATAAAATAAGCTTTACAACAGAGGCTAGAGTTAGAACTCAAAATAATTAGAAATTTTTGAGCAAACAATTTGAAACAAATTTTGACAAAGGCAAATGATTAAAATAAGTACTATATGACAGTGTTATACATTATTTCATCATTAAAATTTTATGTTCCTTATTTTGCTATTTCTCTATCCTTCCAAGACTCTGTCTCTGATCCTGTCTCTCTGTCTCTGTCTCTTGTCTCTCTTTCTCTGTCTCTATTGAGTATGAGATATGAGAAGCTACTAGCTCTAATAATGCAAAAGCCTCTAACATAAACAAGTCATTTCTTAAAACTAATGAAAGACATATGATATTAACTACTTATGCTAAATTCCTTAAAATAATGTTTAACTTTGTTTAAATAAGAATTTTCTTTTTACTTTATTTCATTATTTTCATGTACAGTCTGGTAAGTGAATTAAATAAGAGGTATATATTCCATATTTTTGAGAAAAATAACATAGGTAGATGAGTAATATCCCACTAAGAAGTTGGAGTTTCATCATGGGGAATATGCGTTCAATCTCCAAATTTAGAATACATTTTTTTCTTTTTTCCTTGTCAAGTTAACAGTGTGTTGTGTGTGATTTTCCAATGTCATTAAAAACAATGCAGCTAAATAACAATGTAACTGAGTTTTTATTGTTAGGATGACCCAGGATCCTGTGAGACAGAAAATGTTTTTCATCATTTTCTCGATTTTCTGTGTGGGAACAATGGTGGGGAATCTACTCATTACTGTGACTATCAAGTGCAGCTGGACATTGGGGAGCCCCGTGTACCTCTTCCTCTTCTACCTATCCTTTGCTGACTCATTTTTCCCAACATCCACCACTACTAGACTGATTGTAGATGCCCTCTCTGCCAAGAAAGTCATCTCCTACAGTGAGTGCATGACTCAAGTCTTTGCACTCCACTTATTTGGATGTATGGAAATCTTCGTCCTCATCCTCATGGCTGTTGATCACTACGTGGCCATCTGAAGCCCTTGCATTACCCAACCATCATGAGCAGGCAAGTGTGTCTCATCTGGGTCATTCTTGCCTGGATAGGGTCTTTATCCATTCTGCAACTCAGATATTCTTGGCTTTGCCTTTGCCCTTCTGTGGACCAAATCTGATCAACAATTACTGCTGTGATTTGCAGCCCTTGTTGAAACTTGCCTGTATGGACACCTGCATGATCAAGAATTTTTGTTTTCCTGATGAACTCATATTTGTCATTCCATATTCACTGAGAAATCACTGCAGAAGGGAGGAATAAGGCTCTCTCCACTTGCACTTCCCATATCATGGTTGTTGTCTTATCCCTTGGTCTCTGTATATTCATATATACATGTCCCCCAACCACTTTCCCCATGGACAAGATGGTGACAGTGTTTTATACCATCGGGACACACTTTTTCAATCCAATCATCTACACACTGAGGAATGCAGAGGTGAAAAATGCCATGATAAATATTAAAATTACAGCAGAAATCAAAGGGTGACTAGAAGATGAATTAAGATTACTTTTTCAGTTACAATTTGACTAATAAGTGTGTATATGCAGTATGATCATGCGTAAATATTTCATAGATAAGATACTATTATGCATACCTTAAAAACTTTAATGTAGTCTATATTTATGTCTCTATCTATCTGCACTATAAATTTCAAAAATTGATGCTCCCATGTGTCAGTGACACATATAGATTAACCGAATTGTATATCAATAGTCTTTGTTCTTCAGGTTCTCTTTTTTCCCATATTTGTCCTCATCAACCTTTGGCATTCTAATTAAACTTATTTGTCTTACTAGTAATCTAATAATCAGAGTTTCCATTCATAGACTAGTAGCTTTCCTAAAACTGTTTTTTTTTATTTTTTGGAGAGCTCAATTCTGCTATTTTTGCCTGTGAAGTACAAGACAAACTCTCTCTCCAAAGTACTTTAATAAAAATGTAAACTCTCATACAGTCGCATGTTTCTGAAACTTATGATCATACAAAGATAAAATGAGTTCTATGTGTTTAATTCATTCTATAACACATTTCCAATAAAGTACTCAGCTGATTCTGGTGCAATCCTAGGTTGAGTTATTTAACTTAATGTGGCAAGACTGTTTATTTCATTTTACCAGTAGTTTGAGTAGCAAATGTTACATATTTTTGAACAGAGGCTTTTCTTGTCCAGGAAATTCTAACCTTTTATTTTCTTGTTTTTTGCCTAGTGAGATTACTAATATTTATGAGACTCCTCAGATGAAATTGAATCAGTAGCTAATAACTATCCAAACACAAATCATCAGGAGCAGACATGCTCATGGTTGAATGCTTCCAAACTTTACTGAAGAAATTAAACCGATTTTCTACAATGCCTTGACAGAAACAGAAGTAGTAACTCCTGCCTTGTTCTGTGAGATTATCACTTCCACAATACAAATGAAGACACACAGATATCATGAAAAGGAAATCTATAGACCAAACTTCCCAATGAACACTTATATAGAAAATCGTGTCAAAATCCTAGGAAATTAAACTCAATTTCACTTAAAAATAATTATACAGCATAACAAATGCATCACAGGATGCAAGGCTGGTTCAACACTGGAAAACTAATGAATTAAATCTGTCATATCCACAAAATAAAATTAAATAAATCATATGATTTTATTAGTAGATAAAGGATTTACATTTCACAAAATCGAATATACATTTATAAGATTCAAAACCCTCAGTAAATGGGAAATGCAAGAGTACATCCTCCATCTTAAACACAATGTCTACAAAATATTGTAGGTAAATCAAACTTAATGGTGTAAACACAGATGCTTTCCTAGTAGAATAGCAAACAAAGCAAGAATATTCCTTCCCCACACTGCTTTCAACAACATGCAGAAAGTCCATCATATGCAAATACATAAGAAAATATAATGCAATATTAGTAACTGGAAATGAAGAAATGCAATGATTCACATTTTTTCACAGGTGTCAGGATTATCATCTAACTATGTGTCTATTTATTATGAGTATATGTTTGTGGTACTTTATGTTGACATTCATTTTAGAAAGTATCTACTGCTATTTAATATATCTTGATTGGATCTGCTCTCTTCCTTTTCACTCCTTGTCTCTAGTGCTCCTTCCCTTATTTGTAGTAATATTATTATTTTTTGGTTCATGTTTGTGACATACAATGATCACATTCATTGTAAGTAGTGGCACATGTGTATGACACGTCTTAAAGTGTGTACTTCTTTCCTTCTCACTTTCTCTCTTTCCTTAGTCTTATGGTCCTTTTTCCATCTGCACAAAACATCTTATTTTCCCCTATTAATCACTCATTTTTCACTTTATTTTACATACTATTCAGATTACATGAATGAGAGTTCTGATTTATGCATTTTCAAGGGTCCTCCATTTTTCTACAATATCTCAAAATGTCATTCTTCATAGCCAAATAGTATTCCATGATTTAATAATTTCACATTTTCCTTTCTATTCATCTGTAGATGGACATGTAGGCTTCCTCCAAGACTTGGCTATTATTAATTGTGCTACCTTAAACTTTGATATGTATGTGTCACTGTAATATGTTGTATTGAATTTGGGATGATACATAAAGAGGGATTGTCTGGTTCAATAAAATTTCTAGTTCTAGTGTTTTGTGAAATTTCCAGAATGAATTCCATATTGCTTATATTAGCTCACATTTCCACCAACAAACTGGAAGTGGTTTATCCTTGCAGTTACACTACCATTTGTTATTATGTAATCTCTCAATTGTGATATTTCAGGAGAAAGAAAAAATCTTAGTGTTGTTTTAATTTGCTTTACTCTACTGGACCACCAAGATGAACATGTATACATTTATTTATTGGCCAATCATACCTCTTATCTTAAGAAATGTCCATTTTATTTCTGTTGTGCATGGCTTGCCCAGATCTTTTATTTTAGGAGGTCTGATCATTTTCAGTTCTTTATATATCTAAATATTGGTCCTCTGTCTGAGGAATCATCAATACTTTTTTTGCCATTCTGTAGGTCGTCTTTTCATTCTGTTCACTGTTTCCTTTGCTGTGCATAAGATTCTTAATTTCATATGATTCCATTTGTTGATTGTTACTGTTATTTGTTGTGCAACTTGTGGTCTGTTGAGAAAGTCCTTAGCTATGATTGTGTCTTCAAGAGTTTTACCTATTTTAAATTACAGTATGCTATTTCTGTTTTAATATGTAGATTTTTGATTCACTTTGATTTGAGAATAATGATGAGACATACAGGTCTAGATTCTACCTTCTGCCTGTGGATAGCTTATTTTCTGAACACCATTTGATAACAGTTATCTTTTCCTCAGTATAGGATTTTGACCACTTTTCAAAGATCAAATAGCTGACTGTGGTCACATTTGTGTATCTTTTATTTTGTTCCATGATGCTCATGTGTTTTTCTATCAATATATTTATGTAATGTAACTTAAAGTCAGTCTTGTGATGTCTCCTGATTTGCTCTTGTTGCCAAAGACTGTTTTTGCAACTCTAGATCTTTATGGTACTATGAGTTTCAGGATTGTTTTCTGTCATGATATAAAAAAGCTATAGTTATTTGTATTTGATTTGGGATCACTTTTGGAAACATGGCCATTTTGATCACATTGCTTTTCCCTATCCATGACTAAGGGAATTCCTTCCATTTTCTGATTTGTTCTTAAACCTCTTTTAATAGAGCACTGTAGCTTTAATGGTAGAAGTCATTGACTTGCTTATAAGCATACATTTTTCTCTTAATGCTATATTGAGTGGCCTTGATTTCCTAAACCCTTTCACAATGAGTTCATTAATGGTGTACAGAAATGCTGTTGATTTGTGTGTATTTAATCATATTCTGCAGCATTAACAAATATGGTTATTAATTCTGGAAACTTTTCATGAAATTTTCAGGTTTTTGTGTGTGGAAGATCATGTCATTGGCAAAAAAATGCTATTTTGACTTTTTCCTTTTCTATATGTTTCCCTTTTTATTTCTTTCCCCTGCCTGACTACTCTGGTTAGTGTTTTGAGTACTAATTTAAAAGGAATAATCAGTAGAAATGATTTTCTGGCCTCTAATTTTAGAGGGCATGCTCTTAGACTATTTACCCCTTTAATATGATGTTTTCTGTTGGTTTGTCATATATAGCTTTTAACAGATTCAGGAAAGTCCTTCTTTGTTTACTTCAGGTTTTTTTTTTTTGAAGAGAATAAAACCAAATGAGAAAAAAACAAAATGGGGTCAGGCAAAACCAAAGGATGGACACAGTACATGACTTAAAACCAAAATACAAGGTGATCTACAATGATTACCATGATGTCACTTGTTATCTTCAATAGAATTGCCCATATCATCAGCACAATAAAATTGAACAAAGCAGTACAGAACCAAATCAATTAAAAAAATTGGAGACATTAAAGGACTTCAAAAGAAGGTAATAATTGAATCAGAATAGGTATCATAGTGAATTGTATTGTCTTCAGAGTAGATTCCTATACTCTCAGACGTGATACTATCAAACATAACAGATTCAAATAATATAAGTCAAGACAAGACAGAGATCAAACAAAACAGATTCAAGTAAAATGAGTCAAAACAAGACAGTGAAAGCAATGCAGAGCTTCAGATTAATAGGAAATTAAAAATGGTTAGCATAGTATATCCTGCTTTCTTTGGAACAGCTGTCCATGCCATCAAATCTAGAGCAAGTAGAAAAACTGGAACAGAATAAAACCAAACTAAACAGAGCGATGAAAACAATATGGGTTTCAAATCATGATACAAGATTAACAATGTCCTCTGCCTTCCCTTTTTAGAGAATTCCTCCTCTTTCACTTTGACAGGGTGCATTGTATATTTTGTATCCCACAAACTCCTTTAGATTTTAGATTACAGAGGGAACCTACCATTACCTAAGTGGTTCTGAAACTTTTTACTACTACACATGATCTCAAATTGTATCTGTTTACCTACAAGAGCTTCAAGGATTTCCTACCTTATAGCTGAATAGTTCTCCATTATAAAAAAAGTGTTATATCTTTCCAACCAATATGCAGCTGATGGCCAAGCTACACCGACTTTTTTCTGGTTCCCCATAACATAGAGCATTATTTTCTCATCTTTGAGTTTTCAGTCCACAAACCTTGTTTCAGGTTAATTATATTTCTTATACAGAGCATCTTGATGGACTCTATCTTCCGATTCACTCTGCCTATGTTTCTTTTTATTAGTGCATCGAGACCATCCATGTTAATGATTATGGCCAACATTCTGTGTCTCATCTCTGCCATGCTATTTTTCTATCATTGTTTGTCTACTTTTCCCCTCATTCAAATGTCTGCCCCATTGAGCGAGGCCCCTCTGTTGCTGTTCCTGAAGCCATGTTTTTTTTCTCTCTCTCTAGAATGTCCTTCAGTATTTTTTGTGTGGTTGAATTGTTAGCCATGCACTCCTACAGTTCCTCTTTTTCATTGGAAGCATCTTGATTTTCCATAAATTTTGAGAGCTAGTTTTGCAGGGTACATCAATCTGGGTTGGCAGATATTTACTTTCAGGACTTGGAATACTTCAAGTTCTTCTTTATTTGGTGATTTGTGTCAAGAGGTGTGTTGTGATTCTGATGGGTTTTCCATTATAGGTGATCTGTTTCTTTCTTCTGACAGCTTTTAACTTTCTGTTGTTGTGTTCAGTTTCTAGTATCTTGATTATTATATGCCTGAATGTAGATCTATTCTGGTTATAGCTGGCTGGAGTTCTATATACCACATATATCTGAATAGCACTTCCTTTTCCAATGCTTGGGAAGTTTTCTTAATTATTTCTGTAAAAAGCCTTTGTATTTCATTTGTGTTTACGCCTGCTTCTTCACTCACATTTTTTATTCTTAAGTTATTGATCTTCTTGTCATCTTCTAGGCTTTGTATTGTTACTTCCTTGTTCCTTGTTATTTTTAAGAGATCTTTCCTTTCATGATCATAGGTTGCAAACCTGTCTTCAAGGTATGATAGTCTATCTTTAGTTTCTGTCAAGCAGTTTTTCAGCTTTCAATGCAGTTTTTAATTTCCTGGCAATCTATTTGAATCTGTTTCATGTATTCTAGCTATTTTTTTATTCTTCATCAGAGGTTTCCCTCCTTTTTTCTATGCTCCTCCATTCTTCCATTTGTGTCTTCTTCAGAAGTGCTTAGCACTTCTTTTATTATTTTTTATATCTTCCTTTACTTGTATTAGTATTTCTATATTAAATTCTTCTATAACTTCACTAAGATATATCTTTATGTTAGATGCTCTTTCTTCAGAAACTGCAGGTTTGCAACCCCAGATCTCTTCTGATTTACCTCTCCTGGACCAGTACTGCTTGGGTTGGAGGCTGGGGACTTCCTTTTGTTACTTCCTATTGTCATGTTTCTGGTTTATTTCAGACAAGTGGATAGTGGGAGTCTCCAGCATTTCCTGTATTAGTTACAATTACTCTGAAGTGTGCTGGCTAGGGATTTCTGCCCTCCCCAGTCTGCTGGTGACCACTGGAGTAGAAACAAGGGTAAGGCAGGCTGGCCCCTCCGTTCTGAGCTTGTCAACTATGGGGAGTCTTTACCACATTAGTGAGTGCTGCATGGATGGTCCTGGCTAGGGATAGCTTCAGGGAAACCTTAGCCTTGTCTATCGGATCATGCAGAGGAGAAAGACTCATCCAAGCAATTCTCACCAATCTTCTATGTTCTAGAAGTGGCTGAATGAAGCTGGCTTCAGTTCTGGTTCTTGGCTTTTCCTGTCTGATTCCAAAATGCTGCAGGGCCAATCGCCCACTCCCTCAGGAGGACTGAGTTCCTCACACTCACTGCAAGCCAGGAAAGATCTTAGGTCCACTGCTCTGCTCTGTGACTGCATCCTCCCACCGAGGCTCTTGGGCTAGCCAACCCCCAGCTTCACTGTGACCCTGCATCTTCGGATTCCAGTGGGGTTTGGCACACATTGGGATAGGTTCTGGTGAGAGTTCCTCTGGCTACAGCCTTCTGTTCATGTTTTTTCTTTCTTTTTTTCCACTTTAGTTTGTTCCTGTGTTGAGAAAATCCATCTCCTACTCTTTGGTCTTCTCCAGGATCCTATATTTCAGCATCAGAGCTGTTTCTCTAGGAGAGGCTTCTTACTTGACTGCTTATTGATCTTCCATCTTCCCAGCTTCACATATTCTTGTAAAATCACTCAAAACAAAGCTTTAGGACATCCAAAGAGAAAGAAGCAAGGCACACCCCAGGTGCCAGGCAGTGACAACAGCACAGGTGACACCACTGCCTATTTCATCTGTCATCCCTGGACTCTTCAGTGTTTTTATCATGAAACATTTATTCATTTTTGTCAAAAGTTTTTTTTTTCTAACAAGAACATGTGTTCTCTGTCTCTAATTCTGTTTGTGTGATGTATTGTGTTAATGGTTTTGGGTATGCTGAACCTTCCTTGAAATCCTGAGATGAAACCTAATTTATTGTATATGATCCTATTTTACTGTACATGTAATGATTTTTTGCACTATATTTGTGAATGGCTTATTGAGAATTTTTGCACCTGGAATTTCTTTGAGGAGGTTAAGGGATGCTGGTGTTATAAGTTGATTAAAGTCTTAAATAATTCAGAAGTGAATATACCAGGTCAGTTTTTTTTTTTCATTGGTTAACTTTTTTTATTACTGCATCAATTTCATTAATTGTTATTTGATTGCTTAGAATGTTTATTTCTTCTTAGTTTAGTTTTGGTAATTCATAGGAATCAATGTATGTACATTTCTTCAAGATTTTCAAATTTGTTGGAGCAAATTTTCATAGTGGTTCTTATTTCTGAATTTTGATTGTGTTGTGACTTTTTCCCTTTGGTACTGGGAATCAAACTTATGGCCTAACTCTTGCCAGGTAGGCTATTTTGCCACTGAGATAAATCCTCAGGCCTATATGTTTAATATCTCATTGCATTGATTTGTGTCTTTTATGCTTTTCTTTTGGTAAGTTTGGCTAACACTTTTCAGTTTCATTTATTTTTTCAAAGAAATGAATCTTTGATATTTTTATTCTTTGTATGTTTTCCTCAATTCCATTAATTTCTGCTCTTATCTTGATAATTTTTCCTCTTTAACCTAACTTTAGATTTGCATCATGTTTTTTCAACTACCTTGATGTTCACCATAGATTAATTTTTCTAGCTAATTTTGTTTTTGTATTGTGAGCAGAGATTGAATTGTACTTGAAAATAAAGTGTAAGGCATAAAATGTTTGTCATCTAGTGCAAGGTGAAGAAACAGAACATGGATGAGAGCAGAATTGTGTACTTGCAACCTATTTATTTTTCACTAGTGAGACTAACTTTTTCATACTTTTTTGTATTACTCTTGCAATTATCCATTCATAATTTTCTTCCTTTTCCCTGGTAATTTTGCTCTGCATAATGCACCTAATGTAATAAATTCTTTGCTTGTCTCTGACTGATTATTGTGTGGAGGACTAGATTGAATTATTTTCAGTACTAATTGACAAAACAAAAGTTGAATTTATTACAGTTGGAATGTTAAGAAAGAGAAGTCTCAGAGTGTAATATTCTGTAGTATAATAGTGCTTTACATCATGCTATGTTAAAATAGTCCCCCTAGAATGCAGAGAGGGGTATTTTTTCATTACCTTCATATGAAGAGTCTACTATGAGAAAAGGATATGGATAATTAATGCTAATAATAGATTGCTCTAACAGGTAAGTGGGAGTTTGTTTCTATTTTTTCAGACTGAAAGACATCATTACAAAATTATCTAATTTAATTTACATTAATACAATATTCACACTCTGAAAAAGAACAGAAAAAAATAACAACTAGCCAAATTTTGCCTTTTGAGATTAGATAATATAGAAAATGACTGAATATGAGAGAATTTATTAGAGAGAAAAATAATCATTCTATATCAAATTGCAATTTATAAATACTCAACTTGTGAATGTCATTGTTACAATGATATGTGGGAAACAAGGGATTCATTAACTCCTTAAAAATTCCTACAATGCATTTCCATTTCAGAGTGTGGAAAATCTTATTAATGCTTTTGATTTAAGTGAGCATCAGAATTCCTCATTAGGTACTAAGTGTACTATGCCTATTTAGAAACAAGAAAATGTTTAATGTGAATATAACAAAGCTTCTGTTGAATAGATGTATTTTCATTTCTCACTGATAGTTTTGAATAGAAATTGTTTATACAGAACAAAATTTAATACTATTTGTTTGCTTCCTAAATTGTATCACTAGAGGACAATTTTTAGTTAACATAAGTCTTAGATGTACTTTGAAAATTTTTGTTATTACTGAGAGGAAAGTGAGTTACTTTATACTATAGAAACTGTATAGTGAAAGCAATAGTAAACACAATAAAGGAGTTTCTGGAAGTACACTGGATGATCTTCTTATTCTTCAGTATTTGAATATGGCCAAAGTTCTTCTGTGTGCCATCTACAGTTGCTTATCCACAGTGCTTGTGATCTTTTACAAATTTTAGGCAAAGGGATAACAGACTGTTAATTCTATGACATTTGAAACATCAAGTTATACAAAGCATGAACAATGGCATTGAATTTTATGGTGATCTCACGTCTCATATCTGGAAAATTTTTAGTACGTCTTCCAACCAAATGATAGGAAACATGTTATTCAGTTACATAAAGTAAGTGGCTTGGAAAATGCTTGTTATATCCCTCATTAGTACTGGCTATAAGGGGAAAAAGCAACATGAGACAACATTTTTCCCTCAGAGAGTGGGCTGTTTTGTGTGCAGACATAAAGGGAGGCCAGAGATCCTCCAAAGATAAAATGTGAGTCAGGGAGAGTGGGCTGATGCAGGAGCGAGTTGAGTCCTCAAGCAGGAGCCAAGCTTCTCACTCTGGCCTCTGCAATGTACCAAGCAACCAGGGAAGTATTCACCTGACAAAGCATCCTTCATCCACACTCTACTGTCAGCACTTCCCTGTCACCCTCATCAGCATATCTTTTGTGTGTCAAACATTTACACAGATTCTGCCATTCTGAAGTTGGCTAATGCTAAGATGCTGAGGTGAGTACATCAGTCTTTAAGCAGGGTGCTGCAATGTTGTTTTATCTGGAGACCCTGGTAGCACATTTCAGTGTCAGATTTCTAGGATAACATAATGGTGGCTTTACTGTGCCTCTGGAAAGGAAAATTCACATAGGGTGATGGACATGCATCTGCATAACTATGTCAGTCAATATGAGGAGGGTGTGTAAAGCCTCTTATTTTATAAGGAAAAGGAAAGGATTCCTGAGAAACATTTAATAATTTAAATAAAACATTGATATTACCACGGATAACATAGCAATGTCACGGTATTCAGAGTAAAAGATCTACTCCTGCTTGTGGATTAATATAATAAAATATTGTAAATTGATCTCAGGTGTTTGTTTTATTTTTCTTGCTTTTGTTTTTGGTTTTATATATTAGCAACATATTTGTGTCTTATCATAACAGTGAGAGAACACACTAGTGAAATGATGATGTGAATATGTTTGATGATGAGAATAGCATTACAATGATGAGATACAGGTAAATACATTTCAGAACTTGCAGCTGTTTAAATTAAAAATGCCTACTGAACATGTATATTAAACAAGGAATTGGGTTATAATTTTGAGAATGATGTCCTAAGAACAGATGTTTATCCAAAATACTCCAAGGAAATACATTTTAGGAAATATAGTCTTATAAAATGAGCATTACTATGAAACATTATTTGAAAACCTAAACAGAAAAGGCAAAGCAAGCATTTCTTTGTAAACAGACAAATGTCAAAAACGTAGATTTTACGTTCTCAAAAGTTATATCTTCATGTTACAGGATGATTGCAGTAGTTAAAAATGGGAAGTCACTGCTGGAGGGAAAGGGATGGAAAGATTGGATATGTTATGCCTATGTAGTTTATTCTTTAAATTATACATTATTATTCTTTATAGAAATTCCAACAAATGGATTTATTTATTCTCAATGCCTTTATTTTATCTTGAATGTACATTATTCATGACATAATTCAAAAAGTGTTTGACTTTAAAACTAGATTCCTTACTAGATATTCAAAAAAGATTCAAAGATTTTTTTTCTCTCTCTCTCTCTCCCTTTATGTAGATACATCCACAGTGTTGTAGATTATAAAACACACTAATTTAAAGAGTAAGAGAAACACTTAAAATGTACTTGGGGCCACAGAGAAATTTTTACAAGGATTTTATATGATTAATAGAACATGATTTAATTACAGTTAAAGTTGTTGATTTGTCTTTATAGCTACAATGGCTCTAAAGTTGATATTGATTGTATATTTTAAAAAGATCTAGATTGATTCACACATTAATGATATTGTAATAGGCAACTTAGTTAGATTGAAATATTACAGGCACACAGACGGCTGGGCCCTGAAAGGAGTCAATGAAAGAGGTCAAATAACTTGTAACTGTAGGGGACACAGACATCTCACACTGCGGGCCAGATATTAAGATAAAAGTTATATTAAATATACCCACAGGCTTCCTAAGAATAATCATCAGAAATTGATATTGTAAATAGGAGGTCTTTATCACCCTGAGAAAGCCAGGAGTCACCAACCTGACCCCCTACAGGAAGAGTCACTGCTCTTTAAGCACACCTGCTTGCTATTTGACTGACATCCCAAGTTTCCCAAAAATTAATCAATTTTACCTGAGCAGTTGATCTTCTTGGTTAACCATAGTTCTGTCCCACCTCATGCCCATGTTACAAGTTTCCAAGTGTCTCTCACCTTAGACCTGCCTCACTTTGTGGTTTTGCTCTATAAAGGTCCCTAGAAAAGAGAGAGTCTTTGGCAACCCACTCTGCACCCTTTCCATCTCTCTCTCTCTCAAACAGAAGCTTCCTTTCTCTCAATAAATATATTCTGCTCTTAACCTCTGCTGTTCCTAATATTCAGTCTTCAATTGTAGAGAACATGAACTCATACTGGACATTTTGTAGGTTGGGACTTTTATTATTCTATATCAACATCTTTTTATTATTCATAATTTGGTAATAAATGTATGTCAAAAACCAAATAAATTTGCCCTATATATGCTAAACGATTAGTAATAGCTCATCTATCTGTATCATGTGTCTTCCAAAAACTACACAGTGACAGAGATAACTAAATTCAAGAAAGACAGCATGAGGGACTTTAACTTCACTTTACTTGCAATGTTTACTTACTTGTTAAGTGGTAAAACTTTATGATTATTGAGTCTTTTAAGGAAAAATGTGATTACTGCAATTATTGTGTTGTAAAAAACAGATCCTTTGCAGTTAAGGATTCTTGCTCACAATCACCACATGAAAATGAGTTTTTTTTAACCATTAGACTGCAAAAAAGATAAATTGACAAGACACTTCCACAAAAGTAGCTTTGAATTGGGGAAAAAGGCAAGTTTATTAAGATTAAAAGTACTGGAGATAAAAAATGTGTATAATTAGAATTTCACATCAATTTACTATAACATGCAATGTGTTTTGTTCAACTTACAACTCTGAGAATGATTTATTGGTGTTATGAATGGAAGATTGGTAGAAGAAAGAGAGTAATTTAAGTCAGTCATTGACTACTATGCTTCTTTCAAACCACATACTCCTCTCACATCTGCTTCTGTGGTGTGTCCCAACGTTTGTAGTTTTGATAATTGCCATAATAATCTGATTATACACCATGTGTCTGATGCCAAAAACACACATAACCACTGAAGAAGTACAGTGATTAATTTAACAGTAAATCACTGCTAACTAGCATGAATCTCCCTTTAATTCTGAAGTACAATTTTAGGATTCTGAGTTGCTTTTCAGAAAACCCAGAAATAAAAGCAGAAATTGGGATATTTTAATAGTTACAAATTATCAAAGAATATTCATTTTGCTTCTTTATTATATATCAAGTACTGCAAAGCATGAATATGATAAAGGTTCCATAAGATTATTTAAAGTGTCAATCAAGTGTTTGATGTTCCTCCTTTCACACACACTGGAATATTTGAGGAGAAGTATGAAGAAAGTGGAGCATATTTTATAATTATAAATAATACATGTATGCATAAATTTTTGATATGTGATTTGTAACATGTATAAACATTTTATGCAGTTGTGGGTTACATGAAACTTTGGATTTACATACATGGAATTTCAAGGGTAATCAAATATGTTCTAAATGTCAAGTGACACGGAATTAAGCAAGGGCTTCAGTATGTCTTTATATTTTGAAAATGAAGAGAATAAGATTGAATAGTATTAGATAATTTTACATAAATTCAACAGGCAAATTAATAGTCATATAATAGTGAAAACTGTTGCAATTGAAAACTTGCATACAAAATTACCAGACTGATAACTTCATCTGTGTTTCATAATACACAACATTTTTTCACAATGTACAAGTATTATTATTTGAGTGGTCATTAAAAATTGGTGACTTAGGTTGACTTGTAAGAAATTATGCACAAAATGTACCCAGTGAGTCATACCACTGCTTTTTAAAATATTTCATAATCTCACAGTTTAGCATAACTTAATTTGCCTATAATATTCCCTGAATTGTCATATCACAATTAAATGAAATCCATTATCTTTTCCAGATGAGCCTTTTCATGATTTTACCTTCTTTGCATTCATAGAACCATGCTTCCGAGCAACAACATGAGTGAATTCATTCTGCTTGGGTTGACACAAGATCCTGTCTGGAAGAAAATAATTTTCATCATTTTTTGGTTTTCTATTTGGGAACTTTGTGGGGAAACTTGCTGATTATTACTACAGTCAAGACCAGTAGGGCATTCAGGAGTCCAATGTACTTCTTCCTTTTCTATTTATCCTTATCTGACACTGGCTTCTCTACTTCTATAGCCCCTAGAACAATTGTGGACAGTCTTGTGAAGCAAGCCACAATTACTTTCAGTGAGTGCATTATACAAGTCTTTATCTTACATTTGTTTGGCTCCCTGGAGATCTTTATCCTGATACTCATGGCTGTAGACTGCTATGTGGCCATCTGTAAGCCCCTGCACTACATGACCATAATGAACCGCAAGGTCTGTGGACTGTTGGTGGTTGTGGCCTGGGTGGGATGCTGTGTGCATTCTTTAGCTCAGATTTTTCTGATCTTAAGTTTGCCTTACTGTGGCCCCAATGAAATTGATCACTATTTCTGTGACTTGGAGCCCCTACTGGGGCTTGCCTGTGCAGACACCTATTTGGTCAACCTGCTCCTGGTGTCCAACAGTGGGGCCATTTGTTTAGTGAGCTTTGTCCTGCTGATGTTCTCCTATGTAGTCATCCTGCATTCTCTCAGGAACCACAGTGCTGAAGGGAGGAGAAAAGCCCTCTCCACTTGTGTCTCGCACATCACTGTGGTCGTCCTCTTCTTTGTACCTTGTATCTTTATCTACACACGGCCTGCCAAGACCTTCCCCATGGATAAGATGATAGCTGTGTTTTATACAATTGGGACACCTTTGCTGAACCCACTGATTTACACGTTGAGGAATGCAGAAGTGAAAAACGCTATGAGTAGGTTGTGGAGCAAGAAACTGATCTCACGACAGAAGATGAATGGAAGTTGACAACCTTTATTAATAGTTTTTTGACTGGTCTAGAACAAACCAGGAGACAACACAATTTTGTTATAATGGACTTAATGTAATACTAGCTGGGGTTGTAAATGTTAAGTTTTATAAGAAAATAGACAGTGTGAACAGTGACACTTGTTCATTTGTGTTGATTTTATGCATAAGAAGAACTAGCATGAAGTAAAAAGAGATACTGTTTTAAATATTGTTCAAAGTATGTGACTATCTCTTTCATATGCCTCTTGTCAGTGGTGATTTTTTTCTAGTTTCCTCCCTCCATTTTTTATGTTGTTTTCTGATATTCTCTGCTCCCCTATGTATATTCTTCTATAAACTAATGAACCTTGACACACACACACACACACACACACACACACAGACAAACACTGACTGCTGTTTCACTTTCTGCCAAATAGATTTCTTTAAGAGCCCCTTTGGTCCCTTCTCTCTGATCTTGTAGATTCACTTATGTAGCTTCAAATGATATTAATTAATTTAATTTTTTATTATTTTTTATTTTATTTAAAGAGCAAAAAGCCAAACAGAAAAATGGTAGAAGTGATACAGAATTTAAAAAAAAACAGTAGGAACTCACTAGTTGATAAATTATATATTGTTCTCTTAGAAATAGTACCTCAAGTTACAACATTAAAGCATACAAAGTGGATATTCAAATAGTGAGACTGCAAACAGTTCTGTTTAAAATAATATCATTAAAACAAAGAATGAATTAGGAAGATTTTTAGACAGTTTGTTGCATCCTTGTAAAAACTTATAGGAGCTATTCATTTTTCTCACTAAATCAGTACTGTAGACAGTTACAACAACAAAAATAAATAAATAAAATCAGTGTTTGCTAGGGGGTTAAGGAGGAGGAGAGAAAGGGTTACTCACTGGCAGAATAATTGGTGTTTAAGGCAGTGAAACTAATCTGTATGCTGATGTTAAAGTAGATACATGACTTAATGCTGTTGTCAAAATACATGAAGACTGTATTAAATAATGTGAAAATGCAATCATTTTATTGAGTCTATTGATCCTGACTTATCAGTTTCAACATATATACCAAAAGCAACCCACTGTTGCAAAATATTACAATAGAGGAAACTGGGTGGGGCATTGTTTAGATTTTACTATTCTCTGAAACTCTGTGTTATTTTTGAGTAAACATAAAGTACCACCCAATAATGAGATTTATTTTAAATGTTATGCTCATGGAAGATAGCCTAGATTTTTATTATCATTTTGAAGAATGATTTATTGGAATTTTTAAATAAATTTCTGTTAAAATACATGATTTATTACACAATATAGTGATAGTATCTCTGACACTTTAACTTTTATTGTTATATAAACGTCATTAATAAGTAAAACATTAAATTTGCTGTGTAGCCTTTTTAAAAACTGAAAGTATTATCACAAAAATTAGTTTGTATATTGGCACCTGTCTCAAAAAATCTGCATTAAGAGTTCATATACATATTTCACAGGATATTCTTAGTATGTTTAAAGTTATATGTGTAAATTTTCTTTGCTTTTTCAGATTTAAGTTTTTCTTTCAACCATTGGGAATAAATACAGAAAAATACATAATTTTGTAAAGTATTATAGTCTCCAATACTAAAATAGATTTTAGCAATCCTAGTATTAATGCAGCAAGCAATAGACTGGAAGATATGAAAAGACCCAGAGAATTCATAATAAGTCACATTAAGAACTTAATCATTATAATTTGTAGAACATTCACTCAAATCAACAAGGATATGGCACTCAACACCAGCTACCTACACAATTGTCATCTTTTGAACACTCCATTTAACACTAATAGAATACATATTTTAGTTTCTCAGAATAGACTATGTGGCATACAATAAACTTCATTGATGAATTTTAAAATATTAAAATGATACAACATGTGCTTTTTAAATGAAAAATAAATAAATTAAAAATCAGTAAACATTAACAGGGAAAATTCCAAAAACTTGAACTAAAGATGAATCTAACTTATCCTTAGATGAAAGATAAGAGAAAAATCAAAGCTGACTATCAGAACTTACAGAGAACATCTAAAAGAGGATTTAGAAGTGAACTAACTAAATTAAATGAATATACTAAAAAGCATAACAAGAAATATATGATTACTAGATAGTATAACCAGGGAGATTGTATAATTCATCAATCAGGTTCAGTTAATTTGAAGATAGGTCAATAGGATATAGGCAGCACTAAAATATTTTTTGTAAATAACAGATGAAAATACCTTATAAAATGAACTGATACTCTTAAGAAAATTGAATGTGTGTAGCAATAATTAAACTATAAGAAGTATATTTGGCAACAACAAAAGAAAATACACAAGCTGAAAATACATTTTATTGAATATTTTAAATATATCCACAGGTAAAATTATTAGAAGCAACTTTAAAATTAAGAAGAGTCAAAATTTCAAAACTTATTGCATTAGATGACAAGAAAAAAGAATAGCAATGATTTTTTTTTAGTTGGAAACCATCCTCAACCAGCTTGGTTAGGGAGACTGCAAGTTTTTAAACCCCCTTTGTGACTGTGAAAATTCCACTCCTTTCCCATTCCCATGGGAGAAATTTAAGGAATACACTTGGTTTTCTTTTCCACAAAATGCTGTTGGGATCCAAGTGCCACCCCTCTAACATCTGTAGGAGACAGAACTCACGTGCTGGGATGCTGGGTGCAGTTCCCAATTCCCTCTGCCCACCTGAATGAAACCCAGGATTCCATGCCTTCTCCTAGTTTAGAAGATTTGAGTTGGATTGCAGACCCCACCATATGCCAAGATTTGCACATTTTATGGAGAGATGCAGCATCAGTTGCTCTCAGTGCCAGGTTATAGAGTCTGTGCCAGCACCTAGGAGCCCTAACCATGCAGGCCACTGTGAACTGCATCAACAGTACTGTTGTGAGCTGGCGCTGGTGTCCACACTGCTCTCATTGTCCAAATTTTGCTTTTAATATAGATCGTCCTCCTTTATCAAGCTGTTTAATGAATGTTCGAACTTTCAGCTCACTGCTAACTTATGACTTGTCCCTTATTTATTATTATTATTATTATTATTATTGTTTTGGCATAGTTCCATATATCATCAACAGTCTCTTGTTGTAGTCTGGTTTGCAAGGAAAACAAGGCAATGGAGGACAAATAATTTATATTTTTATTTTATGATAGTCTCCCAAAGAGTCAAATACAGAAGAAAATGCAAGAAATCTGTCCAAAAACTAAGACATGAAGAATCCAGCTGAGGACTTGAATTCCACCGCAATGTCCTACATGAGTCCAGCTGAAGACCTGGAGCCCATGACAATCCCCCCCACAAGCCTAACTGGAGGCCTAGATCCCACAACAATGACTCACATAAGTCTGTTAAATGGATCTGTGCTGACAGGGCTCCAAAGTCAGTGATGGAAGCTAGAAAGGCTCTTGTAGCAGGATGAAGGATCTGTGCCAGTAGGCTGATGGTTCTGCACTACAGCCAGAAAGTGATGCTCAAAGTAAGGACTATAATTCCCCCAGAATGTACTTCAGCCAGCCTCAGTGATAATGCGGTCCCAACAGACACTGAGGACAAGAACAGCCAAGTTCGTATTAGGAAAGAAGACCAATGAGCTCTTCCAGGAGAGTCAATGGCAACAAGAGAACCAACAGCAAAACCTTCTTCTCTCCAATTCACCTTTTTACCTAGGCAACAATCCCCAGGTGAGCCATCCACACTTAGCACCACACCAATTCAGCCTGGCTGGATGTTAAGTTGACCATCAATTCTCAATCCACCACAAACTCCAGTGTTTTGTTTGTTTGTTTTTGTTTTGTGCAGTACACTCTGTTTATACATTATGGTACTTTTCACTGATTGTGCTGTTCAGTACAGCAGTGTTGTATTATATTCTGTTATACATTACAGTACTGCATGGAAGAGATTTGCCAATGAAAGCAAAGTCACTAAATTGGAGTTTCCTTTGACCATTTCTTCATTCTGAATATTGGAATGTATGCACTATACACCAATTCTTTAAATGTCTATTTGCAGGATCAGAACTTGGTCAGTAATGGAGGCATGTCTCATAGGCAGCTACAACCAGCATCAGTGGTTAGTGCTGACATGGCCATGAGCCTCAGCTCTGTCATCATAATCCACTTGGGCAGCTATAATCAGTGCTGCACTTAGATATACATGGTCTCTCCTGGGCTATTGACTTTGTGGTGGGCCACACAGCTGTTGTTATCCATGCCAAGGTGATATCATATTATTTTTCTTGGCTCTATACTGTGTATAATGTTGTTAAACCTGTATTTTTTCCTGGAAGAAATAGGCTGGGGCTTCTAATTATTTTTTTGACGATTTTAATTCTGTTTTTTTAAATATTTCTCTAATACTACATTTTATAATGTATTGATTTCTACAGCAATTGAAATCAATAGGATTCTTGCATGAAGTCAGATATTACAGTTTAAATAACTTTTAATAAAGAATTACTATCAAAACTTTACAGAGTCTTGTCTTGACCTTCAAAGAAAAAATTCAACTCTAAGAACATTTGCATTTTTGTATTCCACAGTTAACTAAACTTCAAAATGCCTTCACTGAATTGCTTTGAATTTAACACTGCCAAACCTGAGAGGATATTATTCAGCAAATAGAAATGTCATTTATCATCACTTTCTAGTACTCCTTGGTTTTCAAATTAGGCTAATGCAAGTAAAATGTGTAGAAGTAGAAAAAAGACTAATAAGTGATCATCAGTACATATCTTATTGTAAAAGTTACTAAAAATCTAACTCAGAGCACTCTATAATTTATTGTGCATACTTGAGTTTTTCTCTCCTATTTTCCTACTTTATCTGTTGTAAATTAATATTTAAATTCTATCAAGCCCCTAGTTACAGGGCAGGACTGATCATGTGGTTCTCAGTATTTTTGCTGATGTCACTGATGCCATTGCTGCTACTGTCCCTAACCTTACCAATTCACTGCTTTGGCCACCAACCCGGTTACAGCCCATGGCTGCTCAGTCCTGCATCAATCTCCTCTCCCATAGAAGAGTGCCACTGCTGTTTACATACCATGTGTCTGGATCACTTTCTCAAGGCACTGGTATCAGGGCAGGGAGGGTGGTGGATTGTGTCTAGTGCCACCCCTAACTCTTGCTGTTGCTACAGGTTTCTGGTAGCTCCTAGGGAACATTATGAGAAAGAGAGAGAGAGGGAGAGAGAGAAAGAGAACATGAGGAGAAAAAGAAACAACAGAAAAGAAAGAAGAAACAAAAGGAAGGGAAAAGAAAGGGAGAAAGCAAATAAAAGAGAAAAAAAGAATAAAATTGACCATTAACCCAGTGTGAAGGAGATGCACTGCTGGTGAAATTTCTTAAGAGGCTACTGCATCCTGTGCATGGGAGAAACAAAAGGGAAAAAGGCCTTATATTCCAAAGCCATCCTGTCTGCTTGGAGTTAGCCACACTTTTGCAGTACAGCATTTTCTTAAAGACTTCACAGTACCTGTTTTCTTTTAAGGATGCAGGCAGCAGTGCCACTGGCAGCCCTGTGACTGGATCGCCATTTTGTAAGGTCCTGTCTATGATTGTTTGATCTACAAGTCTTTTCATTTCTAAGTGATGTTGGCATCAGGATATATGTCCCTCCCTCTCCTCCAAACATCTGTGTGTTTAGCTGATTTTCTCTGATGTTTAGCTGACTTTCTCACCCCATTTGGCTCCCTGTCAGCCATGTTGAATCCCAATGAAAATATATTTTATATACTAATTCAATAATACCATCTTTTGTTTTACCATATTCCTTTATATTATTAGCATACTGTGAATTTTAAATGTGATAAACTTTTAAATGTTAAGTACTTACATGTATTCACTTTTTGGATACATTAAAATTAATTTTAGCTTTCAATTTATTAATTGGTTAATAATAAACAATAATTTTATAATTTTAAGAGATTTTAGAGAACCTGCCACAAAATTAGTAGTGAATCATTAATTTTCTATATGCACAGTAGTGGACTAATTCATTAAATTGTGTCACAACTTTGTTACATAGGGAAATTGATCAGTAATTCATTTTAATTCCTAGCAACAATAATCTTACAAAATAAATGAGTGATAGTGTGCTTGGTACTCTTCTATCCAAGACTTCACAGTATTAATGATATATTTTTGAAACTTATGTTAGACTTTTATTAATTTAGCTAGAAATAACAATTATTGTGCAATGATTTTCAAGCAATAATGTTATTACTTACATATTTTGAGAAATGGCTTTGTTTATGGTTAATAAATAGAAAGATTTGTGATTCAACTTGACTTACAGCAACCTAGTTTTGCTGTGTTCACAATTGACATTTTATTGCTCTCTCTATTTTAAAAATTACTACATATCATTCATATAGCTAGCTTTGTTTGTTTATCAAAATTTACCATTATGGCAGGTTTTTTAAAGACCCAGTGGTGCTCTGTGTTCTTCCTTTCACCATTTTCTTTCATTTTCCTCTTCCTCATTTTCTCATTCTCTATTTCATTTTTGCTTGTATACATTTCTGATAACTGACAATTATATTCATCTTGCTAAATAGGCACATATTCATATCACAACTTAATCATGTTTTTTTTCCTTCCATCCTTGCCATATTTCTGTCTCCCCCATTCCCAGATACCCTTTCGACATCAATGAAGTCTTCCTCCCTATTTCCAATAATCTGTCTTTTATTGTGTCTTTCATTATATTTTGAAGCTCTCCTATAAGAGAATCCTAGGTCTCTATTAGTTCTCTTAGCATGTGGTTTCAAGATGCATTCATTTTGTATACCAATGTCCCCAGATTTTCATCTTAAAGCAAGATAGGCTGATTGGGACTGGCATTTTTGATCACTAGTTTTCAAGGCTGATTATTTTTCAGTTGGGTTGATATTTTTTTTTTGGAAATTGGTCCTATATGAAAATAATGTATATTCTCCAATTGTTAAATGTATAATTTTATTTATGTTCTTTTACTCTTATGAATTAAATTGTTGTGATCTGTTATATTCTTCCTGAGTTAATATCAGCTTTATTCATCAATATTAGAAAAGAAAAATTAAAATTTTCAGAGAACATATAGCTTTCTTTCTTCATTCTTAGTTATCTAGCATTGTTTTATATATATTTATTTTTTTAAAAATAAACAAAAAAGCTTCACCGTGGAGACTTTATGAGCCAGCAGGATCCTCAGTCACCTTCCCTTCACCCTGTAGACTTCTGTGGGCAGCAGAATCATCAGCAGGCAGTCCTCCTTCAGCCAGGGGATGTCAAGGGCAAGCAGGATACTCAGTCATACCACTTCTTCACCCACAGAGACCTCAGGAGCTGGCAGGATCATCAATTTCTACTCCCTCCCATCTAAAAATTCTCAACAGTGCACAGACTTTCAACATCTTCCAACACCTGAAGAACCCCAATGGTCTGGTGGGATCATCAGCAACTCCACACCCACACAGAAGAACTCAATGGGTCTGTCAGAGTGTGGTGAGATTTCTTTTCAAATGGCAGACCCTGGTGACGAAAAAAGAGCAGCAGCAAACTTTCCCATCCAGTCATACATTCTTGGCAAGTCCAGCAAGAATGTGGGCAGATCCTTCTTCAATATAAACAACACAGGGTGGTTTGAATAGAGCAAATACTAGGCCTCCTCTCACCCACAGGAATACAAAAGGACCTAGGAGACACCCAGTGACACAATAGGGTCCCAGCTGAGGTGCACACTATATCCAGGTAATTATGGTGGCCTGGAATAGCCTGAAGCTGCAGTAAAAATAGGAGCTAAGTGTTGGATTACATCAATATTCCTATGTTAGTCAGATTAGAAAGAATATATTACTCACCCAAAGGCCCTGTGGGAGGAATTCAGGTGAATGCCCTCTCCCTTTCATTGTGGGGACACAGTAATTGGACAAACATCAGCCAAACAGCAGAATCCTAAGACAAACACAATTGACACTTGAGACAAGTAAGATAAAAAAAGGAAAAGAAAAAATATTAACCCAAAATATGAAAGTGACAAAACAAAAAGGCAAAATTCAGTCTCAAACATCCATCCATCAGGGACAAATACAGGAGACAGTGAAATGGAGGAAATTAGAAATCATACAACTCAAATTTTGGAAAAGATAGAAAGTGAAATAAAGAAACAAATCCATGAGGCTATAGAGGGAATCAGATTATAAATAATCTGTCAAGTAAAGAAAGAAACGACAACTTTAATAAAGGAGTTGCACACCATAAATAGAAAAGACATAGGTAAAAAAGTATAGGAGCATAGGAAAATGATGGAAACTCTGAATGAACAATATAAAAAATAAATAGAATACATGAAAAAAATTCAAAGAGATATCCAGGAAAAAAGTTCCATCAAAACCTGGTGAAACTGATTGAAAGAAGCTGAGGATAGAATTTTGGACCTTGAAGACAGGATTGCAGCTAGCAAGAACTTTTAAAAATCACAAGGGAACATGTAATTACAATTCAAAATCTTCAAGACAATGCAAAGAGAAGCAATATAAGATTGATAAGTATGAATGAAGATGCAGGAGTCAACACAAATAATATTAAAAATATATTCAGAGAAGTAGTAGCAGAAAATTTCCCTAACATGATAAAAAATTGAATATATGGATAAGTGAGGCATATGAGGTACCCAACAGTCAAACCCAAAGTAAATCAACACTCTGACACATAATTAAGACCCCAGAAATTCAACATAAATATGGAATACTAAAAGCTGCTAGAAAAATGACACATATTACCTATCAAGGTAAGCCGATTAGAACCATGGCAGACTTCTCAGCACAAATGCTCAAGTCAAGATGAGCTAGGAGGTCAGTATTTCAAGCCCTGAAAGAAATCAAATTTTGACTCTGATTGATGTAACCTGCAAAACTTTATTTCACAATTAATGGAGTATTTCTAGAATAATGAGTAACTGAAAAAATTCATGTCCACCAAACCAACCCTAGAAAGAATGCTGAAAGTCATGTTAGAGAGAGACAAAAAATGACTACAATTCCAGAATAACAATAGAAAGACACTATCAGGCAGAGTTAGCAATCAAACAAAGGGGGAAATGCAGGAAACCAAAAACAGGAAAATAACATGATAAAATTAAGCCAGTACATATCAGTTATCAATGGCCTCAATTCACCAATTAAAAGAAATGTGTTGGCAGAATAGATAAAGAAACAGAATCAAACAATATGATGTATACAAAAAAACCATCTGACTCAAAAGAAAATTCATAGCTTAAAATTAAAAGGATGTAAAATATCATTCCATGCAATAAGAACCCAGAAAAAAAGCAGGGGTAGCTATTCTATTTGCAGAAAAGATTAACTTCAAAGCAAAAATTATCAAAAGATATAAAGAAAGACATTACATACTTGTTAGGGGAAAAATCAAGGGGAAGAGCCAACAATCATAAATATATATGTACCAAACACACAGGAGCATCCAATAATACAAGAAAAATAATAATAAAATGAAAAACCAAATATGCAATAACACAGTTGTAACAGGGGCTCTTAATAACCTGCTGTCACCAAGAGTTAGATCAAGTAGAGAAAACAGTGGCAAAGAAATAACAGAACTGAATCAATCTTTTGAACAAATGGACTTAGTAAATATTTGCAGAGTTTTAAACCTAAAAACATCAGAATATACATGATTTTCAGCTGCAGATGGGACATTCTCTAAAGTAGCCCACATATTGGCCTACAGTGCATTCTTAAGTAAATGCAAATGGATTGAAATTATCCCATTCATATTATCTTACCAACATGCACTGAAACTGGACGTTAATAGCAAAGGAAACTTCAAAATCTACATAAACACATGGAAATTAAATAACAACCACTTGAATAACCAATGGATTACAAATGAAATTAAAGAAGACATAAAATGTTACTTGCAATTCAGTGAACATGCAGATAGAGCACATTGAAACCATTGGGACACAATGAAAGTAGTGCTAAAAGACAAAATATATAGCAATGAAATGCCACATTAGAAAAACTGAAAGAGCACAAATAACAACCAATTGCTACCCCTCAAGCTTCTAGATAAAGAAAAACAAATCAAGCCCAATGCTCACAGAAGAGAAGAAATTATAAAGATCAGGGCTGAAACAGTACAAGTGAGACAATGAAAACAAGACAAAGAATTAATGAATCAAAGAGTTGATTATTTGAAAGAACAAGTAAAATGGATAAATAGCCAACCTTATCAAGAAGCTAAAATGATTTTGAATAATCCAATATCAATTGCTGAAATAGAAAATGTAATTAAAAACTTACCAACAAAGAAAATCTTAGGGCCTGATGGATTTACACCTGAATTTTACAAAAAATTTAGAGAAGATTTAATGTCAGTATTCCTCAAATTCTTCAGTGAAATTGAAAGAAAAGCAATCCTCCCTAGCTCATTCCTGGTAGCAAATATTACTCTGCTACCATATTCAGGAAAAGACAGAATCAAAAAAAAATATAAGCCAGGCTCCCTAATGAACATTGATTAAAAAACTTCTCAATAAATTACTAGAAAAGAGAATGCAACAAGTCATCATGAAGATTATACTTCATGACTATAAGAGTTATCCCAGGAATGCAGGGATGTTTTAACATACACAAGTCAATAAATGTAGTACATCACATCAACAAAGCCAAAGACAATATCACATCATTATCTCAATAAATATAGAAAAAGCTTTTGATAAAGTTCAACACGTTTATGATTAAAACCCTAATGAAACTCAGAATAGATGGCAACTATCTCAATCTGATAAAAGCCATCTCTGACAAACCAACAGCCAACAATAGACTAAAGGGACAACTGAAGGTTTTCAATCTTCAATCAAGAACAAGACAGGGATATCCACCATCACCACTCCTATTCAATATAGCCTTGAAAAAATTAACCAGAACACTTAGAAAAGAAACAGAAGTAAAATAAATAAGGATAGGAAAGGAAGAAATTAAATTATCACTATTTGAAGGTGACACAACACTCTTCATAGCAGATGCCAACAACTCAATAAATAGACTACTAGATTTAATAAGCAAATTCAGCAGTGTAGCTGGATATAAAGTCAATGCTCAAAAATCAATAGCATTCTTATATACAAACCACAAACTCACTGAGAAACTATGGAAATAACATCTTAAAATGCATCTAAAATGCATTAAAAATGAAATACTTAGTAATCAACCTAAAAAAGAATGTAACAGACTTACATATTGAAAACTATAATAATGTAAAAAATGAGATTGAAGAGGGTGTCAGGAAATGAAAATGTATTCCTTGCTTTTGCTTAGGAAGAATGAACATTGGGAAAATGGCCATGCTCCTAAAACTGTTGTACAGATTTAATGTAATCCAAATCAAAATACCATTAATATTCCATACATTAGGGAAAACATCGCTAAAATTCACTAGTTACAGACGAGACATAGAAAAGCAAAGGCAAACCTGGACAACAAAAGCAAGGCAGGCAGCATCTCAATCCCTGATCTGAAATTATACCACAAAGCTACATTGATAAAACCAGCATGGTACTTTCAGAAAAAAAAAAAAAGACCTGAGGATCAATGAAACATATTAGAAGATGCAGACACAACTCCAAAGACAGTCGGCCACATTAACTTGGACAAAGGGGCTAAACATGGACAAAGAAAAATAGCCTCTTTCATAAAGAGTACTGGATAAACTGACTTTTCACATGCCACTGACTGAAACTAGACCAAAGTCTATCATCATGCACTGAACTAATGTCAAAATTGATCAGGATCTAAATATTAAATAGAAACACAAAATCTACTAAAAGAAAAGTCAGATGGAAATCTTGAAGACATAGGTGTAGGCAAAGAGTTCATGAACAAAACACCATATGCAAGGGAATTACTTCAAAGAATCTACAACTGGGTTCTCATATTATTAAAATTTTTTTGCATGTCAAAGAATTTACCAACAGAGTTTAGAGAAACTCACAAATATGAAAGAATTTTAGGTAGTAGACTCTCAGAGAAAGGACTTATGTCCAGATCATATAAAGTATTGAAAAAATGAGGTCCCCAAAATTCATATCCAATCCAAAAATGGGCATCTGAGATTAACTTGCACTTCTCAGATGAAGAAATACAAACGGCAAATAAATACATGACAAAAAGTTCAACATCACTGGACATTTGAGAAATGCAATTTAAAACAATATTGAGATTCCATTTCACTCTAGAAAGAATGGTTTACATCAATAAATCAACTGATAAAAAAATGTTGTCTGGGCTGTTGAGTAAAAAGATATAATTCTTTGCTGTTGATGGGAGTGTAGACTGGTCCTCAAAAAAACTAGGATTTGAAGTCTCATTCAATCTAGCTCTTCTCCTTCTGGGTATTTTCCCAAGAAATTTGAAAATGTCATACAACAGCCATATGTGTACACCCATGTTCATAGAAACACAATTTGCAACAACTAAATCTTGGAAACAGGCAAAATGCCCATTGACTGAAGATTGAAAAAAAATGATATTTTTTTACAATGGAATATTACTCAACTATAAAAAGATAGTCTTGAGATTTTTATAGGTAAACTGGGAAATTTTGAGACTATACCCATAAGTGAAATAAAACAAATTCACATTTATAAATATGCAATTGTCTCCTAAAACATAATAAAAAACAAAATATGAAAAGCTTAAAATAATAAGATCCAAACATTATCGTAGATATTTTAATAATGGAAGGGGAAGAAACTGCTCATAAAGCAAGAATACCAGAGATAGGAGAAAGGATAAAAGCAAGAAAGGAAAACTATATATATATATATATATATATATATATATATATATATATATATATTTCTGTCTGTTATACTACTAATATAATACTAATCTCTGTTAGTTTATCAGAAAGAACAGTTCATGCTGTTGTTGTTTCTTTCTTTGATCATTTTCTTGATCTTGCAACCTGTACAACTATTTGTAAGATAATGAGACACAATATATTAACTAGTGTTAATTTCTTACTATTTATTGAAATGCTGTATCATTTGCAGCATTGTTCTGTCTTGCTTTTAAAAATAAAATAGAAATTATGCAAATTTCAAAATAAATAGTAAGGAATTAACAGTAATTAATATATTGTGTCTCATTATCTTCCAAGTAGTTATTCAGGTTACAAGTGAAGGGGAGCCTCAGCTGGTGTTTTATAAATATTGAGGCCACACTGATAAACAAACACAGTCAAGATTGTGCAGTAAAGAGAGAGGTGTCAAATGCCCTATTCGTTTTGGGCATAGATATAACTATATCACAGTTATGGACAATAATAAGATTACCACAAGGGAGGTGTGAGGACTCTAGAATACTAACAGTTGGATGTGCTGATAAGAAAATGGCTGGTTTTCAGAAGGATTGAGAAGCAGAAGCAAGTGTTATAAAAATTAAAATAAATCTGATGAGAAGTCTTACATAGACCTATGAGGATGATCTGCTACTTATGTAACAAAGGGCAATGAATTATATATCCTGCTCCATTTAGATAGTGTTGTGAAAAGGCAACACAAAGTCAACAAAAACAGATGAAATTCAGGAAAATGTATTATAATTGAAACATCTTCCAAGTTCCAACCACTGATAGTAGCTGCTCTCTACTGACACAAAGCAGTGCCTGTAACTTCTACATTTTTAATGGGGATAAGTAAATATTTAGGGACTATTGAAGCATTCTATTAATGACACTGATTCTGAGAACAATATTTATAATCACACCAGCCATAAGCTTCTTCATATACATTCTTATGAATTTGTTAATGTTTTGTTTTTGTGACACAGGGTAACCACATAGTTCAAATCAGCACAAGCTGGCCTTGAATTCATGGCAATTATCCTGCCTCAGCCTCTTGAGCACTGGGATTATAGGTTTATGCAATTACACCTGTGTCTTATTATTTTTAGCATATTAATAAAATTGGATTATTAATAATACTTTGCTTAGGAAACATGTTACATAAACTTCTACAAATTTAGTACTTAAGGAAATTATTCTGATTGATTAGAGAGAAAGGGAAAAATCATCAATTTTCATACACTCTATAGTATTAGTGAAATCTTGAATCATTTATGTCATAAGCCAAAAGATTAAAAGGAAAGCTATTAAACCTCTCTCTAATAGAATTGACAGTGCTTTACCCATTATCACTATACATGAACTTACTGCCCCCAAAATTTACTCATGGTACTATTTCCCTTGAGAGCTTTTATATCTTTTAATTCAAAATGTGCCCAGGAATGCATCTCTAAAATTTATTTTTGAATTCCAGGCTCATGGTGATACAGATGCTTTCTACATCTATTTGCTGTTTCATGTTACAAAGAAGAAATGTGAATGGGATCAGCCTGAAGGATCCCCTGGACATTTCAAACAAAGGTAAAATCTGGCTGAAGAGTTGTTATTAACACTTAAATATACTTTCTTACATTGGGATACAATTTTGGTTTTATGAACAAATATTTAATGTAAAACTGACATTAGTCAATTTTAATTTTAAATTATATTTTCTGGAGTAATTTACCTTGGGATGATTTTCAAAGGATGACACTCAGGAAATTCTGAATGGTGGTTAAGGTAAATTAATTTGATAGTAAAGGATTTAGAAAATGATTTGAATTTGTGAGATCAGTCAAAATAGTAAAAAAGTTACAGTTTTTGGACCATACTGCCATGATTTAGATAAAGATCTTACTGCTAGTGTTTGTGTAGTCTTGGGTTATTGTATTCTTATTTGCAAAACAAATTCAATAATACAATAATTATATTTAGTCATAGTAAAAATCAAATGAGTAATAAAATAAAAGGCCTTTAATACTATTCCTAGAACATATTACTAATATATGTCATGTAAATATTTTACTCCAAATGCATCAAATAATTTAAGTCTGTATCTTTTCATTTTGCATATTTTGTTGATAGAGCCATAAGTAGATAAAGACACACAAAAATATTGCAAAATCTTTCTTGATGAATTTAATGTTACCCATAAAGTCTCATGGCTTTAATCACAATATATTTTCCATGAACTGAACTTTACTGTTTTCCTTTGCTTTTTTCCTGTCAAAACCAGAAGTTTGTTTGCTTGTCTTTCACAGTCAAATTTCTCCAGAGATGTTTCTGAAAGAATTTAAACAGTAAAGGACAGATTTCTGGACAATTTATTTTGAGTATAAAATAGAAAAAAATGGACTAAACGTCGTTAACTCTTAAAGCCTTGTGAACCCATATTAAGTGTGTGTGTGTGTGTGTGTGTTGTTCCATGGGCAAGAAAAAAGGGTTAGAGATTAAGAGTTTTCTATACTATGAGACCATAAGGGATTGAGGATGGGTTGGAATCTCTGGATATTTCAACACAAGGTAACTTTATAGAATTTTTCTTAGTAAAGACAAGACATGGAGATGGCTCTGTAGTGCTGATGCCAACATAGGTTTTCATTTTCCCAATATTTCATCATTGAAGTGTGAAGCCCTGGATTTACATATTAAGAGATCTTGAGACTTAATCCAATGTCACAGAAGAAGTACTATGCAGGAGTTTTGCACTATCACAATTTTAATTCTCTATTTTCACTTGAGTATTTTGTATAAGTTTAATGAGAAAATATTTATAGATTCTGTTGTCCTTTAAGTCAAAAATTCATTCACATAATCTGAATGCAAATCAAATATACCAACACATACTTTTTAAAATAATATCTAGGTTTTTTTCTGTACTTAATATATTTAATAAGTTAATCTACCCATCTCTTTGTGGCTCCCAGAAAACCAAATCTACAGCAGTTATAAATCTTGACAAATGAAATTGGTGGTGTCTACTTCCTTTTACAAGAATTTGCTCCCGTCTAAACAAATTTTTGGGCTGCTGTAGGGCCTTTGAAAATTCTTTATGTCATAGATCATTTTACATGGACTTATTTTGCTTCTGGCCTAAGACAAATAGATTGAGTACCACAGCTTTCAGAAAGCAATTTGAAAAAGTGGCTCCAAAGGAACCAGTTGGTGGGTGCTATAAACAAAGAAATCAGCAGAGAATCTGAGAGGAGTTCTTGTTTCTGTTCCTTAGATGAGGCATCTACACATAACAATACATTCTTTCTTCATTGATCCCATGGAAATAGGATTTCAAATTACTATTTCTTGTTTCAGTCTGGTTTTGCTTAAGAGCATATTTAGTTAAAGATGATTTCAGCATGTTCAGTGTGTGCTCCCAGATGGGCAGAGTCTGAATCATGAAATCTGAAAGTGAGATTAGATCAGCAGGCTCTTTTTAAGGATCTAGCCAGTATTCATTATTCTAAAAATGGCAAAACTATGGAGATAATTAAAAAGTTAATGATGTTCTAGAATTAAAGGGATGGGAAGGATGAATAGACACAGCAAAGGGGATGTCAGTGCAAGCAAATGTATCTCTACATTACTGTGTACATACATTCATGCCCTCACACAATAGACAAAAACCAGAATGTAGATTAAGAATGAATTTGGTTGAAACCTATCTACATTAGATGATAATGATGTGTCAAATTGTTTTTTCAAATAGTAGCAATTTTAACATTTTGCTGGGGAATGTCAATCATGAGGAAAGCAATGCATGAGTCATGGCAGATGGGGCCCATAAGCAGGTAAACAGCATTTCTGCTCACTAGCAAGCAACTACTCATGAAAGTCCTAAATCTTGGATTAGGGAAAGGCTGTTGTAATCACAATCTGGAACATAATACACACACTCACACACACACACACACACACACACACTCTTTCTCTCTCTCTGTCCTCTTTGTCTCTTTGTCTCTCTCTCTCACACACCCACACATACACAAACATTTAGAATGCATGCAAGTGAAATAATGAAAGTACAAATTACATTGACTCTGATATGTATTTCATAGTATATAAACCTATGAAATCACATTATATACCTTAATTATATGCAATTGCTATATGGCAATTACATCTCAGGAAAAAAATATGGATAAAAGAAGGTAAAGTGGCTCCTGAGATGCATGCTTAATTTGTGCTTGAATTCTCAATTTTTGTGAATTGGAGGAAACTTCTGTGGTCATCGAGTGTCAAGTGCATGCCTGAACATACCTAAGGAACTGAAACCTGAAGAATGGGTGGAGGTGACTTGGATTCCAAGTGCTAGAATAGATATTTGGGATACTCTGTCACAGTTCCACTGAGGTATTGAACAGTGCACACTTAGTGTGTCTATGGGTTTGTGTAACAAGATCATGAGTGTTAAATCATGAATACATTTGTAGAAAATAGTCAAGGGGTAACAAAGTTCTCATCAGTTTCCCCCATTGTACTTTGGAAAAGACCCAGATAGATGCCCTGCTTGAAAAACCAGGGAACTTAGAAAACTATGAGATTAAAATTAGTGAAATTGAAAGGGAAATAAGAACATGATAGTGCTTTATATTCTAGTTTTGATTTGTTCAAAAGACTCTGTCCTGTTTGATAAGCTCACTCAGAAAGATGAGAGCAAACAGAGTGCAGTCTAGCTGAACAGGCAGATGTCTAACCGTGCTGTGTCTTTGTAATAAGCCTACTGTTGTGAGCGCAGGACAGAGCCTCCAGTACCTGATTCATTTTGTTTATTGTGAAAAATGTGATATTTTTTATTCTCACAAAAGAAGAACTTAAAGGAGTTTATATGAACATGACTTACATGAATATTTTATGGATCCTTATTTTATAATTAATTAAAAAGAGGAATGAAAGGACACACCAGTCATGAATAACACTATGCACCTTTTTCATAAAAGAAACAGTGGGAGAAATTTTGGCTACTGTGTACCTAGGTTTGTGGGATATTCAAATTATGAATTAACCCATGCCAGACTATGCTTCTCATGTTTACTCTTTGTACCTTGAACTTTCCATTCCTGCTTTAAATCACCTTACTCTAAATTTATTGGAGATTTTATTAATTCATAACATGCTGAGGCTGGGGATTTAGCTCAGTGGCACAAGCACCTATCTGTCAAGTACAAGGTCATGAGTTTGATCCCTGGTACCAAACAACAACAACAACAACAAAAGAAACATGCCTCAGTGTACCCAATTATAGTTTGACCATTCTATTCCTAGATCCACAGTACCAACAGTGTTGTGCAAAAGTCCACTCTGGAGCTCATGATTGATGTAAAATCACTAATTCTTTTACATGTGTGTCTGGCTAAAATGGGAGCTCATCTGGTCTAACCTGGATGTAGCTGGTATTAATTTCATGCTTCAGGGTGGGCCTGAGTATCTCTAGGAGACTTTCCTCCCAAGATTACAAAAGCCATGTTACATGAACTCTGTCATTCAGATGGAATAATTGATCACCATACAAGAGCACAGAAAAAAATGAAGCACTCTCACTCAGCAATCAAAAGTACTTTAATTATGGAAACATATATGTGGAACAAATTTAGTTTCCTCAATGTGAGTAAATGAGATAAATACATGGGAGAGTGCATTGCTTAGACATAACTTCACATTATTTATGTTTATGCAAGGGAAAGATGCACAAGAGCTGGTTAGCAGTTACAGGCAGAGATATTATCACTGTTCCCACCATTGCTAAATTAAATTTAAATTGAAACAAAAAGACTTGCCACCTTTTTCATCAATGAATTTTCCAGCCCAAGGCCTCTGTGGCATGTGTCACAGCCTGATTATGACACCACAAGGCCAGCATTCATTGTGGTCATGAGCTTGTGGAATGAGGCTGCTATTGCTCATAATGACTATTATGAAAAGGAGAGTTTGAGTTCTAATGATCATAGTATTGTTATTCCAAAAGATTTTACTGTGGCTTTCTGAACTCTGGACATGCAAATTGACTCAGAAGAACTTTTGTGAAAGAGTGAAAGTTTACACTAAGGGTCTTTCATATGGTCACATTATTTATCTTTGAGAAATATGAATTAAGAAGTCGCAACTTTCCCAAGGACATCAGTCTTCGAATATATACCCCAAGAGTCAGTTCTTTACTGCAAAAGAAGAATGGGAAGTATAGCATGGATAGGTGATCAAGTGGATTAAATTTATTTATCACATTGTTTTCTAATTTCATTTCAATTTTTGTAGAATAGTTGGGCCACTTTGCATTCTATCAACTTACAATGCCTTATATTCTAAAAACTTTTAAAATGATCTGTTTTCCGCTTTGCTGAAAGTGCTCAGATGATACATTAACAACATAGAAAATTACAAGGAGACATTGATAAAATACAGCTTTTGCATAACCAATAACCCTGAATTAATGTGTCAGGATCTATTAGAATATTTTCTGTTATAGCTCCAAAAAATTCACATGTGACATTTTTGACCAGGCTAGTTTCCAAAGCAGTGGACTTGTTTCAATTTGCAAATTGACCTAATACCCAGTGCACACATTCTGAACTTGCATAATAATCATGGATTAAAATGATTCTAGTGTAAGTCTTTTAAAGTAAATGTAACTTATTGTGATATGTTGCATCTTTGTAACTTTTCTGTGTTGAATTCTGAGTATGCTCCAACATCAGACATCAATCCTAAGTAATGTTTTCACAGTACTTACTTCAAGTGATGCATAAAATTCTCTCCTTGCTATGAACACAAACCTCAGAAGAAGATTCATCTGTGCTCATAGATTTCCAGACAGAAAAAAGAATGGCAAATATATAATATATATTCAGGTTCATAATTAAAGGGTAATCAATCACCAAAGCAAATAAAAGTTAAGGCAAGAAAAAGATATTTGGGCAATTTCATTGTCTGAGAAACCACACGTGAACAGGGATTAGGTAAATCCAGTCAATGTTAAGTTTCTCATTATATTAAGTAAAGATGGTTGTTTCAAATACCATAGGTATTATGCTGTCTTATATGAAATCTTGCAATTCCTCTCTTAATTTAATCATAGTAACCTGCATTTCAAATGTGGCTTTGTTTACACTTAGTTTCTTTCATTTTCCTGGCAGTCACTTTACATGAATAGGAGTTTCTGACTACAATGAAGTAAAATGTATAAATGCTTAGAAACAAATATTAATGAGATGATAGAATTAATAGAAACAGAGTCTTAGAGGTATATCTGCCTATCTCTTTTGTGTGTCAGAAAAGAAAGTGAATCCAAACAATGGGACAGAATTTTTCCCACACCAGATGAGAACAAATATTTGTCATTGAAGCTGGTATTTTATATCTGTGAATCTCAACACACATCTTGTCTCTCATTCTAAGATTAGTATTCTTAGTTTCAGTGAGTCTAAAGACTTGAAACACATTGTTTAAGAATGGGTGTATTTTTTAATACATCCTACCATTCAAGATATAACATATATATATATATATATATATATATATATATATATATATATATCACAATTTAAATCTATAGCAACAAATTTAAATATTTCATAGTAGACATTTTTGATCACTTAAAATGATAAAAGATAAAAATATGATTAAAATAGTGATGCACAGTATAATTAGGCTGAGATTCTGAGTTTAGTAAATCTCTTTGGTCTTAACATTTTAGAAAACTTTGTAATTTTGAAATAGATAAGTATAACAATGGGAAAGCATACCTTATTTCTGTAGAATGTACTTCTCTCACTTATTCCTCCACTCAAAATCTAGTGATGCTAGATTATTTTGCTCATTACACAAACATCTTAACTAAAGCTGATAAAATTAAGATCGCTGAGTTTAAGTTATTATTCCCAACTATTTACCCTAACCATCCAAGTAAACCTTCCTGATCCACTGTCTCCTCATTGTGTCCTTTACTTCCATGTTTCTCACTGTATAAACCATAGGATGCAAGATGGGAATGATGATGGTGTAGAACACAGCCACCATCTTATCTATGGCTAAAGTAGTATCAGGGTGCATGCATGTGAAAGTACAGGGTCCAAAAAAGTTAATTACCGCAGAAATGTGGGCTCCACATATGGAGAGGGCTTTGCATCTGCTTTCTGCAGACTGATTCTGTAGAGTCATCAGGATAATGGAGTAGGAGATAAGCAAGGTGACAAATTCCCCAGAGTGATGATACTACACCAATGACTGTCACTACAACTCCAATAATATATGTGTCTGTGCATGCAAGCTTCAGCATAGTGTGAACATCACCAAAATAGTGATAGATACAGGACCACAAAAAGGGAGCTGGACTACCAGAGATGCTGGAGTGACAGAGCATGTGAACCCACCCATGCACGTCTGCAGCAACATTTTACTGCATCACTCCTGGGCCATGATGCTCATATAGTGTAGCACTTTGCAGATGGCCATGTATTGATCATAGACCATGAATGTAAGGATGAAGATCTTGGTGCAATCCAAGAAATGTACCCCAATGAGCATCAATATGCATCCCTCATAGGAGATATTTTTCTCCTTTGCGAATAAGTCAATGGTCACTTTGGGAGCTGCAGATGAAGACAAACAAATGTCCACAAAAGACAAGGATTTAAAGATGAAATATATAAGAGACCTGAGAAGACTGACCATGCAAATCGTCAGCATGGTGAGGTTTCTTTGGATGATGACTGTGTATAAGAACAAATACACCAAAAAGATAACCTCTTCCACTTCTGAGATCTGAGTAAGACCCCAGAAAATAAACTGAGTTGTATTGTTTATTTTTTCATGGATTAAGTTAGCTAGCTGACAAGACATTTAAATTATGTGAAAGATAAAATCAGAAAAGTTAAGAAGAAAAACAAAGATTATGATCATTTTGAACATTTACATCTAACTTAGAGTAAGTCAATAATTCCAATAGTTAAAAGAAAAAAATGCGTATTTCCTCCTAATTCCATATGGATATCAAGTATTTAATGTAAACCTGTTCTGATCACCTTACCTCCAAATGATAGCACTTCAGATGTGCAAGGCAAATTCAGAGAGTTAAAGGACACTCCCTCAGTCACACATCTAACCAAGTGTTACTGGTGCTTGCTTTTTAACATTTTGTTTATGAACTAATGGGTAACAATTTTTACCAGTTTTTCTTTTAAAGACACTTATTATGTGCTGTAAACATGTACCAAAAAATAAGTAAAGATAATTAAGAGATGAGTGGAAGCAGAAGGAAAGGAAGAGAAAAGGTTTGGGAAAAATAATAAAGGAACCATATTTTAGAACAACAGTTTGAGGCTATGGTTTTGCATATGTACCTTATTTGCTTCATATAAATAAACATATTTGTCCACATATCTATTGTAAATACCACCATGCTGGTAATTGCATGCAACCCTGGATCCTTTAAGTAGCTGAAGTAGGTTGAGTCCTGCAGCTTCACCTTAACATCTATCTATACGTGCATGAATGTGTGGCTACTTAGTTGATGTCAAGATCCTAAAGTCAAGAGGCCATGTGGTACATAAAAAAGAGGTTCAAAAAACGCAAAAGTGACTCCAAAAATACACTGCCATACCATAACCAAATCATCTAATATTTAGTGCTTCCCTGATCCCATGGGTAAAATGATGAATATTGAAGTTCAATATCACCTACAATAATAACTGATTTGTAACACAGTATTTCAGTACTTTGGTCATTCTAGGATGGCTTAAAAACATGAGATAGAGCTAGAAGCAATATAAAATAAAGAAATAAAATAATTTGTGAAGGGAAGTTAGACCTATTTTACTTGAAAGTTGAAGACATAAAATGTCATGTAATGTCTTCATTTAAAACCTCAGAGTGATGATTTTTCAGGATTTTCTATTCCGTGGTATTTTATACAGTTCTCTAGTAACTGGCAAAATAATAGAAACAAACAGATCAACAATAATTACGATACAAAATTCAGTAAAATCAGTTTAAAAAGATAGAAAAAGGAAAGAGCCAACCTTTAATGTCAATATTCTTTCACAAATCCTAATCTTCATGTCTAATGGAAATATTTATTAGTTCTCCAATTAACAAGGCTTTTTCAGGAAGAAAGAGCTATTTAAAGGTAATTATTATCAGTATAGGAAAAGAATGATTTCCAATTTAAGTAGATGAATTTTCAATGCTGGAGTTTCAGACACTCTACTGGGGTCATCTTTATTATATGTATAGAGAAGGACTCTAGGACAAGTTTTGATTAAAGGAGTCTTCAAGATTCTTTCTCAAATTGAGATATTCCTTTCACAGGTTTCTTTTTGACACTAAAACTCTATACAACTCTACTGCTATTGAAACAGTAATCATAAGAAAAGTAATAGGAAGCACCAAAACCCCTGCTAGCCATTTACAATAATTAGAGCATGCAGATGAAACTTTGGGATACCTATGGATTTTGTGTCATCAATGTATTAGCTTAGTTATTACAGCTCTGTCTTCACTTGCACTATTATATAGTGATAGAAGCAGTGATGATGATTGGAGTAGCATATTTATAATTCAGACTCAGAAGCAGGTACATTCTCCTATTTTTATGTTTCTTCTCATTTTACTTTCCTGGAGAATTTAATAGTATTCTCTGTTACAGACTCTCAGATTAAAAGAACTCAAACCAGAGCAGTTTTTTACAACTTCAAGTTACATTGCTTGACTTCCTTTAGAAGAAACTGGGCAACTACACACAAGCCTGGCTACATCTTTCAATAAGCTAGAAAAACACCAACTTCAACCAAGAGACATCTAAAAGTAACCTTTCTTCACTTTTATGATCATTTCAAACATGCTAAGAATTCAATTTATTAAATGTTGAGCTTTTTTTATTCACAGTTCTGCTACCCTCACTATAGTCATATACAAATTGACTGTATTATCTATAACCTTGACTTTATTGCTGTATAACTAAGAATATTGCCTTTTAATTGTAACTCAGATATTTAAAATTACACGGGCTCATTAAATAATACATATCACCAAATATTCTGCATTAAACATAGAAGAAAAGAAATCTCACTCATAATTTCCAGGATTTGAGTTTTGTTTTACTTTCCTATTTATTTAATATAATTTTGTTGTAGCCATCCAAAGCAAAAAGTAATGCTGGAGGACTTGCTTTGTGAATAATTAGTACTAGAGAATCTCTCACTACTAAACTCAAAGGCTGGCTAGTAGAAATGACTTGCTTCTAGTTCTCTCACCTTTTGAAATCTGCTATTTTATAATACACAGCATACGAAATTTTGATTTTAATTATAATTATGTGAAAGTTATTGAAGGAGTGCTTAGGATATATGGGAAATTGTCTTCATAAAATATTAAAAGAAATTATTTCATAAATATCCAAAGAGTTAATTTTACATAGACTAAGAAAAAAGGAAGAGAAACCAGGTTAGTGTGTGCTAGGCACAGCAAATCGATTTGGGATGGCTCACTGAGTCCCAGCCATGGGTGTGGCCCAGTCCTAGCAAATCCCACAAATATGCTCTGGGGAGGGAGCAACTAACTGAAGTCACTGTTGCTCCCAGTTCAGGCTCCTCCTGCCTGATTCCAACATGTCGCCCATTTGGTCAGGCCCTTCCCATGGCGGGGGTTCTCATTCCCAGCACTGACTGTGGGTTAATGAAAATCCCTTCTGTGTATCCACTCTCCATTGGGCTTACCAACACCTGATGTCAGCACTGCTGTGGTTCCTGAGAGTGGCAGCAGGAACAAGTTTGGATGGCTCTGCTGGCTGGCACGGATTCAAGGTTGTGCAAATTCAGGACAGTGCAAACTTGGAGGGTCACAGCAAAAACTGTGTGTCCCATAATTTTTAGCTGTTCCAGTTGTAGTCCTGAAATGTTTGATGAGCTTTTTTACATTTTAATTTCTTCCTGTGTTAAGAGGATCTATCTATCTCCCTCTGTCTGGATCTCTCCTGGATGTATTATTCTGGCATATGACTTGTTTCTCCCCAGGAGGTTTTGTATTTTGTTACTCACTGATTGGCCATCTTGACTTCTTCTGCTTGACTGTTCTTGATAGTAGCATTAATCATCAAGTTACTCAGTCATGTTGCCGAGTAAAAAAATAAGAAAGTTTCAAATACTATCTTTTTCCTAACTCATTCCTTTGTCAACCCAAGGAGTAAGAACTTGGTTACATCATTATTCAGTTGCATGATTACTTGAATTGGAAAAAGGCAAGTTTTGAAATGATCCTTTTGCAAAAACAGAGCAATTAATTTACTGCATGCTGTGTGATGGTATGGAATTTTTCAACCATAATAAATATTTACTACCAGAAACATTCTAATTGTAGTTTATTAAAAAGTAACTTCAACATTTGTTTCTCAAGTTTTAATGACCATTTAATATGATCATCATTAGCCTTAATAAAGTTATAAACATATTTTCCCACAGCATTTTCTGAATATAAGTTGTTGTTAGCTTTGACATGGCTCTAGTTAATTCTGATATTTTGATCAAAAATTTATACAATAGTTCCTATCATTATTTCTTTCCTCTTTTACATTCCATAAATTTTGAGGTATCATTTTTGGATTGTGTTCAATGCCATAATTAAACTATTTTGACTGTCATTAGAGGTTTACAATGTAGATATAAACTTGCACAACACAACCCTATAAAATTTTGTACCTATATTTTATGTTGCATATAATTTTCTATTTGTATATATATATATATATATATATATATATACACACACACACACATACCTTTTTTCAGTTATTTCACATTTAAAAATCAACAGTAAACTCATATGTCTTACAAATGCCCTGCTACTACTAACATGATTGGTGTGTGAAAATGTATGTGACATATATGAGTAGAGAGAAGTATTCTGTGATAGTAATATATCATATGTCTCATTTCTATTTTCCTCTTATTTTTAAAATCATCTCTTGCACTTCAACATACTGTAAATTTTCTTTTTTTCTTGTAATTAATAAGATTATTTTAGAAAGTATATAATAAATTTATTCTCTTTGGGGTGCTAGGAACAAAAGTATAAAAATGTCTCATCAAACCATATTTGGCATACATCTTAAACCATATGGAAGCTGATTCTTGAAGTCTTAAACATTATGGTAAAATAATTCTTTATTAATTTAATATTTTTGTAGAAAATATTTATTAACACTTGTTTAAATTCTATATCATTTTAGAAATAATGTGATACACAAACACGTTAAAATTTACTTTCCCAATTCAGTGATTTAGGTTGAAATAATTGTGGTTCAATATGTGGTAATTTTTTGAGGCAAATATATGTGATAACGTTTCCCATCATATAGTTCATGGTTTTCCAACTTGTTTCACTGTATACCTGTCTGTGAACAAGTCGATTGGATGGTCCATAGTTAGAATAAGATTATTTCCTTCATATATATTTTAATATATATTAAGACTAATAGATGTGTATTTCTTTAACTTGTTAGTAATTTTGGTTTTTAATCAAATCTTTCATAACATTTCATGTTACTCTTTCTATCCAGAATTATTTACCATTTCTCTAGCCCCTTCATTTGTCTGCAAATTGAAGGTTCTAATACACAAGTAACCTCCTCAAGGTTGCTATGTTGATTTCCTTTTGATAGAAAATTGTTCTATTTTGCAAGGTATTTTCTTTAAGGATCTGAAAAAATTCACTCCATACTCTTCTTAACTTAATTGTTTGTGTTTTGTTTGATCTTAATATATGTGATCATATGAATAGTTATTTTGAAGACAAGACAATATGGCAGCCATTGTTGGTTTATTATCATCTTGCTCTGAATCCTACCATCCTTTTGCTTTTCTACTACCATTGGTTCTATCATGTTTTGCCTTATTGGATTTTAATATGTATGATAGTGAAAACAAAATTTTTATGGAAAATGAAATAATATAGTAGCCATTATTCATCTTTGGTTATTTGATTCAGAATGCCTTGGAACACTTCCATTCTCTTAAGTTGTTTTATTCTACTTCATTATGTTTGACATTATTGTGTGTAAAACTAAGCTTAACTATTTGATAGAAAGAGACATTATAATAGCTACTGTTAATATCCAATTGTCTTGTTGTGAAGTGCTGTGTTGCTTACATTGTTCTTTTCTGATCTGCTTAGATCTGTCCTTTTTTGTTTTATTCTCCTTAAAATAAAAAAGATATATTAGCTGAGTTTGGCTCTCAGTAAGGTTGGATCTTCCACTGTCACTGAAATGAGTGAGGACAAATTCAAACATAGCAATTATGATCCAAACATGTTTTGGGATTCCTTGAATATTTGCATGGCTATACTGTAAGAAAGCAAAATGAATAATTTTATCATTATTGTCCCTTGTTACATCTATTTTTTATTTCCATTTGTTGACAGAGAGAACAGCTATTATTATCATAAGTATATTATAGAAAATTGAAAGACAACATTATTTCCTATATATTTAGAAAAATAAAAAAATATTTAAAAAAATGTTCTATGGCTCTCATATTTCCTTTTTAAATTTTCTTATAATTTTACATATTATTACCTAAGTGCAGTTCAATGTGTATCCTTTTAATTTCCTTCCTGGAATTACAACCATAGAAATCTGTATATTGTTAGGATTTTATTCTCATGGAGCCAAACACAATGCCTTGTTGATTGTAACAGTTTAGTAATTGTTTAAAGCTAAAACATTCCATTATTTATTAAAATGCAATACTATTTATCTGATTATTTTAATACTTTCTAATTCTAAAACACATCCACATGACTATCATCCATCATGTATTGGAGAGCCTCAACTATGCTCTTAATTTGTAAAGACACCAGATAAAAAAGCCAAAACAAAGCAAAATGGAACACTGGTTGATTTAAAATAACTTGTTTAATCAAAACCAGAACCTGGATTGGAAGATGTGTTCTTAACTGTACCACACATCACGAAAGACACAAGACAATGATGCCCATAATGTGATTATCACTCACATTTATTAAAATATACTTAAATTCTTGTCCCTCAAAGCCTGCATGAGAACCTTAAAATTTCTCATTTCTCTGGCCATTGTACATAGTTTTGTGGGTGTCTATGTGTATGACTCTAGTTTAGTTTCTTTTTCTAGAGAAGGAATTAATATCTTCATCAGGTTCTCAAAGGAATCAGACACAAAAAGGGGTTATAATGGTTTGGTGCCAAAATAGCTCCAAATAGCTCCAGCATTAGGTAACAGTATACAATATAATAACCATTGTTAAATTCCTATTATCTTGTCTTGAAAACTGATATCACTATTGCTTTTTTTTGGATATTTCTCAATTTTTTTCTGTTTTTATTTATTCTGTAAAGTAAAAAAAAAAAGACAGCACCAGTAATATAGCACATATTCTAGTAGCACCTGCACTTAATTTCATTTTCCAAACATGACCATTTCCTTGTAGGATGACTATAATGGTAGGAAGCAATAAAAAACAATGTGTTGGTGTTGGCTCCAATAGAGAGGACCTGAAAGAAAAGAAACCTAGCAAAGTTGCAAATAAATAAGTATTGGGTGGCTCTTGCATACTTCTATGTTGTCCTGAAGATTTCCCCTTCCAGACTCTCCCTCCAGGACACAGACTCCTTAACTCCATTACACTAGACTGACACTTCCAGAGGAATCCCTACTTCATGTCATTTCTACACAGAAATAATCATGTTCAGAAATATTAGCCCACTGTCTTAATTTCTATACTCTGGGAAAGATTAAAGAGTGAGAGAATCAATCCTGGTTGTGCCTCTCACGGTACGTGACTCCATCTCTCAGGTCCTGCTAACTGCAAAAACACTGGAAAACAGCTTAGAAAGAGAATGTAATGATTGTCATAAAACTCAGTCTCCAGTACCTATGTTTATTATGTCTAGTTTCCCAAGATAATATGAAATACATACTTAATTAACTTAATTGAATATTACTAGGCTGAAAAGAGGAATATTTTAGAGATCTGACTCAGAAAGATAACATTTGGTTTTTTTAAACAGAATAAAACCAAAGAAGACAGATCCAAGAAGATCAGAACAGAACAATGTAAGCAACACAGCACCCCACAATAAGACAACTGGACATCAACAGCAGCCATCACAATGTCTCCCTCCCCGAAGCAGTCGAGCCCAGCTCCACACAGTACAATGTCAAACACAACAAAGCAAAATAAACAACTCAAGAGAATGGAAGCATCCCAAGACACCCCAAACCACACAACCAAAGATGAACAATGGCCAGTACGCTATCTCAGCCCCCATAAAAATTCTGTTTCCATGACCATACATTTTAAAACCCCACAAGACACAACATGATAGAATCAAAGGCAATAGAAAAACAAAGAAGTTTGAAAAGACAGCAAATACTCTGCAAAAGAGAAGGTTTTTCAGTGACACCCTACTCATGTTGTCCTTGGCCTACATCATACAGATTTTATTCTTCTCATTGTCTTCTTCACTCTAAAGCTAATCTGAAAGATTTTTATTTGTTTCTCAAACTAAAATCTCAGGTGTGTGCCAATTGTAAGTTACATTGTTATAATAAGTCTTTAGAAACTTGCCAAGACCCTACTCTGTAACACAGATTATTCTACTCAATACAACACTGGAAAAAGGAAAACTCTGTCATTATCCAGAAGATTTTTCAAGGTAATAATTCTCTATCAACCTTATATCTAATTTTTAATCAGGCCTAATCTGATTTTAGTGAGACTAATCTTTTTTAATCTCTATACATGAAGTGATTCTAGAATTTTTTTCATATTCTACACCTCAAGAAATTGATATCATCCTTAGCCCATGGAAGGTGTCTTTCTCTTCTTACACAATAATGACTGCTTTCCTCACCTATGGTGCAGAATAAACATCTGCTAAATTCTAAGAATTGCTTCTAAAGGTTCTATATATTTATTATAATAAAAGTAACCTTTAAAACATTGTGTTATTCATTTTGTCTGTCTTTTCACCAGAGGATTTGAAAAGCAGAATACTCAAAACATACATTAAAACCACTTAAAATTCTGTTGAGTTATTCTGTAATGATGCATCACTGAACACACAAAGGTAGGATGACTTACCTGTCAGAGAGCTCTGTACATTAGCTTAACTTATCTATGCCCTTTTGATAGCAACTTTTCCCATGGAACACTATGAAATAATGCTCTTCCTGCCTCCCAGAGGGAATAGTGTAGCACATAACCATCTAAGATACTAACATCATAGGCAGGGTTATTCCCCAAAGGCCCTCTTCTTTTGCTAACTAGAAACATCCTAGAGATTGTAACAAATTTAACTTTTGGTTTGTCTACTTAGCCTACAATAATATTAAGTCAACTCACTTTGCTCATATAAAAGAATCAGGTAGTAAAAAGTATGTGGAGATGTCCTTCTGCCCACCAAAGATATGAGAGAAAGAAGAGAAGTCAAATATAATAAAAGCAGATTGTAGAGGAAATGTGGGAGATAGTGTCATCAGTAAAAGAGGCACTGGATCACAAAGTGTAACTCTGCCCCTATTTAGTGCCTACAATTGCCACTGTCTGTTTTAAGAATTCTCAATTTGTGACAGCTAAATCTTGGAAACAACCAAAATGCCTATAAACCACAGAGTGCATGAAAAAAATGTGGTATTTTTATACAATGGAATATTACTCAGCTGTAAAAAGGATGATCATGAGGCCTTTATTGGTAAAAGGAAGCAACTTGAGAATATCCTCATTAGTGAAATAAAAAAGACCCACATTAGTAAATATCACATTGTCTCTCTAGTTTACAAAAATAATAAGAATGGACAGAATAATGGTATCCAAAAAGTATAATATATATAAAAGTATAATAAATATAACTATTGTAAAAGTGAAAGGGAAGGAAAGTGCTTTAAAAGATATAACGGTATATATAGCGTGTAAAATAGATGACCATATTACTTTTGTTAGATCATTGAACAGAAGATTTTGTACTGTCAGCATTTGAGTGTTTAGCCTCTTTTTCTGTTGACTTTGTAAATTTAACAACTGTTGTTAAGTAAACAATATGTAATTTATAAACTAGTGATTTTATGATGTTAATGTTTTTGAACTTTTTCTATCTTTCTTCTTGTTTTTTTCTATTTTGTATTTTTAAAATTGTCTTTTCTTTCTCTCTTAAAATTAAAAAAAGAATTTTAGCTCATGTAATACACTTGTTATGTATTTGCACGTGTATTCGCAAGAACTTAGCCAAGATCTATTTTTGTTGCTTCCAGATATTTCCTTTTGAGACATTCAGATTTTTAACAAGTGTCCTAGACATTAATATGCATTCTAAGTACTGAATATCATACTTAATTTAAATTCATTTATATTTCTTTGAATAATGAACAAAAGATACTTAAGGGAAAATAATATTTTATGAAAATAACTACATTTCTCCAAGTATTTATTGCATAAAATGGGCTGCATATTTCTCACTTTATGTAAGTTTTATCTTTTAATCCTCAGAACATTCCCATGAAAAATGCATTTAAAATAAAACTTTGTATGACACAAACTGGACCTCTTAAAAGTTGAGCAGAGTACCTAGCTGTGCATTTAGTAAACTTATTACTGGTATCTGTACAAATGACTGTGTTATGAGGATAGGACCTTCAGGTCATGAAACACGTGTTAGTAAAATCTGCTTCTCACTAACATGAGTTCATTTTTCTTCCCTGAGTAACTGAAAAAACTTTCAAATAACCACTTTTTCCATTTTTGTGTACAAGATTTTTGGTAGTGTAATTTTCTAAAGGATAAAGATATGTCTCTTGCCAGGTTGGGCAGATTGTTTGGACTTCTGAGAGAAATCTTCCTAGATTTCCCTAATAGAGTTTCTAAATGTGTATGCCCAGAACTCCTGCCTATAGTCGTAGCTCATGTGCAGAAAGCCAATAATGAAAAAATAATCCAGATGAGTGGAAAGAACCAGTTTCTGGAATAAAAAATTGTATTAGTACATATTCTGAGTAGTTAATATTTATATTCATCATGGGAAATTGAAACATCTACATAAAACATTTTAATTTTTTTTTATATCTTCTACTACTCCTATCCCTCCCTGGTCCTTCCAAATCTTGGACTTTTCCTATTTGTGAGTGTTCTATTTCCACGTTTTTCTACAATTCATTTTCTTTCATATTTTTCCCTCGCTGCTCCCATGCCTATCATATCTTTTGTCCTCTTCTCATTTGAAAAAGACCTCCCTACTTCAAAATGACTTTGTTGGCTTTGCCTGTCTGGGAGTTTGGTCATTTTTTTCATTTTCTGATGTCTTCTTTGATCTCCTCTTTCAGAGTGATGTAATTTTCATTATAGAGGTTTTTTTCTTAGATTAATTCCTGGATAATATTCTGATGGTGCTGAGAATAGAACTGTTATCTTAATTTCTCTTTCAGTGAACTCATTATTAATGTACAGGCAGGCACTGCAGTTCTCTGTGTTGATACTGTATCCTGCTACATTGTTGCATTTGGTTATTATTTAAAGGAGTCTTTGGTGAAATTTTTTGGGTCTTATAGGTGCAGAACCATTTCTTCTGCAAATAATGAATTTGACTTTATTCTTTCATTTACTTATCCCTTTTATTACTTTAATCTGTTTAATTGCTCTGCTAATGTTTTGAGGACTCTGTTGGTCAGAGGTAGTGAGAGTCAAAATCCTTGTCTTGCTCCTTATTTTAGAGGAAAGCCTTTGGTAATTCGCCATTTACTATGATGTTGGCAGTTGGTTTGTCATAAATTGCCTTTATCAGATTTAGATAAGGTCTTTGTATATCTATTTTCCTCTGTATCTATTTTCTACTTTATTGTAAATGGATGTTGGAATTTGTTAAAGCATTTTCATTGTCCATTGAAAAGACAATGTCATTTTTTGGGTTTCTGTTTGTATGATATCTCACATTTATTGATTTGTGTATGTTGAAACATCCTTGCATCCTTGGGATGATGTCTACTTGGACATGCTGTGTGACCTGCTTGGTGATTTGTCAATATCTCATTGAAGTTTTTTTGCCAATATCTTTTTGAAGAATTTTACATCTACATTCATTAGAGATACTGACCTATAGTTCTGTTTTGGTTAGATGCTTTTCAGGTTTTGTGGTCAGGGTAGGAATTATTTTTGGGATATGTCTTACCTTTCAATTTCATTAAAGAATTTGGGCAATATTGGTGTTGGACCTTCCCTGAAGTTCTTGTAGCATCCATCAATAAATCCATGAAGTTTGGAGCATTCCTTAGTTGTTAGGTTTTTAATTATTATTTCAGTTTCTCTGCCTGGTCCTGGTTTATCAAGGGTTTTTAAATCATTTTGGTATAGTTTTGGTAATAGCATGTCTTTAGAAAGCTATTGTGATCCATAAGAATAAGAAAATACACATTCATTCCAGCAGCATATAATACTTTTTCCCTACAGTAAGTTAAAAATTAGAATTCACATATTTCCAAACAAGTTCATGATCATTTTAAATTTTACTTTATAATATTGCTTTTTAAAGTTATTGAAATCATAGAAATATAAATCTACTACTTATATCAGGTATAAAATATTATCAATAATTACATCCAATTTGCATTTTCACTGTCCTTATTTTGCAAGAATGAGGACAGTGAGACAATATGATATTGTCAGGGAGATAATATGGTATTTACTCATGTGAGTTTGATTTATTTCACTTATGAGTATGCTCTCAAGTTATCTGCACTTACTTATAAATATTTCAATCTGATCATAGCTGAGTAGTACTCCATTGTATAAAAGTACAAATCTTTTCTATCCATTCCTCAGTTAGGTTGTTTCCAAGATCTGAGTATTACAAATTGTGTTGCTATAAACATGGGTGTATATATATCTTTGTGATATGATGCTTTCAATTTTTTCTGAAAATATTCCCAGAAGTGGAATAGGTGGTTCAAATGGGACTTCCAATCCCATCTTTTTGAGGAACCTCCAGCCTGACTTCCACAGTGGTTGCATCAGTCTACACTCCCACCAAGAGTGCAGAACTGTTCCTTTTCCCAGCAGCATCTCCAGCATTTTTTATTGGTAGTTTTCTCTATCCTGGCTACTCTTTGTGGAGTGAGACTGAATCTCAGTGTGTTTTTAATTTGCATTTCTCCAATGGCTAATGATGCTGAACATTTTTTCATGTATTTATTTGCCATTTGTATTTCTTTATCTGAAAACTGTGTATTCATCTCAGATGCACATTTTTGGATTTTGTCTTTGAATTTCGGTGGTCTGATTTGTTACAGTTCTTTATATTTTCTAGACAGAAGTCCTTTGTCTGACAGAGTTGACTAAAATTTTTTTCAAAGTTCATGGGTTTACTTTTTACTGTGTTGGAGATTTCTTTTTACATTAAAAAACATTTTAATATGATGAGATCTCAGTTATTAATTCAGGGAAGTATTTCCCAAGTGGTTTGATTTTTGTGCATGAATTCTCTACCTGTGTCTTCCAGATTTCTACCTACTTTGTCTTTCAGCAGAGTTAGTGTTTCTGTCTTAATATTTAGATATTTGATCCATTTTGACTTTAGCTGAGTACATGGTGATAGGCATGGATCTAGCTTTAATTTTCAGCATATGAAATGTCCGTTTTTCCAGCACCATTTATTAAAGAGACTATCTTTCTTTCAGTGAAAGTTTTGGCCCCTTTATCAAAGATAAGTTTGCTGAGTTTGTTTGTAGTTATAGTTGTATTTTCTAACATATTCCATTGATCTCCAGGTCTTGTTTTTATTCAAATACCATGTTGATTTATTAAAGTGGCTTTGTAATATAACTTCAAGTCAGGAATTGTGATGCCTCCTGCCTTGCCGTTGTTGATCAGAATTGCCTTTTCTATTCTAGGTCTTTTCTAGTTCCAGATGAATTTTAAGAAAGATTTTTCAAGGTCTGTGAGGTACACTAGTGGTATTTTCATTGGGGTGGCATTAAATCTGTGTAAAAATTTTGGGAGATTGGCCATTTTCACAATATCTATTGTTCCTACCCATGAACAGGAAGTGACTTTCCATTTACTGATATCCTCTTTGATTTCTTTTCCAGGGTATTATAATTTTCCATGAATAGGTCTTTTACATATTTTTTACAGTGGTACATACTTATCTTTATTTATAATAGCACAACTCATAATAGCTAAGTCTTGGGATCAGTCTGTATGCCCATCAACAGATGAATGGATAAAGAAATTGTAGCATGTATACTCAACAGAGAATTACTATTTTAGTCATTTGTAGGAAAACGGATCCACCTTGAGAGCATAATATTAAATGAAGTAAATCAAACACAAAAACACATATTCCATGGTTTCTCTTATATGAAAAACATAAAATGTAGTGTTCTTTTTTAAATTTTTATTTAAAGAGTAAAAAGTATGTAAAGGGTAGAGATAATACAGAATTTCAGAGAAAAGATAAACAATAAGAAATCACTATTTGATAAATTACATATTGTCCTCTTAGAAATAGTTGTTCAAGTTACAAAATTAAAGCATACAAAATAGATCATCAAACAGTGAGAGTGTGAATGGCTAGGCATACATGAGCCTTTACATGTATTTCTATCCTTTCTGTATTAGAGGGAAAAACAAAACATAGCAAGACAAAACAAAACAAATTCCTATAAAAACATGAAACCAAAGAGTCATATAAAACCACAGTACAAGGTGATCTACAATGATTGCTATATTGTTTCTTATTATCTTCAATAGCATTGCCTAGATCATCAGGCATAAATGAATATAGCAGTATAATTCAATATTCAGTACATAACAATATTAGTAAAAAATAAAACTTTGTAGACAATATAAAACTTCAAAGGCAGGTAAATAATCAAACCAGAGTGGATATTCTAGTAAATCTTGTCATCTGTAGTGCAGTTGCCTATACTCTCAGACTTGATACTATCAATTATAACAGCTTTGAATAAAATCTATCAATACTAAACAGTGATCTAACAAACCAGATTTGATAACAACCAATTATGGTAAAACAGTGTAGGATTTACAGAGCTTTAGATTGACTTACTAGGAAATTAAGGATGATTACCATATATCCTGTTATTTTCGGGATTATTGTTTGTACCCTCAACTCTAGTACAGGTAGAATGACTGTAACAGAATATAATACATCTAAGCAGAGTAGTGTGAGTAAAGTGGGTATTTAAATCCTGGTGCACAATTAACAATAAAGTGTATCAAGGCCATCTATGTTAGATATTATAGCCAACCTTCTCTGCCTCATTTCTGCTATGTTATTTTTCTGCCTGTTTGTCTAATTTTCTCCTTCATTCTACTGTCTGACCCACTCATTGAGGCCTTTCTGCCACTGTTCCTAAAATCCTGGTATTTTTTTTCTGTCTCTCTAAAATGTTCTTCAGTTTTCTCAATAGGGTTGGATTGGTGGTCACAAACTCGCCCAGTTCCTCTTTGTCATGGAAGCATCTTGTTTCTCCATTAATTTCTAGTGACAGTTTTGCAGGGTACATCAATATGGGCTGGAGATTATTTTCTTTCAGGGCTTGGGATATTTCACTCCAAGCTCTTCTTGATCTGATGGTCTGTGTGGAGAAGTCAGCTGTGATCCTGATGGCCTTGCCTTTATAGGTAATCTGTTTCTTTTCTCTGATGGCTTTTAATATTCTGTTTTTATATTGAATTTCTGTTATCTTGATTATTATATGTCTGGGTGTAGATCTGTTTTGGTTGTAGGTGGCTGGGTTTCTATTTGCCTCACATAACTGAATGTCATTTTCTTTTCCCATGCTTTTTTTTTAAGTTTTTCTTAATTATTTCCATAAATAGCCTTTGTAATTATCCCGTATGCATTCCTGCTTCTTTGTTCACATTTCTTATTCTTAAATTGTAGATTCTCTTATCATCTTCTAGCCTTTGTATTGTTACTGCCTGTTTCCTTCTCTATGTCTGGCTTATCTATATGCCAGATACTTTTCCCATGTTTGGGAAGTTTTTACTATTACTTCTGTAAGTAGCATTTTCATTTCATTTGTCTTGACCCTTGATTCTTCACTGATATCTATCACTCTTAAATTATTTTCCTATGAATCATGTTGCAGCTACTAAATTGTTATTTCCTTGATCCTTGGCTTTTTTAAGACATTTCCTTTCATGGTACCTACCTGCAATCCTCTCTTCAAGGTCTGAAAGTCTATCTTCAGTCTCTTCCAAGCAGGTGTGTCAGCTTTTGATGAACTTTTTAATTTCCTAGATATCTCTTTAAATCTCTTTCATGCATGGCACTTCCTTTCAATATTGTTCATTCAAAATTTCCATCATTTTCCTATCATTTTCATTTCCCTATGCTCCTCTTTTGTTTAACCTATGTCTTCTTTATATACACTCTGAAATACTTTCTTTATGTTTGTGATTTCTTCTTTTACCTGAAATATTATTTCTGATGTGATTACATTTACATTCTTATGAAATTGTTTATTTAGTTGCTATCCTTTCAGAGATTTTAGGTGTGTGACTTTCATTGTCTTCCATGGCTATATCTCCCAGACTTGTTCTGTGTGGGCTGAAGATCTGGGATTTCCTTTTGCTCTTTCCTCTTGAAATTCTCTTGGGTTCTCCCAACCATCTAGTTTTGAGGTCTCAGGTACTTTCCATCTTGGGTGCTTTTCTGTAGTGTAGGGAAATGGGGCAAGTATCTGGGTTTCTCTAACCCCAGGTTCCCAGGGAGGTAGAAGGATATGGGGTTGTTTTCTCTAGACTCATTCAGCTACACTGAGCCTCCCTCGATGGCCAGGGGTGCGTGATGGTGGGGCTGGTTCTCCTATCAGCATGTGCATTTATGCTGAGACTCCCTCAATGGTGGCAGGCACACAGGAGTCTATTTGCCTTATTCTCTTGGGGAGCAATATCTGCCTGAAGGAAGCAATGATCTTCAATAATGGCCTGTAGGTGCACAGGGCTTACCTGGCTATATGTACCTGCCTATGCAGGTTGCCCACAGAAAGCAAGCCTTCTGATATTTGACAGCAGGCAGAGGCAGATATGGAGGGGTCCCCCTGCCTTTGCTAGCTGTCCATAGGAAGCAAAGCGAAAGGATTTCTAAATGAAAAATTATTGTTTACACTAGGGAGACAATATGATATTTTCAAATGCAAGTTTGATATATTTTACTTATGGATGTGGTTTAAACTTGCCTCCATTTACCTATACAAGCATCAAGATTATTTTTCTTTATAGCTGAGTAGTATTCCTTGTATAAAAATATCACATGTTCTCTATCCATTCCACACAGTTGATGGGCATTAGGGTCTTTTCCAAGATTAAGCTATTACAAATTGTGCTGCCATAAACATGGGTATACATATATTGCTGTGGCATGACACTTTCACTTTTACTGGAAAAATAATCTATAGATTTAAAGCAAGCCTGATCAAAATACCATTAACATACCTCACAGACCTGTAGAAAGCATTCCTAAAATTAATTTGGAAACAAAAGAAACATACAATAGCAAAGGCAATTCTGGGCAAAAAGGCAAGGCAGGCGGTATCAAAATCCCTTACTTGAAATTATACTATAAAGGTACTGTGATAAAATCAGCACGGTACTATAAAAATGCTAAAGATCAATGGAACAGATTATAAAATGCAGACAGAGCTAAAAACAAACACTCAACCACTTTATCTTTGAGAATGAGGCTAAACATGTTCTCTGAAAGAAAGATAGCCTCTTTCATAAATGGTCCTTGAAAAAATGGTTCTCCACATGTGGAATACTGAACATAGACACATAACTAACACCATATACTAAACTAAAGTTAAAATGGATCAAAGAGCTAAATATTAAAATAGAAACACTAAGTCAATTGGAAGACAAGGTAGGTAGAAATCTTGAAGACATTGGGGCAGACAAAGAATTCATGAACAAAATGCAAATCTTATGGGAAGAATTTCAAAGGATCAACAACTGGGATCTTATCTTATTAAAATTTTTTTGCATTTGAAGAGAAATCACCAAATGAATGAGAAGCAAACTCACAGAATGGAAATAAATTTTAACCAGCTGTGCCTTAGACATAGGATTTATATGTAGAGCATATAAAGAATTGAGAAATATTTGGCCCACCAAATTCAAAGTCCCAACCCAAAAATCGGCAGCAGAGATGAACTTGCATTTCACAGATAAGGAATTACAAATGAGAAATAAATATATGAGGAAATATTCAACATGACTTGCCATTCAATATATGCAAATTAAAAGAACATTGAGATTCCATCTCACTGCAGAAAGAATGGCTGCCTTCTAACAATCCAATGTAGGTGGACCTGTGAGAAAAAAAGAATGCTTCTCCCCTGTAAGATCCAAAATGTACTATAGATATTATGATAATGAAAGGGAAAGAAAGTGCTCAAAGAACTGGGACGGGGAAAGGAGAAAAGGAAAATGAGAATGGATTATATGTACACAGATATTATATGTACAGATATATATATATATGTGTGTGTGTGTGTGTGTGTGTATGTGTGTGTGTGTGTATACAAGGTAGATAACTATACTATGTATCTCTGTTCATAAAAGAGAGCATTTTTGCTTTCATTGATTGATCATTTTTTATGCCTAAATCTTGCAACACGAGCAATTACTTCAAGAGAATGATATGCAATAAATGTAACTAATGTTAATTTTCTACTATGCTTTTTGAAATTCTGCATCATTTCTATCCTTTTTGTTTTTATTTTAAGAATTGAAAATAACAATTATTAAATAAAAATATGTTCAATGTGACTTTCTAATAGTTGCAAAAATTATAAACTGTGTGCAATGTCCAAAATAAGGAAGGAAAATATATAATAATTAGAAATATGGAGATTATTATATATATCATAGTACACATGTAAATATAACTGATATTTTCAAAATTTGTAATATCATTGAAAATTCTTTTGTTATAATGTCATAAGGGATAATTTGAGGAATGTGAATTTTTTTTTATTACCTAGAGTAGGCAGGTGCTTATGCTGATGAACTAAATTCATGGATTGGAATGTCAATTTTTAATATTGAGTATGATTCTTATTTAAATATATTTCAATAGTAAATGAGGGGCTGGGGATTTAGCTCAGTGGCATAAGAGCCTGCCTTGCAAGAGCGTGGTCATGAGTTGGATCCCTGGTACCAATAAAACAAACAAACAAACAAACAAACAAACAAAAAAATTGCTGTTCTGACAATAGTAATTGAAAGACCACAAATTACTTTTACTTCTAAATACGTGTTTATGATCAATTCTGCCATTCTCAGAGATCAACAGGCTGAAGAAGGACTGAAGCATAGATTGCTAGCAATAAGTAGTGTTTATATGATTTTCCAGATTCATGTATTGATATATTCTATGCTTATGACTTCCTTTGAAAAAATCTCACCTATCAACTTTTCTAACATAACTCTGTTGTCAAGGTCTTGGGCAGCACTCAGCTTATCAATAAAAAATTTAATTTATAAGATTAAAAATGTCAAGCAACTTGGTTCCAGTAACACTTGGCTGATTTGTAAACTGCACTAATGGAGGATCCTTTCTCTGGAGCTTTACCACTACAACATATCCTATTTGTAGGAAAATTCTGAACTTTCTTAGCTGTGACTAATTAGAACTCAGGGGAATTTCATTGGAGACACTGGTGCAGGCAAATTACTTCATCTTACTCAAGTGAACATTAAATAAGAACTTTTATGATCTTCATCTCTGATTGTTAACTATTTCCTTAAATTCACAGAAAGACAAATCACTGTGTGAAGAGAAAGCAAAACAGTCCTCTGCTGATGAATTTATATATTTAACAACAAATTGATTTAATTTATTAGTGTAAATAGGGTGTTTGGCATTATATAAATTAAACATTTAAATAAATATCTCATTCCTTAAAACTTTATTGTATTTTGTTTCTTATCAACTCCTCCTGCACAGGTGTAACACTGTCTTGATAGTTATACATTGTTCAGTCATTCAAATGTAATCTAATAAAATCCATAAAAAATAGTAAAACAAACATGAATATTACCTCTTTTTAACAGGGAAAATCAAGTCACAGAATTGGAATGTCTTCTACCAGTGTAAAATAAAGGCCAAGCCTCCTGAGTCCTGGGTCAGAGTCCTAATTCTGAGATTGTTGTGTGATAACTAATGTATCAAGACATGTTTATGCTGTCACCAATTGTGAGGTGCATTGGAATTTTATACCTCATGAAACACATAACAATATTTGAAATTATTTTTAAAGGCAAACAAAATTCAATTAAATTTAGAAACATTCCTAAATATAACAGATTCATTCACTCACACTCAAATATGTTTTCTAAAGTAAAAAGTGAGAGAGGAGTTGCATACAACTATGAGCTGGTTTTAGAGAACACAGGCATTCTGAGCAATATGGTAAAAAACAGTTTAACAAAAGTGATAAATTTAATTCATCCAGACATTTGAACATTGTAGTGCTACAATAACCTTTTCCATTCATCATAATTACTTTTCTCATTGGTAAAAGAAAATAAACAATATATAAATTTAAAAGAGGAGAAGTTTATTTAGTTTATGGTTGATAGAGATTCAATTCATAATCAGCTGGATCCCAGGCAGTGTGGCATGGCAGAGGGGCATCAGAGAGGAGAAACAGTTCATGGCAGGCAGGCATGTAGGAGACAGCAAACAGCAGCAGCAACAGTAACTCTCATTTCTTTCTGTCCCTTTCTATTCCATCATGCCAGAAGCATACTGATTGGTGCCATGCCTAACCAGGGCAGGGCTTCTATTGTAGATACCCTTAATCTCAGCACCACATTCTAATCTAATTGACACACCCTAATCCAGCCACTTTCAGAACACCTCACCTCTAAGCACATGAGGCTTTAGGGAGACATCTAGACATAACCATATCATCTTTCATCTCTAAAACGGAAGTAGAGTGTCCAAGAGGAGAATGAACATGTGCTTTAAAATGTATTAGGCCTAATGACAACAGATTGCATCCAATCATGATGGTTTATTTCTTGTTCATCCAAGCACTACAAAAATAAATAATTTAATGACAAGTATAGAATATGTTTTGAGTCCCTCCACCTATCTAGTTGAGCTCCTCATAACCTAAAGGGAAATAACCTGGAGAAATACAAAGTTAAGTGTAAAATACTGAGAGTTGTCCATGAAGGAAAGTGTTCAAAAGAAGATTTGGAGCTCTAAGGGAAAATCCATTTAAAATTCAAGAAAGAAGGAATGGAAAACCCCTAGAAAGACAGAAATGCATATTTCAAAGTGAAAAGGTAGATGAAAATGAATGGAGAAATTAAATATGAATCATATACCTGTTGGCAAAAAAAAATAACAGTGGAAATGTTGGTATCATGTTTAACAGGTTAATGGCCTAAAACATCAACAACAAATAATAATGGGTACTTCCCAAGGTGACATTATGTACAGTGCCATACTTTTTTCCCATCAAAAGAACACTTCTCTTGGCAGAAAATGCTCAAACTCAGAGCTCATATTGTCTCAGTCCAATTCAAGTATCTTTTCTTGCTGACTTACTGCAGTTAACTTCTCAAAAATCTTCTAATTTTACCTTTTCTTATTGAAACAGAAGCAAATATAGCAATATTTCAGAGAATAAGAATATTATATTTTGCAAAGTAGAAAGCATTCAAGAGAAGGAATGTGAGTAGGAAGGGAAAGCAGATGCAAAAAGAATTAAAATGCATTACACACACATACCAAGTTATCATGGTAAATGTAATCATTTAGTTCTGAAATCACATACTAACAAAGTTAAAAATACAAAAAATTCCATAACTATACACCTTCCAAATGACCTAGATAAACTGCCTGTAGAAACAAGGCTAGCTAATTCAGGTCCTGGAATGAGCCTCTGGCCTTCTGATACAGAAGATGATGCTCCCTTGGCCCATCGTGATTCTATAATTATAATGTATCAGCAAAATATTGGTACATCACAGAGTTCACTTCAATGGAACTTATGGAAGTTGTCAATTGGGAGGACAGATCTTTCTGTGTATTATATTTGTATCATGGAAATAAACTACATTTTTTAAAGACACAAAAATTATCCACAAGAAATTTGAAATAAGGTGAGTTGTTTAGCTGAGAAACAATTTCTTTATTCAAATATGGAGTGATTTTTTGTTTACTATATAAACCATCTTTTTTTCTCATTACTCTTTTTAATTTTTCTTAGTGCATGTATGCAATACATGACGTTTATATTCACTGAAGGGAAATAAGACATTTATATAACATACTTCAATTCTTATTTCCCCTTCTCCTACACTCACTTTTTTGCCAGTGAAAGATTCATTTATTTATCTCATAAGTCCTTATAAAGTTAGTTATCATACATACAAATTAACATCCAGACTTATAGGTCAAAATAATATCTAAAATACATAAAACATTTGTAATAAACCAAAGTACACTTTTATATAACTTACCCATAATGAAATGCAATATCAATTTTTCTTTTCTTTTTTTTCTGCCTTTAATTTTGAATTTATTAGTTTTTTATTTTAAAGAACAAGACAGAATGAAACCAATCAAGACAATGCAGTGAAACTGGTACAGAACTTCACAGCAGGATACCTGGATAACTGTAATAGATACCATGGTATATCTCATTTTTACAATAATTGTCCAGTCAATTAGGAATAGAAAAATCAAATCAAAAACAGAACATTGTAAAACCAATCAAAAGAGAATACTGAATAGATCAAAACCATTAATCATAACAAAACTAAACAGTGAAAATGACATTTGCCTTCAAACCAAAGTTATATGGAAATCCCCCCTATTTTCTATATTGCATATGGTTGTCCTCCTTCGATTCTCAGCCCATGCACCAGTGGGCTTACTGGCGACATTAACTGGTTCTCCTGGCTTGAGTTTGGGGACTTACCAAGATGGCAGGTGAATTGCTTTCTTTTTCAGATGCCTAAGTTCCATGGCTGGATCTCAGGAGCTGCCAAATGGTTCTCCTGGCTCATGCGTGGGTGCTTATCAAGAGTGTGGGTGAATTGCCTTCTTGTTCAGATGCCTAGGTTCCACAATGGCCAGATCTTGGGAGACACTCTCTGATTCTCCTACTGGCTCTTGCCAAGGTGCTTACCAAAAGGACGGGCAAATTGCTTTCTTATTCAGACTCCTAACTTCCATTATGGCCAGATCTCAAGAGCTGCTGATTGGTTCTGAATTTAATTTATTTTTACTGAATTCTTCATATGACAGAAACCATGTAATATTTAAGGTTTTATGTCTGAAATACTTCACTTAACATTATGGTTTCAAGGTAATTTTCTTTTTCAAGTTAATCTTTCTCTATGGTACAGTAATGTAGCCTTATATGTATGTAACACATTTTCTTTTTACACTCTTCTGTCAATGGATGAATAGACTGCTACCACGATGCATCTATTATGAATTGTGTTGCTATAATCATTGATGCGCATGCACCACTAAGGCATGAGGTCTTTAACTTTTTAGGGAACATTCCTAGAAAGTGAATAGCTAGATCAAATGGAATTTCTACTTTTAGTTTTTTGGGACTGTTTGTACATATTTCTACCGCTGTTGTACCACTTTAGACTCCCACCAGAAATGAGGATGTGCTCTTTTATTCCAACAGCCTCATCACCACTTGTTCTTGATAATAGCCATTCTTTCTGGAATGTGATAGAATCTAGGTGGTTTTTTTTAATTTGCATTTATTAAATGTCTAAAGATGTTGAAATTATTTTCATGTACTTATTGACTGTTTAAATTTCTTTATCTTTTGCGTCTCTTCATTTTGGATGTTCAGTTTTAAATTGGGTGCTTAAATTTGACAGTCTATTTTTTATTTCTTCATATATTCCATGTAATATGCCTCTTTCAGAGTCATAGTTCACATTTTTTCTCAAGGAGTAGGCTCCCTCAAATGATGCTTCCTTTAACTGTGCAGAAGCTATAATATGATGTGTGCTTATTTGTTAATTATTGATATTAATTTTGTGCAACCACGTTCTGTTCATCAGGTCTTTGTGCACACCTATGTCTTCAAGTGTTTTATCTATTCTGTCTTCCAATGTGTTTTTTCTGTTTTAATGTTAAGATAGTCTATTCACTTATATTTTACTTTAGTGTGTGTTAAAAGATAGATCTACAGGTTCAATCCTTAGCATGCAAATAGCCATTTTCTCCATTGTCATTTGTTAAAGATTCTGTCTTTTTACTAGCAAAGAAATTTAGCCTCATTGTCAAACATAACACAGATGAGTGTACATGGAGTTGTTTTTGCATTCTGTATTCTGTTACACTGATACACTAGTCTACTTTTTTGCCAGTACCATGCATTTTTGTCACTGTAGCTGTGCAGTATACTATGAAGTCAGGAATTCCAATACCACTGGCCTTGTCCATTTTGCTCAGAATTTCTTTGTTTCTCTAATTCCACATGAATTTTAAGACTGCTTTCTCTAGTTCTGTGGGAGTATGTTATTGTTATTTTAACTAAGATTATGTTAGATATGGGCAACAATCTTGAAGTTTAGCAATTTTGCCTATCCACAAACAAGTGGTATCTTTCCATTTTCTAATATCCATTTTGATCTCCTTTAACCAGAATGCTATAGATTTCATTGTAGACATCTTTCACTTCCTTGGTTAGGTTAATTACTAAGTATTTCATTTTTCTTGATGCTATTATGAAAAGTGTTGTTTTCCTAGTTCTTGTCAATGAGGTTTTTCATTGATGTACAGGAACCCCACTGTTTATTAAGGATTGACTGTATGCTCTGATATACTTCAATATTTAGGCTTTTTTCTTTCTTTTTTCTTAATTTGTAAATAAACATTCATTTTTGTTCAAAATTTCAGGAGATTCACGGTTGGGGACTGCATTTTTAAATGATAATCTTTCTGAAAATGTCCTGACAATGTCGTACTACTACAGAAGGTGAATGTGTTTGTGTGTATGTGTTTGTGAATGTGTGTAAAAAGCAATTTTACAAGAAGATTCTGGATTCATATGACTAAGAATATTAGTAATATATTTATTATTGCAATGAATATTATTTTCAGTCCATCAGTAATTTCCTTAAATGTAAATATTTTCACATTTGTTTTTAAAACTTTACTTTCTCATTAAAGATTTTTAACAAATTGACATTTTGTAAGATAAAGAAATATTTTCTAAATCAAACCATTATCAAATATGAGGCCCAGACAACTTTATATAATAAAAACATGAAAGGATGTGGAATAAGTGTAGTATTTTTATTTAAGTTTTATATATGTGTTCTGTGATTTAGTATTTTAATTTCCTTGACTATTTTTATTCTGTGCAATGAGAACAGTGGATTTCACTGTTTTGAAGTGGCAATGGCTTTGTGGGGAAAATATACTTTCACATATGCTTAAATTGTTCTAAAACCATTGGATTACTCTTACTCAACAGAAAAAAAGCTTGATGCAATTTTATAACCAGAGATATTGAATGCTGAGATAGTTGGCAAATGTTTCCTTCTATATTACACCCCATGTTTAGATACCAGGAGGCAATGCAGACTTCTGAGTACCTATTGTCTGTAAGTATAGACATGTGGTACAAGTTTGCAACTTGAAAAGTTTTCTAAAAAATGAGAAACATCATAACCTCAATACTGTCTTTGCATAAATTAAGATGGTCATGCTTGGTGCTGTCCATTAAATGATTATCAAATTTGACTCTAATATGCTAATCTGATACTATCTTTATCTCTGATTTTGGGCTGGTTATTTAACATGCTTGAACTTTAATTTCTCTTGATCATAATAATATCTACCTTGGAAAAGTAGTTTAAAGTTAAATAAGAGATCTGAGAAAAGATTTAAGGTACAATAATTTTCACCTGCCTATGATTCCATTCTAACAATGGTTCAGAAATGCTAAGTGCAAAATTACAGAAACAATTCACAAATTACAAATTGCAGGTCATTTTTAGTAGGGTGACCAGATATCACACTATGGCCCTCTGTCTGTGTTGTTATATGAGTTACTCCTTTGCAGCTTAAACGCAAGGTCTAATTTATGAGGACAACTGTAATACAATTATAACCCTTATACAGCAATGCCTTATAAAGGCTTTAAGGTGTAATAATGTATTACAATATATTTTTGTAATTCCTTGATTTGATTATCATTGTTAGTCACTTTAATTTTCAAACTGAACTTTACCAATGATGTATATAGCAGAAAAATACAGTACATATACATGGTTTAGTGATATCCACAGTTCCAGTAATGTCTAACCATTGAAAGTTCTGGGAATGTAGGGGCCATGGATAAGGAGAATAACCGTGATGAAATATGAAATTATAAAGATCATAAAACAAATAAAATTTTCATGAGATTATTTACTATCTATAATTGTGTTCCTATTTAATAATGCTTTTATAGCACTTTTTACCTCTGCATTCCTTGCTGTGTAGATGACAGGGTTTAACATGGGAGTGACTAGAGTATAAAATACTGCCACTGCCTTATCCAAAGGAAAAGTAGCCACTGGTCTCATATACATAAAAATACAGGGCACAAAGAACAAAACCACCACTGTGATGTGGGAGCCACAGGTAGAGAGTGCCTTTTTCTTTCCCATGGAGCTGTGAGTCCTCAGAGAGCACAAGATAACCACATAGGATATCAGCAACATAAGAAAGGTGATAAGAGACATTCCCCCACCAATGGCAGCAACCAAGAGCCCAGGAAGGAAAGCATCAGTGCAGGCAAGCTGTATCAGGGGGAATATGTCACACATGAAGTGATCTATCCTGTTGGGGCCACAGAAAGGGAGCCAGAATGTGACTAGAATTTGCACAAAGGAGTGGAGAAAGCCCACTGTCCAGCACAGGACCACCAGGATGCAGCGCATGTTGTAGTTCATCACGGTCACATAGTGCAGAGGTCTACAGATGGCCACATAACGGTCATAGGCCATGACCACAAGGAGGACAATCTCCGAACCTCCTAAGACATGTTCAACAAAAACTTGTGTCATGCAAACGTTGAATGAGGCAGCTTTTGTGTCAGAAAGCAAATCAGTTAACATTTTGGGGATTATAGAAGAGGAATAGCATGCATCTATCAGAGATAAGAATGCTAGGAAAAAATACATTGGGAGTCCAACGTCTGGCTGCAGAATATAGTAATGACAATTAGCAGGTTTCCTATGAGAGTGACAATGTAGATGACAAGTACCACAAAAAACAGAATTTTCTGCATCTCAGAATTCTCTGTCAACCCCATTAGAATGAATTCAGTCACATTCATTTTGTTTTCATCCATTTCAGTGCTGGTGCTGAATTCTGAGGGGTTTGATTAACCTGCAAAATAAAATCCTTCATAGAAAATGTGATGAGTTGACATAATTTGGGTTATCATGTAAGTGAAAAAATTTAGTAAGATAAATAATATTAAAGTTAAAAAGTAATTTTGTAAAGTATACTGTATGCTTATGATAGTCTAGAAAGAAAAAAAAACACACCATATGTTCTATTTTATAAAATGATATTAGGACAACCCTTTGCACCTATCCATTTCAACTCCTTACAAGGCTGCTGAAACCCCCTCTACACTACTGCTGACAAGCTTCACTTGCACACACTGTAGATGTGTAAAGGCTAATCCACCATGACTTCTGCTTAGAAATTCTTAAACAAGCCACAAAGTAACTACCCTATGATATGGAGGTAAAGAGAAGAAAAAGTAAACAATAGGTATCACATACCCACACCAACTTCCCACAAGAAATGGAAGCATGATGAACTGCAATCATCTACTAATTTAAAAAAATAGAATTTGCTTCAGTCATCTGCTTCAAAAAGTGTTCTGTATGTTGGGAGAATTTCATTCCTCTGCTGTCTTTTCTGGCTAACTGCAGAATGAAGTTCTGATTCCCTCCATCCTTCAGGTGTTCCTTTATGCCTGTCACACTGAGGGCTGTTTCACAGTCAGTGTTAGCACCCTTTCCCAAGCCCATAGCAGTTAAATATAGGTAGGAGAAGGAAGAAAGCCTGACAGGTGCTTACTTGGAAGGCTCTCTCTTAGAACTTGGAGAAAAGGGTACCTTCAATTAAGACTGATGCTTTTTGAGGGACACTTTCACAAGACTTGCAGGCCTCTCCTCCCACAATCACCTTCTCTGTACTCAGTCTCAGGCCAGGTGGTGGCAACGGTACCTGCTGTTACTACCCCTGAAGGGCCTTATCTGCCCTCCCTAGTTTCTTTCTACTTTAAAAAGTTTACTTCAGAAGCAATCATAATAACACTCTTTAAATTTTCATTTCACTTCTTTAGTAATTCTTGTCAAGACTCCAATGATTTAGAAAATTTGTAGTTTTCCTTGGTAAATGAGTAGAAATAAATGATAAAATAGTTTTCTTTTTTATATATGTATTTTTTTCAATAATCCTTTACCCTTGTTTAGAGATACAGCTGGCAAATACATATTCTACTTATCATAAAAGACTTTAAAGTAAAGCATCAAAAGTCTTTTCCTAATCCAGTCCTGGTGGGGCATGCCTTTAATTTTAGTGATCTGAAATGCTGAGGCAGGATAACAGCAATTTGAAGTTCAGCTTGGTCATTTTAGTGGCTTATCCAGACCATATGTAAAAAAATTATATATAAAATAAAATATATGACTCAGGATATAGCTCAGTGAGAAGGTGTCTGGTACTGATTTTTTGAAAAATCTTTATTTTTAAGGATTGGGATATAGCATTAAGATGACTATAAGAAGTGGTCAAACTATACAGTGAGTATTCAAATATTAAAGCCATATTACAATGACTGACATTTTATCATTAATCTCCTTTAAAATGCTTCTCTAACTCCAAAAACACTTATTTCACTGTTCTTGCCACTTTCTGAAGTCTCCTTTCATGGGCATATTCTTAATTTTGATTAAAAAAATACAGTGAAATTGGCTGCTTCAGTGACATCCAAATAAAAGCAGGTATATAAAACATTTCTTTGCATTCTCATCCATCTGAGTCTGGCACTGTGACACTTTAAGTTCAACTCCAAAGTTAAAATGAGGATGAAAAGAAAAAAATTATATCAATTTAGTACATTGAGGGAGCCCCAACAGTACACTTAGATATTCAAGAAAGAAGTGTTCCAGAACTGAATTAAAAATACCTGGAACAATGAAATAAGTGTGAATTAAACTGGAGGTGGGGGTGTAATTTGAGAGGGATCAATTACAATGTGTCTTTAAAAGTGCATTTTTTGGGCAAATATAACCATTTACCATGTTTTTGATCACTGGTCGATCTGTGTTTCTTTCATCTAAGTCTATTGCATGGCACTGTCATTAGGATTATGGAAATTTTGGATCTACAAAGCCTGTTCATTTCATTGTCCATAATCTATTACAAAAAATTTTAAATTGTAGAATACATATAATACTATAAATAATCATTATTCTCAGAACTATGAATATTGTCTGGGGTAAGTTCTATTCATTTCCCTGAACATTGTATATAAAACATTTTAATGTATTTGTGAATTCATTACAAATACCCAACTGAACAACATAAATGTGGTATATTGCATTCTCCTATGGACACATCATAGTATTTCGTTCTCCTTCCACTAATTAGTGAGGTAAGTAATATCTTGGTCATGCATTCATTTTATAGTTGTGTGAGACTCATGAATTTGCAGTATATTTTAAATTTTTTCTTGTTGTTTCAAGTTAAACTTACTAATAAAAGTTAAAAGAATCACAAAGATACATGTATACTGACCATGTAATTATTTCACCACAAATTGTATTTGGCATTTATTTCTATTTGAAATCAAATGAAACAAAACATTAAAGTAAGAAACATTTTTATGACTCTCTCATCTCTAATCTTATCCAGAGTTAGCTACTATGAGCATCTTTATCATTCAAAGTAAAAGAAAGTGGGCACAGCACCTGCCTGGCAAGAGTGAGGTACAAAGTTCAATTCCTAGTACTAAACAAATAAAAATGAAGATAAAAATAAAGTTTTTTTAATGAATTATGTCAATTTAGTCTTGAGATAAGTATATATATATATATATATATATATATATATATATATAGTGTGTGTGTGTGTTCATGCACATGGGGGCTACTTCAACATGTTATGCAGTTTTAAAACCAATTTAATAATTTAATAATCCATGGATAAGACCATTTCTGAATACTTGTTATTTACATATACCTGGTACAATATGAAGTAGAGATATAGCAGTGAAGAATATGGGTAAAGCCTACTTTCATGTACTAGGAAAAACAGACTGAGAACAATAATTTTTTAAAGGAATGGTATAGTGTTGCATATTGTAATGGATGTATGAGAAACTACAGCAAGGGACAGGAAACAGCCTAAAGAGAGTGATCATTTTGTGAGAGGCTGAGATAAGGCTTCATTGAGATGTAGTAATAACAATAAAGGAACAAGGTAAGGAAAGAGAAGCAATAAGATACCTGCAGGATACAAACACCAGCCATGGGGAGCCTTGAGAGACAGAGGAGCCAGGATCAGTGACTAAAGGGCTGCAGCTGGGATGGAGTGCAGGACTGTTTAATGCCAGGTCTCCCAGGACTTTGTAGACCATCATGAAGGCAATGAACTCATTCTAAGTGACAACACCTCAAAGGAGAACATGATCTGACTCAATGGTCAGATGGCTCACTTGAGCCACTGCATGAAGATCAGGGTGTAGAGGAGTGAAGCAGAAGCAGGATCACTAGCTAGTGTGTCAGTGTGACAGGTGAAAGAGAAGGTGGTTTGGATCAGGCTAGTCATGGGAAAACAAATGAATTGTGTAGGAAAAAAAGAACCAACTTAACCTGGCAATTTAGCTCAGTGGCTTAAACACTTGTCTGGCAAGTTTGAGGTCGTGAGTTCGATCCCCAGTACAAAAAAAAAAAAAAAGAACCAACTTACTTACTTGATATTAAGTGCAATCCTCAAGAAAATACTTGCTCAGTTATGTGTCTTCTACACATGAAATTGTCTCAATCTATGACAATATTTTCTTCAAGTGATATCAAATTTGGGGAGTAACTTTTACCTCTTTCCCTATTTATACTCTATAGCAAGCAAATTAAAATAGCCCCTAAGTCAGTTGCTTCATTTATAACCTATTTTTGTCAGTCTTCCTTTCATTTTCACAGTAACTTCCCAGTCATGATCTTCTTTAGAGAAAATACTTAAGAATTCCAGAGATTACCTACATTTTATTCAATTATTATTGTTGCTATTTATTTCAATTTATAACCATAATTTCAGCTTATTAAATAACGCTAAACAACTTCCTTACCCTGTCTTATTTGTACCATTTGTGAAATGAGGCTAGGAACAGTCTTTGTCTCAATGTGATTATAATTATAAAAATCTCTTTGGACGAATAACTGTTGTTATGGATTCTGAATGGAGAAAACATGAGACTATGTGACCACAATTATTAAAGTCATCATGTTTTTTTCTACAAGGCAAAATTAATAAATTACTTAAAAGAGTGCCACTTTTGTCTCTCATTTATCTGCCTGGTTTTTAGTGAGCAAATATCATTGTTTTCTTCCTTATCAATGTGACTGTAACTAATTTAACACACACATAATATATGTACACCACACATTAGACCTGATGTTTAATTTTTGTTAGGCAAAGTGATACAGTGATTGTACCACATTAATACATTTCTAAAGTATATGCAAAATATAATTGTTTTAGCATAAACATACTTACTTACAAGCATGGTTATTCACTGACACAATCCTTTTTAAATATGACATCTTCTACTTTAGTGCCCAGCTACCTCTCTTCATCATACACACACAAAAATGACCCTTATGTGTCTGCTTCTCTCTGTCACCTTAAATATATCTATCCTCTTTATGCTGGAGATGAAGAGCATACAGTATTCTAACTGCCCAGTCTGGGAACATCCACCTGAGATTCCTTCCCATCACTTCAAAATGCAAATGATTGTTACAGATGGGGAAACTAAGAAACCAAGAGCTTAAACCTTGTGCTCTAGTACCAGAGGTTAGTGAAGAGCAGGCATGAAAGACAAAATCTAAGTCTGATTGGCCTTAGGGTTTCATCTTTACTGAACTCCACAGCACCTCCAGTATAACAACTTACCTAAGTAGTATTATCCTTCTTTAATGCATTCCTTAAACAAAGGCTTTAAAAAGACTTTCTCTCATCCTAATTTAGGCAGTCATTAAAAGGATTCAAAAAGCATTTGGGAATTTAAAATATGTCACCTTCTAAAGATCTTTTGAGAATTTCTCATCTTGTTTCTCAGTTGTACTGAGAATAGTCAATTTATTTATATTGCTGATGCAATTAATAACACTACTGCCCCTTCGCAAAGAGCATTTATAATCTTATCTACATTCACTAATAAATAAAATTACATGTCAATTATACGGTACTATAAACTACATTCATATTAATTACAAAATAATGCTGTGATATAACTACATGATTTCAAATTCAAAGTTGTAAAAGTTATGCAAGAAAATGCTTTATTTCTTATGCCTAGGATAATCTAACTAGTAAGTCATAAAACTATATTTCAAAATATCCCTTTTCCTAGAGAGGTAGAATTAATATTACTAAAATGACAATTTTACCATAAGAAATGAGTAGATTTAATGTAACCCCTTTTTAATAAAACCAACAACATTATTAGAACAAAAAAATTTGTAAAATTTATATAGAATCAGAATAGAACCATAAGAGCCAAAGTAATGCCTAACAAAAAAAAAAGGGTGTAAAGGCATCATAATTCTTGATTTCAAGTTATACTATGCAACTGTAGTAACAACATCAGCATGGTATTGGCACCAGAATAGACCTATACACCAATGAAATGGGACAGAAGTACTAAAGACAACCCCATGCAATTTCAGCCATAGTATTTTTAATTTTTTAAAAATTAATACATGTTTTGACTGCATGCAGCTTACAGTAACATTTGGAGATTGCATACATGTACCTACAGCTGGTTTCTTTTCAATCCCTCTCCTTATTTTCTATCCAGTCCTTCCTTCTTCTAATTCCTTTATCCTTACTTCATTTTTGTTGATATTATTCATCTTAACTCATGTTATTGCATCTAATGTATACATTCATTGAAGTTGTTTGACTTTTGGTGAAGGGGGCAAAACCATACACTAGAGAAAAGAGAGTTTCTCCAACAAATAGGCCTTGGAAAACAAGTTAACCAAATTCATGGGATTTAAGTTTGATACATAGCTCTCAACCAAAATCAAATCAAAATACTTCAAAGTCTTATATACCATCCCCTCAAATCGGGTGATAGATAACATATGGGAGACATCAGAAGACATAAGCACAGGCAACAACATCATAAACAATGTTTCAACAGTACAAGAAATAATATCAAGGATTACTAAATGGAATTACAGGATATAAAAAGAAATAATCAATAAAGTGGAGAGATAATCAACAGATCACAGAAAATGTCAGGTAAGACTCATATGTTATCTCTCTTTTACTGATATAGCAATAACTAGTAAATCACTCAAAACTCAGAAGTTCAAAATTTAATGTTCCTAGTTGCAGTTTAAAATTAAATATTCCTAGTTGCAGTTGCATTGGTTGCTCTATGCTTAAGCCAGGCTGAAATCAAAGTAAAATGATGAAAATTCTATTGAAGCTGCAGGGTAAAATAAAAAACAATTCATGTTGCAAAGCAGTACTTTTTGCAATATTATTGAGTGTAAAAACAGGAAAAATAGAAAAAAAACTTAATGAAGGGATATAGGGTAGAATCTGGTGGCATATGGTTAGCCATTGACTAAAAAAACACTAATATTCAAGGAGACTCTATAGAAACCTTTGTTTATTCTTTCTGTGATCTCCAGCATGTTCAGCTAGGTTGACAGATGGTTAGTCATTCCATTTTTCTGACAACTGACTGCTCACATTCTCTCCTGCACTGATACCTTCCTTGAAAATTTTGAGCTCATATTTCTTTTACACACAAGAGGGCACCCTCATGGTGGGAGGACCCACTCTCATTCACCTACTCACTGTAACTCTGCTGCTGAGATAAGACTACCACCTCTGTGAAGGAGAGATCTCTTCAGCAATGCCTCTGGTTTCCTACTTGTGGATGCACTGGTTGTCCTTAGTGTGGGCCAAGGACAACCCCTGAGAACTATCAGCATGTGTTCCTTTCTTGTGCTTGAGTTGATGGGACATGTCAGACCATTTTGCCTCAGGCAATACTTGAGGCCACAGAAACTAGAAAAGGAATCAAACCTCGCACTCAAAGGTTGCTTGAGCCTGAAATCCTGAGTGAATGTCAGTTCCTTTGTCAACACATTATTCCTGCCTTTTCAAAAATGGACTCCATGTGGTATTACCTCATTTAATACCTGTGTGCCTTGAACCCTCTATTTGTGCCTTGCATTTGGCAGTCCACAACCCTTTTACCTTGCTTCATCTCTGCCAACCATCTTGTACTTCATTCACTATGCTTGGATTAATGGATGTCGTATTTTGCATTTCCTTGTGTCTCATGGGTTATCAGATTTGTTTTCTTTTGAATGAGAGATACTTTAGAGGGAATGCAAGAGCCTGCCCACCTGGAGAGGACTCCCCCAGGGATTCAAGAATTCCATTAAAATATTTGGGAAATCTTTGTCCAAATATTCAGTGCTTTCATCCAGCAAAATACTGACTTCTTCCTGCTCCAATATATAGAAGATTTTCTTTTGGCATCTGAGACTCAGGAGGCATGTTTGGGAAGGAAAAGTTATTGTACTTGTTCCAGGATAAAGGGTATTCAGTGTCTCAGAAAATGGCCCAAAACAGTGTACAATCAGTGAGTTCCTTGGGCTCATACTTAAAGATGGCACTTGAATCATAATTGTGACCTAGAAACAAGCCATCTGAGTCCTAAGTGAGACAGTATCAAGAAAAGACCTTACAGGGCTTTGAGGAACTGTGAGGTACTGCAGCATTTGGGTCCCCAACTTTGCTACCATAGCTAAGCTCTTATATGAGGCCCCTAAAGGGGTAAATGGTCGGATTGGAGTCCAGCAATTTAACAAGCTTTTTGTCCTCCAAAGGATGCACTTCTAAGGACACTTTCCCTGGCTCTTTGCAATGTAACCAAACCTTTCCAATTTTTTTTACATGAAAAGGATGGAACAGCTTGGGGCATTGTGAATCATACTCCAGGACACTGGCATTGTCTCATGGATACCTATCACAAAAACCATTATACGTGGCAGTGGGGTTACCCTTTTGCCTCTGCACCATGGCTGTCACTGTTATTCTGGTAAATGGAGCTAAAATATTAACCTTGATCCAAAACTTGGAGTTATTTGCCCCTCATGTATTTTAAGCCCTTCTGAGGAAGCCTGGAAGTAAATGGTTGTTACTATCTTGGCCGTCCCAATACCTCTTAGATCTCTTAGAAGATTCTCATTTGTTCTTAATGACTGTCCAGGCACTTAACCCTGACTCTTTCTCACACAACTCCATGGAACCACTGAAGCATGACTGCATGGAAGCAATCAAGATGGTCTATTAAGTGCATCCACACTTTCAAGTCCTGCCTCTCCAATTTCCTGATTTAACCCTGTTCTGAAATGGAAGCAGTCTGGTAATAAAGGGATCAGAAGTGTGGGGGCAGCTGTATTCACCATGGACCAGGCCATCTTGTCAGAAACCTCTCCCAGTGGAATCTCAGTTCAGAGGTCTGAAGTGATTGCCCTCAACTGTGCCCTAGAATTGGAAAAAGACAAACAAGTCAATATTTACCTTGACTCCCACTGTACTTTTGCCAACCTTCATGTACATGGGGCCATATATAAGGAAAGAGGTCTCTTGGTGACAGTGAAAACACTATTAAAATTTCCCAAGAAATACTAAATCTTCAGCAGTCAGTCTGTCTTCCCATTCAGGTGGCCATTATGCACTGTTTTGGCTGCCAAAAGTGAGATTCTTCAGTGGTCCAGGGCGACTGAGTAGCTGACTTGGCAACCAAGTAAGGCAGCCAACCATGAAGCCTCTGCCCTACAATAGGTGTTCATAATTCCATACCTAGAAAAGCCACAATATTCAGATGCTGAATTAAAGTGAGCAGTGTCAGAAGGTGTCACAGTTCTGAATGGCTGGCAAGTACTTCTAAGAGACACAATTTTCCTCCCCAAATGCTTAAGATATTTTGTGTTATATGGCCATCATGCCTGCACACACTTTGGACAGACTACCATGATAGAGCTGCTTCATGGATACTTTTACATTCCTAGGCTTTGGACTTGTTGCTCATCTGTTGCTAAGAGATGTGAATGTTGTGCATGCAACACTCCTACACAACATCATCACTGATAGCCATTCGTCAGAAGTATTGTACTGTTCCATTTGAGAACTTTGAGGAGAATTTCACTGAGGTAAAACCAACAGCAACTGAGAATCAAAAGAACCTGCTTGTTGTGATCTGCACCAACTCAATTTGAGTAGAGAGCATCTTGATTAGGACTGAAATCTCACAAGAAGTGTCCAAGGCACTTTTGGAGGTGGTCATGCCCTGGTACAAACTCCTAATAACTTTTTGATCAGATAATGACCTGGTGTTCATGGGCAAAGCAGTTCAGAGGCTGAAATCAGCACTAGCAATAAAATGGAAGCTCCACACAGTCTACCAGCCACAGAGCTCTGGGCAAGTCAACTCTGGCCAACTCTGCCAGATGGGTACATTCTCGATGACAATGACAACCATGGCCATATTACAATCTCAGTGTATCCCATATCAAGACAGATTAAATCCATTTGAAATTGTTTTCAGACATACTTCCTCACTCATTTCTGTGATGGAAGGACTTCAGTAGACTGGAGCTTTTAATCTTCACTGCCTGATGAAGGTGATTCACCAGACATTACAAAAACTACAACTATCTGTTGTGGAGCTACATCCTATATCCATACATATCCCGTTACCCTAATTCCAGTGAAGAAGCCAAATCCTGGTGAAAAGCTGGAAGGACAAACCCCTCTCACCATAGTGAGGGAAGCCCTGTAAGATAAATTGAACCACTCCTGGTACCTTAAAGATTTAATGCTTGTGCTCTGGTTCCACCACTGTGGAATCAAGTGCTGAACAAAACTACCTTGTTGATCATCCTTGTTCAACCTGTCAATAGATCTGGTGACCAAGACTGTTAAGCCTGTAACCCCTCCACGGTGATTGCAACCATCATCCAACTAAAAGTCCCTGCCATTGCAATGACGACTACTAATTGTCATTGTCTTCTTCTCATCTTTAGGCTTTTGGTAAAACTTGGTGTCTCAAGGCTCATTTACAAGTTTGTGGTGACTTGTATTTTTGAGGATCAATTATAAATGAATCTTACTGGAAGGAAAGTTCACTGACACTCTGGTGGGACTTTGGCTGTAGTGATCAAAATAAAGGGGAAAAAAACATGAGTTCACACTGCAGGGCTTTAAGGAAACAAAGAGAGAGCAACTTAAAATAGGCCAAGATCTATCTAAGTTCAGGGAGTTAAAAGGAAAATTTAGGAGATGTGATGCTCTGATAGACTACGAAAACACCTTGATGGGGTTGTGAATACATAGGGATTATGTAATGGGCTGCAGCTGAACAAATATAGACATGGATATCAAAGGAGTAATAGTCCTATTTCCACCCATCAACTGCCACTGGAATGTTTCAACTCAGAAGATCTGACCACTGTTGATCCCAAGGAAACTACATGGTTAATGCAAAAAACCTGGGGAGCCAGACTTTATATGACAGAGATGGACCTGGAAATATTCTTCACCATCCATAAGGTCACTCAGGCTTTATTTCAAACCCCAATGTTATCAAAAATGTTTTCTCATGGTCAGATCCCTACCTCTGACCATCAGCCTGGCCAAGAGCCCCGCCCATCACTGCTACCAGTCACCCTCCTGCGGGTGCATAACTTATTAAAAATAATCTCATGGGTCCTCAATTTCACCAGTCCCAATTTGACTTTAGACTACTGACTGTGTGTCATGGCTAAACCATCCTACTATGAGGGACTGCCTTACCTAGGAATCCCTCTAAATCAACCTTACCATTGCTCCCTCTCAAAAACTAGAGCCTACAGTTACTTCTTTGTCAAGTATGTGAAAATGGAACCTGCACTGGAGACCACATCTCCTGACCCAGCATTCCCCTTCAATGCCTCTCTCCCTTACCCTGAATGCTACAAACCCTCAATGAGACCTGATTTTCTGGCAAGGAGGAACTATTTACATAATTTTTATTATTATTTAATGGAATATTTTACTTTATCATTTTCAAATCTATTTTATTTAAGGAAATAAGAAAGAAAGAAAGAAAGAAAGAAAGAAAGAAAGAAAGAAAGAAAGAAAGAAGAAAAGGTAAGAAAAAAGCAGAAGCAGAAGCAGGAGCAGAAGCAGCAGAAGCAGGAGAAGGAGGAGAGGGAGAGGGAGAAGAAGAAAAGGGAGAAGAAGAAAAAGGAAGAAGAAGAAGAAGAAGAAGAAGAAGAAGAAGAAGAAGAAGAAGAAGAAGAAGAAGAAGAAGAAGAAGAAAAAGAAGAAGAAGAAGAAGAAGAAGAAGAAGAAGAAGAAGAAGAAGAAGAAGAAAATGAGAAGAAGAAGAAAATGAGAAGAAGAAGAAAATAAATGAGAAGAAGGAAAAAAAATCCTAAAACAAAATTTTAAAACATGCCAATCAGGGGGCAACAATGGTCATATATTGTGCCTTGTCATGCTCAATTCATTCACCCAAAGCACAAAACATCTACATTCAATTGTCCAAACAATACCAGCATGAATGTTTCTTTTCAACAATCACAGAGAAATCAATAATATAGTAACTATTTTTATATACATATACATACATATATACATATATTTTTCAGCTTGTCACACTAATGTAACAATATGATGTTTACATATGTATTTCTTATTAATTTTACTTGCTAATATGGTCTAAAATTGCATAAATATAACTATAAAACTGTCCAATTTATCCTTCTTTATGTCTGAGTAGTACTCTATTGTATGAAAATACATCTTTTTCATCCATTTCCCAGTTGATAGGCATTTAGGTTGTTTCTAAGATGCAGCTATTATAAACTGCTGCTATAAACATAGGTGTACATACACCACTGTTTTATTTTTTAATTCTTTTGGGAAGATACCCAGAAGGAGAACAACTGTGTTCAATGGGACCTTCAATCATTGTTTTTTGAGGAATCTCCACATGGATTTCCATAGTGGTTGCACCGCCCTACATTTCCACCAAAACTGGAGAAGTGTGCATTACTCTGCACAGCCCCTGTGGCATTTGTTATTGCTGGATTTCTTTGTCAAGTAGCTATTCTTTTCAGGTTGAGGTGTAATCTTAATGTTGTTTTAATTTGCATCCCTCAAATGACCAGTGATGTGGAACATTTTTTCACTTATTTATTTCCTGCTGGTATTTCTTCATCTAAGAATTGTGTATTCATCTTAGATGTCCATTTTTGGATTGAGTCTTTAAATCTTGTAAACCTGATTCTTTGTTCTTTTTATGTTCTCAATAGTAATCCTTGGTCTGAGGAACAGCTGGCACACATTGTCTCCCACTTTGTGGGTTGTCTCTTCACTCTGCTGGTGTTTTCTCGTTTTGTGCAAAGGCTTTTCAGTAGGGTGAGATTCCAGTTGTTGATTCTTGCTAAAGTTACTTTGTGATCAATTTTGTTCATAAAGTCTTTGCCTACATCAATGTCTTCAAAGAGTTTCACCTACTCTATATTCCAACATATTTACTGTTTCTCTTTTAATATTAAGATCTTTGATCCATTCTGCTTTTAGCTTAGTACATGATAGATGATATGGATCCAGGTTTAATCTTTGGCATGTGTAAAGACAGTTTTTCCAGTACCATTTATTAATCTTCTAGTGTGTTTGTCACTTTTATGAAAGATAAAGTGAGTTAGCACATCTGCAGTTGTTTCTGCATTTTCTAACCTGTTTCATTCATATTTGGGTCTTTTTGCCATCAACACACATTTTTATCACAGTAGGTTTATAGTATAATTTCAAGTCAGTGATTGTGATGCCTCTTATCTTGCCTTTGTTGCTCAGGATTACTTTTGCTATTCTAGGTCTCTTCTGATTCCAGAAGAATTTTAAGATTGTTTTCTCTAAATCTGTGAGATGTGCTATAGGAATTTTTATAATGATCACATTGAATCTGTAGAATAGTTTTGAAAGTATGGCCTTTTTCAATATATTAGTTCTTCCTACCCAAGAGTGCAGGATATCTCTCAATTTTTCAATAGATTTTTCAATCTTCTTTTTCAGAGTAGTGTAGTTTTCAATGTAGATGTCTTTTACATCCTTTGTTAGACTTATTCCTAGGTCTCTCTCTCTCTCTTTGATTTTTGCATCAATTTTTCTTAGGAAGATTGGCCTGTGATTCTCTTTCTTAGTTGGGTCTTTCTCTGGTTTTGAAATCAGAGTAATGCTGGCTTCTAGGCATGAATTTTGAAGTGTTGCTTCCCTTTCAACTTTATTAAAGTGTTCGAGTAGCAGTGATGTTACCTCTCTATGAAAATTCTTGTAAAATTCAGCATTGAATCCATTAGAGCCTAGGCTTTTATTTGTTGATAAGTTTTTAATTACATCTTTAATTTCATTTATTGATTTTGGATTATTTAGGTTTTTTATCTTTTTATTCAGTTTTGGTAATTTATATATATCTAGGAGTCTGTCCATTTCTCTTGCATTTTTCATCTAATTAGAATATAAGTTTTCAAATTAGGTATAGATGATTTTCTGGATTTTTGCAAGGTCTGTTGTGTTTTCACCCATCTCATTCCTAATTGCATGGATTTGAGACTTTTGTTTCCTTTTTTTATAAGTTTGCCTAAGGGTTTGTCAATTTATTGAACATTTCAAAAAAAACATCTTCTATTCATTGATTCTTCATATAGTTTTTTAGTCTCCAGGGTATTAAGTTCTTTTCTGAGCCTTATAATTTCCCCCCTTGCATGAGCTTTTGAGTTAGCCTGCTCTTCTTTTTCTAGAAGATTGAGGGCCAGCATTGATTTGTTTATATGTATTTGCTCGGTTTTCTTCATATGGGTAATTACAGGTATACATTTTGCTCTCAAGACAGCTTTCGCTGTGTCCCACAAGTTCTGGTATGTTTCACTGTAGTAATCATTCACTTGTAAAAACTGCATAATTTCTTCTTTAATATCATCTGTGACCCATTGTTTGTCCAGTAGGGTGCTATTTTATTTCATGCATTTATGAAGTTATTGTGTTTTCCTTTGTCATGGATTTCCAGTTTTATTGCACTATGTTCTGATGGTATGTACAGGATAATTTGAATTCATTTGTATTTACTTATGCATGTTCTATGAGCCAAGATGTGCAAACTTATGTTGTGGGGGTCAAACACTCTTATAGACATTGACTAAGTCTATTTACTCAAATATTTTATTTAGTTCTAATATTTCATTATTGATTGTCTACTTGATCTTTTTGTGACTATGAGGTATTGAGGTCTCCCAATAAAATTGAATTATGGCTTATTTAATTTTTCTTGTCTGATAGTAATTGTTTTATATAGCTGGGTGCACTGGTATTTGTTGCATATGTATTTATGATTGTTGTCTCTTCCTCTTCATTTTTTCCTGTTACTATAATGTAGTGATATTCTTTATCTCCATTAAGGAGTCTTGGCTTGAATTACACTTTTCTGAAAATAGAATAGCTACCATCTCTTTTTTTTCTGGGCTTCAGTTGCATGGATTATTGTTTTCTATTCTTTAATTTTAATTCTTTAAATTTATTTTTGAATTAAATTTTTTTCTTGGATCCAACATATTGTTGGATCTTGCTCCTTGATCCATTCTGCCAGTTTCTTGACTGGTTAATTGAGACCATTAACATTGATGGTTATATCTGATATGCATCAACTTATCCTTGTTATGTTATTTTTAAAATATTTTCATTTTAAAAAGAAAAACAGAAAAATGATAGAATCATATGGAATTTCAAAAAAATAGGAAATTAACACTAGTTAATATATTGCATAATTTTATCTTAGAAGTAGTTGTTCAGGTTACATGTAATAGGTATAAAAATGATCAAACAATGACAGAACAAACTCTTCTTTTTGATGAACTAACAGGTTAGTAGTATAGTTATCTATCTTGCATACATATATATGAATACATTTACATATATATATATATATATATATATATATATATATATATATATATATACTGTTTTCCTGTTGTTGGCTCCCTCCTTTTTCTGTTCTTCTAACTGTTTACTTTCCATGGTGGATACCTTCTGTTGTGGCTCATAGAGCTCTAGTCCTTGTTATTTCTTTCTAGAATGTCAGTTGGATCATTCTGATGTTCTCATTTGGTGGTCATAAATTTCCTCAGATGTTCTGTCATAGAAGTATCTTATTTCTTCATCAAATTTGAAAGTTAGTTTTGTAGGAAACATCAACCTGAGTTGAAAGTCACTTTTCTTTATATCTTCTTTTTTATACTCTGAGCTTTCCTTGAGAGCTTGTGCTGATATACCAGCTGTGATCCTAATGGGATTTCCTTTATAGATGATGTGTTTCTTTTCTATAACAGCTTATAAGATTCTATCCTTGTGTTGAATTTGTGGAATCGTGACTATGATATTCTTTGTTGTAGATTTTTTTTGATCATGTTTAATTTAAGTTTTAATGCTTCACTTATCTGTTTGTCAAATTCTTTTACTCTACCTGAAAGTTTTCTGTCATGATGTCTGTGAACATTTTTTACAATGTTATCTGTGTTATTTCCTTTTTGTTCATTGACTCCAATAATGTCTAATTTATTCTTCTTAGTTTCAGCAGCTGCTATGTTGATTTCTCCTGGTCCCTTGTGAGTTTTGAAAAATCTTTCTTTTCCTGGTCGCTAACTGAAAGTCTATCTTTAATATCTGAGAATCTGTCCTCACATTGGCCCAATTTGTTTCAAATACTTTCACTGGGGTTTTTATTCTCATGGATATCTGCTTGAATCTGATTTATTCATTTCACTTTTTTCCTATGCTGTGCCTCCTTAATTTGCTTAAGCTCATCTATTTTTATCCTGTTTCTGCTCTAATGTCACTAAGCATGGTGTGTATTTTGGTAATCTCTGTAGTTATTTGAGAGATTATTTCTGATTTGATTTCTTTTAAGAACCTCATTCAATTTCATTTTGTTTTTGCCACTTCAGAAAGACCTGTTTGGGTCTTTTGGATGGTCTCACCTCATTTCCCCCTAGGGTTTGTGTGGAGTGGATGGGCTGGCATCTTGTCCAAGTGTCTTCTCATTTCTTTTCTTTTTTAGTTTAATTCCTGGAGTGATGCTTGTAAGTTACCTCTGATGAGTTGCTGTATTGGTAATATTTAGGACACTTAAATGATGATTACCTCTCTGAAGTATCTTCCAGGTGAGGCTAGCTTTTGGGTTTTGAGTCTGTTGGAAGGTCTTACCTCTTCAGTTTGATGGAGATGAGAAGTTGTTCCTTGTTTTTCCCATTCCCAGTTCTTTGGCACTGTGCCACAATGTTTTCTGTGACTCTGGGTTAATCTCATTCATGGATTATCAGAAACAATTGCTTTTTAGAACAGTTATGTCAATTTTGACTCTAGTGGTACCAATAGTATAAAACACAGCCTATAAAACAACAAATTGAGATAACCACAGAATTTGCAAATTTTAATGGTATGAACTGGATTTGTGATTATATAAAAATTATAGAACAATCTAGATAATTACATGCAATATATAAATCTAAAATGTGTCCATTTTGCCCTCAAGGTTAAAATTTAAAATGGATTAAGGAAAACATATAGAAGTGAAAGAAGAAAAAGAGATTACAAGTAATGTTGGAGGACAAAGATGGATCACACCAAATAGGTTGAGACTGGTGAAGAACAGTGAAGGAAAAGAAAGATAAAAGAGATAAAAGGAAAAACAGAACAGAACCACACCCAAAAAGTGGTTAGGAAACACTCTCACACTCATAAAAAATTGAGAAAGAGAAAAGAAAGTAAAAAACAAAAAACTGAAACAAAACAAACCAAACAAACAAAATACCAAAAAAATATGAAGCACAAAACTGCACTTTCAGGATTTTCTCTAGTTTTTACTAGTAACCAGCCTGTGGAGACAAAGTCCCAATTTGTGCCACTCTATCCCAGCAAGCAATCAGTTGCTTTATGGTGGAATAGTAGATAACTTTATTAAGACTTCCCTAAGACCACTCTCACTACCAACCAAGCAATCTCCACGTGTCTGCACATAACCTTCTAGAATCTGCTAGAGGAAGCCAGCAGCAGCTCTGGTTCCAGGTTAATGTGCTCTTTTTTCCAAATGGCTCCCAGCTAATGCTTTCTCCCACAGGAGGACTGAATCCTCTGCACTCACCACCAGCCAGTTAAGTCCTCCATATTGCCATTCCCTTCCACTGTTGTGACTCTCTGCAGAGGTCTGTCTGAGTTCATCAGCTGTCACAGTCACTGTGGCCATATTTCCCATATTTGGTGGCCATATTTCCCATATTCAAACAGCTCCTCTTTTGCAGTGAGTCTGACTCAGAGAGGAAGTGCACCAGCTATCACTTTCTTTATTGAAGTTTTTCTTTCTACTCTATCTGTGGGCTTCAATTCATACTTGTTTCTTCATGGTTCCAGGGGAAACACCTCTATCTTTCTTGTCTTCCACATGAAGATATATTCCAGAATCTTGACAGTGACTCTCAGAGAGGCTATTTTCTTTGCTGCTTATCACTTCACCATCTTCCCAGAAGTCCTGGAATGAGTTTAAATGATATAATAAGTTTCTATGAAATAATTATAAGAATAAGTATAATTATCCATATTTATTCAAGTATCATGATTTATTAATGAAAAAATAATTCTCTCATGGCTTTAGACTGTCTTAATGCCAGACATGTCAGAAGGAGTAAAAACAAGAAATTGTACTGGTCATATATTTTTCAACAATTTAGACAGAGATGTTAAACCTTAATCACAAAGAACTTATCACAAAACTTTTTATAAATGAGGTGATAATTTGCAACAAAACCATATGTTCTGGCCTCTTTACATAATTATTTTATTCTACTAATAGAGAGACTCAAAGTCTCCAAAGAAAATGATGATAAGGAATAATCATTAAGTCCACCAAGTAGATATGTGCACATTGTTTATTCCTATGAAAATATGCTATTTCTTATAACTATGTGTAATTTTTACCTATTAATCAAATTTCATATGGTCACAAAAGAAAGAAATATTGCCTCACTAATTCAATCAGTAACATTGTAAAGTAATATAGAATGATCATTCTGTACTGTGTGTAATTAAAATAATTAATTATGAATGTATATTATACTTATACAAATATATAGAGATAAGTCTTAAAACACCATGAGTGGTCAAAATCTTCTTTAATAACTATTGACTATCAAGTTATGTGTTGCACATTTGTAGTGTAGGGATTAAGAACTGTGCTGGCTTGGTATATGAAAAGCAGAGTCTGGTCCCTTTTAGAAGGACATAAACAGTTAAAGATAAAATTTAACAAAAAGTAATTATCAGATATTCTAAACTATTCAGGAAGATTAATGGATCATATTTACATGTATGAAAACATGACACTGAACAAAACTTCTCCCCTTGAGGCACTCAGAAAATATCCAATTTTAAAGAGAA
>PVLA01003147.1:0-227108 GCA_004027455.1 Hydrochoerus hydrochaeris
TTCCTCCCTCCCTCCAGCCTCGCACCCGGCCCAGCGCTGAGGGCGCCGGGAAGGTCCCGGGGCCTCCCCAGGCTAAGCGCACGTCCCCAGCCCTGCGGGCCCGCAAGAGTCGCTGTCCCGAGGACGCCGGCTGCACGGCGGCGAAGCCCCCCTTCCACTCTCAGGTTGCCCTGCTTTTCCGGGGATGTCTACTTCCTGGGGCCCCCGCGCCCCCCAGTGTAACCTTTTGCTTTCCAGGTGTAGCAGGTGCCAGGGGTTTCCGGGAGCCAGAGCCCGGGTAAATACCGGGAGCCCCTCGGCCGGGCGGCCGGAACAAGACAGTCCCAAAACTTGGGGCGCTGGGCGGTGGGTGGCCGCGGGGCGGTGACGTCAGGCAGGCGCCGGCCCTGATTGGCGCGTCGCCCGGGGGCGGGGCGGGGCGGGCGGCGCCGGGAGCCGGAGCCCGGAGCTGGGCGCAGCTGCGGCGGCGGCAACAAGTGCGGGAGGCAGCAGGACCCGCGCCCGCGCCCGCGCCCACCCCGCCAGCCGCCAGCTAGGCGCGGCGCATGGAGCGAGAGCGGCGCCAGTCGCCGGGCTGAGCCGCGCGAGCGGCCGGGACGTGGATGCGGCCGCGGTCTCCGTCCCCGCCCCGCCGAGCTGGAGCTGCTCCTGTGCAAGGTAGGGCCCTGCGGCGGGGAGCCGCCCCCCGCGCCCCCTCCCCGCCCCGCCGGCCGACGGCCCCCCGCCCGCGCGCCGGCTCCGGCTCGTCCCGGCCCCCGCGTGGAGCCGGATCCACGCTTCCGCGCCCTCCCGGGAGCGAGGAGAACGAAACCGCGGGCCCGGAGCCGGTGGCCCCGCTCCCCACCCACTCCGGGGGCCCCCGGCGGCCGCTTCCCTCTGCACCCCAACTTCCGGGGACCCTGCGCCTGGCTGTTGAGAAGGCGCTTTGGGAAGGGGCCGCGCGGGCCGCGCGTGCCGGTCCGGGGCGCTGGCGTTTTGGGGAGGGGGCCGCGTGCGAGCTCTCACCCGCACCCCCGCACCCCACCCTCGCGCTGCGCCGGGCTCGGGTGCCGCATGGGGAGATCAGGTGTCCGCGCCCCACCCCCACCCCATCCCCACCCCTTGCACTGCCGCCTCTGGGTCCCCAAAGACCGGTTCCTACGAAACTTAGGGAGAACCTTTGGTTTTGACCTCCAAGAAATATTCCACACCGCCAGCGTTGAATGATTAACCAAGCTGCTTGCCCGAGACGTGGGGAGCGGCCAGGCCCGCGGGCTCGTGGGGCCCAGAACCCGGGGCCGGGGGCGCGGGGACCGCCGCGCGGTCTGGAGACGGGGTGGGGGGGGGGCGAAGACCCGTCCGCAGGCCACGAAACCCAGGCACCCAGTGAATTTCCAGACCACGACGTTTTACACTCGGGCCTGGAGCCGCCGGAGCCCCCTCCCTGTCTCCTTGTCAAGTGGAGGCGCCCAGGATGGGCTTCCCCAAAGTGCCCGAGCGTGAAAGATTATCTTTAAAAATAATCCAATACCTGCGTTTATAACCAGCGTTGGAGAGTAGGCTCTCCCCTGTCTCACACATCGGGATGGTTTGTCTCTGCTCCCCTGCTTCCCCTCCAGAAGGCCATTTCAGCACTCCAACTTCGTATCCTGTTCAGAACAATTAAACTGTATTCTCCTGCCCCTCCCTTGTGGGAGTCTAGCCTTTCTGGTTACCGAGCCAGTTGGGGAATATGGGCTTCTACTTGTTATGACAAATTCTTCCCGGGTAATTATTTGTAGCTCAGGAGATGAAGGGATGGTTAACGAGGTGGTCACAAGGCCGGGGCCCACATTAGGAAGCGGGTACCGGGTCGAGGACAGTCCCTGCACTCCCCGGTGGTCTTCTGGTCTTGTCAGTGGGGACCTTGACAGCTCACCCGGAGGGAGGACTGACCGGGCCAGGACAGTGATCTTCTACCATCCTGACTGTCGATTATGTTTCATTTGAGTAGAGGTTAAACCTGGTGGAATTTGGGGATTTGGGGACGCCTGTGTGCTCTTAAACCAGATTAGATGGTAAGACCAGAGAAGTCCAGGCTCTGTGTAGAAAGAACTTTGCTTAAATCACTTTTCTGTCCTGCCCAGTCCTTACAAATGTGTTTATTACTAGATCTTCTGTTTGAAACACTCTCTCTCTCTCTCTCTCTCTTTTTTTTTTTTTTTTTTTGGTGTGGGATATTGCTTCTTCCTGCTGTCCCTGCAGCAAGGCATCACTTCTTAGTTTGGTTTTTTGTGCAGATGAATGCCTTAATTCTCCATGAAATTCGTAAAACCACCCTTCATTAATCTTGATTTTTTGCCACGAACTGTTCGGTTAGCTGGGACAACTTATTTTTCACCTGAACCTCATTTTTTATATCTGGTTTTCGAGATGGTAGTGTCTGCTTAACCAGATTGTTTTGAGGGCAAAGTTAAATGGTTAATGAAGGTTAATCATGGCTCTAATCAATTTACGAGTTCTACTTGCATCAGCTTCTCCTTACTGCAGATGGACCCTGTGGGAACCCTTTTAGATTTATGAGAACTAGATCAGCCAAATTTGGCAGATGAAATAGTAAGTTTTTAAAATCGAAGGAATGAAGTAGTCTTTTGAGAAAAGTGAATATAGTTTTCTTGTTGTAAAACTTAGAAATTGATCCCCCCTGCTTATAGTTTTAAAAAATGGTTTATATTTCTGCAGTTGTAATATACTACAGTTGTGCTAAAAATAGGAAGGTACAGCTGATAATTCATGGTTGATCCTTATTTCTCTATACTGTTTCCTCAAATGTGTGGGTTTTTTTTTTTTGCACTGGGGATCGAACTCACCACTGCATGCTTGCAAGGCAGATGCTTATGCCACTGAGCTAAATCTCCAGCCCCATATGTGGGTTTTTTAAAAAAAAGTCATGTTAAGAAACAGGAGGCTCCAAACATATGAATTACCTGTATGTATATGCTTTACATGAGGCACTGTTGGATAAAACTAAGACGTTTCTAACGTGTGGGACTTTTTCAGCTAATGGAGGAACTAAAAGATAAATTCTTTGTTTCTCAAAACATTAGCTTTTAATGTTTCCTAATCATGCTTTTTTATTAAAAACAAACAAACAACATTGTACAAATACTAACCCATTCCTGAAGTACTGAGTCAGTACTTTTAGTTTTTTCTAACTTATTGGACACAAATACTCAGCTCTAGAGTTTTTTTGGTGGGGGTTGGTTGGTTTCATTTTTCATTTTCTGACAGTTTTACTGAACAGTCTGTTACTACTTTAAATATTACTAAATAACAGTGGTTTTATGAATGCTGAAATCTTGCAACTGGAATAATATTTGGTTATGTAATCCATTGCAACACTCCCGCTCCTGGTGCATAAATTACCAGTACTGAACTATTCTCTCTTAAACACCTATGCCTAGGGTACACTAAAGGCTATTTCTATCAGTTACTTTGTAATTTTTTGGTGTGTGTCAAAGTTTAAACTGAAGATTAAACTAAGCTTTGGTCATTTGAAAGTGGTAAATATTTACTGGCTGCATAATCAAAAGCATCCAGGAAAGATGACCCCATGAAACACCCCCAGGTATGGACCTAACTTTTTTCTGCCCCTGCTAAGATGGAATAACTGTTGGTAGGTACTGCCAAATACATCCCCACACTGTGGGAAGAAATACATTCCTCTCTCTGGAGAGGCAATTACTGTTTGGCTAAGAGGTATGTGTGCGGAGTTAGGCTCAGAGATTTGATGTAATGATTTCATCATGGCCCACTGGTGATGACACTGCAAAGCTGCAGTGAAAGAACTTGTTATTTGGAGAATTTGTTTCCCAATTACTTTACTGCTAGAAAAACTTATTTCTATTTGTTTCAACTTTAAGTTGAGGTTTTTCACACTTAGTTTCCTATTGTGTCTACCGCCAGTTTTATGCTCTTTGCTCATCAGCTTTGTTTTGGGTTGACTTAATTTTTATAACAAAACTCAAACTTTTAAGAATCAAAGTTGATAAAGTTATGATGTAGATCTTGAAATTGTTTTTGTTATTTTATCTTCCAGCATTTCTGTAGATAAGTCTAAGATCTTTGCTATAAATTATTTTAAACTATTTTCTGTTTAACTTTTTTTTTTTTTTTTTAATTCTGCTGTAGCTGCAGAAGGGAAATTCCCAGTAGCCAGGAAAGTGATACTTTCTACTTTTCATTCTGTGGCATTTTAAACCAGGTTTATTGTTAAGATGTCTCCACACTGATGTGATTAATATGTACATTGCTTACCAGAGTGTTTTTTAAAATTAATTATGTAAGGGAATCAATATTTTGTTTTGTTTTTAGGTAATCAATTTTAGAGTGTGGTGGGTCCTGTCAGTGATCAGTATGGTTTCAGCAGTTGTGCACATGGATTTGAAGTTGATTGCAGAAGGATTTTTCTTTTTAAATTAAGGTGCAGCATACAGTATGCTGCAGAGTGAATTCCTATATGTGTTTCCACCACCCAAATCAAGAAATAAACACTTCCACTGCTACAGAAGTTTCCTGAAGCTTTGCAGTCAGTACCCTCCCTACAGGGAACTGGCATTCTCACAGCATTGTCATAGAGGTGGCGTAGCATGGTAGCTTGACTTTGCATGCTCCTAACTTGTATGAGAAGAAAGATAGAACCATACAGTATGTAGTGTCTTGTGAAATAGACCTGGACTTGAGTTCTTTATTGCCACTGACTGCATTACTGTGGACAGGTTACTCACACTGTCCAGACTGTAGCTTCCTCAGTGTAAAATTAAGGAGGTAAAGTCTTATCCATAGATTTGCTAGGAAAAATGGTTGTGAATGGTACACCTAAAATACCTAACACTGCCTTTGATGTGCAGGTTCTCTCTTGTTTTTAAAAGATGATAATGAAGTAACAGTATTGTATGTTCAGATGTTTTGTTCTTAGCTGAGTGGTGGTACTTATAATCCCAGAACTCAGGAGGCTGAGGCAAGATCATGCTAGTTCAAGGCCAGCTTGTATTATATAGTGAGACCCTGTCTCAACAAAACAAAACAAACAAAAGAATATGCTATGAGAATATTATACAGTAGGTCTGTCATTGAAGATCTGAAGCCAAATCTTTCAATTCAGCACTTTGCTGATGCGGCATTTAGCTTAAAGACATTGTATAGTATTTTCTGACAGCTGATTTCCATCTGTCTGTCTAATCTATTTATTAGAGACAGGGTCTTACTGTGTAGTTCAGGCTGGTCTTGAACTTACTTTGTAGCCCAGGCTTCCTTCAAACTTGTGGTGATCCTTCCTGCCTCAGTTTCCCAAGTGCTAGGATTACAGCTGTGTACCAGCACACCTGGCTGATTTCCTATTAGTTTGATGTTTCCTCTCAACTAATTAATACTCATTGAATTGTCTCATATAGAGCCATTTGGTCATCTGTGTGATGTGAGCTGGTGTGCAGAAGGGTGTGGTGATGAGCCTTGGCTTACACTCAATTCTGAAGCACACAGGAGAATTTAGTTTAAATCAGAATCATCAGTAAGTTTCCAGGACACTCAGAACAGTATCTACTGCTTTATGTTTTTAAAAATAGTTATTTCAAAAGTGAAAGCCCAGAGTCAATGGTTTTAATTGCATGCTTCAGATAAACCATTTAAAACATTTTAAACTTTTGTACTCTTGCTTTGTAAGTGGTATTATATATTCAATAGCCAGTGTGTTTGATATTTTGGGGGGAGGGGAGTAATTCTTTAAATGTAACTTGGATGATACTTTTTTTTTTTGAGAGAAGGTCTCACTGTGTTGTTCAGGCTGGCCACTCGCTGTGATCCTCCTGCTTCAGCTTCCTGAGTGCTGGGATTATGGGCCTATACCACCATACTTGGCTCTTCGTTTTTTTTTTTTTGTCTTTTTGAGATAGGGTCTCGCTCTGCAGTTCACGCTGGCCTTGAGCTCACTTTGTAGCCCAGGCTGGTCTTGAACTTGCAACGATCCTCCTGCCTCAGCCTCCCCAGTGCTGGGATTACCATTGTGAGCCACCATGCCTGGCTCATCATTCTTTTTAAAAGATGTTTTCCCTATGTATATTTAGAAATAATGTTCAAGATAAAGTAAAGGAGATTAAGATTAACTCCATCATAACTGTGTAACTACTTCTGACAATGTGGTTTGGATCCTTTAAGTATCCTTCTCTGCATTTGCACACTTAGGGAGTGACCTTGGAAAAACACAGTACTGGCACTTTAGGCAAATTTAACACAGTGTGTGGCCTGCTTAGCAGAAAGGGCAAAGTCTTGAAGACCTGGATTCAAGTCCATTCGCCCTCTGGCTCCTCCTCATGGCTGTCCCTTTGGTTATGAGTTCTGGTCACAATCTAGTAATCTAGATGGAATCTTCAAATTACAGCTGCTGGGAAGGAATCTTGTTCTTGAATCTTCCTCCCCCATTAAGACATCTGGATGGTGGGGAGTGAATTGTTAGTTCAGTAGCCTGCAGGCATTGATTGAATGCCCCATGTATTTACAGATGGGTCAGACATGGTTCTGCTTCTTACCCTGATGCAGTTGGCTGTCTGGTAGTCACTAACCAGGAACCAGCAAGAGTGTTTCAGTAGAGGTGTGAGCAACTTGAGTGTTGGGGGCAGCCAGGAAAGGCTTTTTGAGGAAGTGGCATTTGAGCTTAGCCTTGAAAGATGAACAAATGACATTTTAGGAGCAGAGAAATGAAGGCAGAGGTGGTTATCAGGAAATAGAGGATACTATAAAAGGATCTCAGAGGCCTGCAGTGGAAGCGCAGAGGCTCCCGTGGGTTTGGAATGCAGGGCGCTGTGGAGGAGGTAGCAGGCCACAGCACAGCCTTGATGACGTGCAGAGACAAGATGTTATGGAGCTAGTTGGGAGCCATTAAAAATCCCTGCAGGTGGGACGGTGGCATTGCCCTGTAATCCCAGTCAGTTGGGAGGCAGAGCCAGGAGGATGGGTAACACAGGAAAACCCTGTTTCAGAATATAATTTAAGGGCCCAATGTGGTGGTGCAGGCCTGTAATCCCAGCTTCTGGGAGGCAGGAGACACACTGCTAGTTCTAGTCCAGCCTGGGCTACATAGTAAGTTCAAAATCTGAACTGCGTAGCTAGACTTGTCTCCAAAAACCAACAAAACAAAACAAACACGAAAGGACTTGGAATGTAGTTTCGTGCTGCAGACTGCTTGCCTAGCATGCAGGTGTGCAGGGGGCCCTGGGTTCAATTCCCAGTGTTGTGCCCCAAAAAAGTTCTTGCTGTGAGGAGGGTATGGTGGGTGACATGGTATGATCAAGTTTGCTTTGAGAAAAATGAAGTGTGAGAGGCTGGGCCGATCAGAGGCCTGGGTCATTTTAAGTCCCATACAATTGTTCTGCTTCCTATTTGCCAGCCCCCCCCCATCTTTTCTTGGAAAGAAGCTGAAGAAGTTCTTTAACAATTCCGATTACTCAAGGTCGCTTCTCTTTTTGGACTGCTGTGGTGGTCTTTGTCATCATTGTCTTCTCCTCCTCCTTTCCCTCCTTCTTGTAGTGGGAATCGAACTCAGAACCTCATGTTTGCCAGGCAGGTGCTGCCCAATGTTCTTCTTTGGTATTTTTAGTATGGGGAATTGAACTCAGGACCTTGCACTTGCCAGGCAGGCGCTGTGCCACTGAGCAATAGCCCCAGACCCCTATTCTGGAGAATACAGTTAAAATGTGTTTGTCACCGAGGGGATAATGGTGATCTGCCTTCCTCTGCTACCTCCTTCCTCCCTCTTCTGGAGTCCTCCTGCTTGTGACCTTTGTGCCAGCTCTTCGCCCCACCGGGACTGGCCCCCTCCCTTCTTTCTCTGATCACCCTATATAATGCAGCTGCAGCCTTATTCCTCATTCTGCACTGTGTATTTTGTCTTGCACTTAGCAGCCTTACAACAGTTGATCATATAACTTCATTTTTTGTGTCTGTTTTAACACTGCCTGGATTTAGCAGGTGCTTGTTGATATTTGTTGAATTAGGCCACCTCATCAGTCTCTGCCAAACACAAAGTAGGGGTGGTACAGAATTAATGTGTGTGTTTTATTTGAAAGAGGTGAGAAATAAAATACCTCAGGGTGGGTGGGATGAGATTTGAAAAGTAAAGGAAGGAAGGTATGGAGGAAGTGAACTATAGACACAGGTCTCTTGGGGTGTCTTAGCATATGGGACATTGGGGTCTGGGTGGTGGCCAAGAAGGTCTGGGAGATAAAAGTGGGGTGAAAGAAGGTTCAGCAGACTTGGCTCAGCACTGAGGAGAGGGCCCATTTTAGAGGATGGGGTGAGGAACCAAAGCTGCCCAGAGGCAAAACATGTTAGGAGCCGGCCCTTAGCTTAAGCTAGGGGAGAAGTGGTGGCCAGCAGTGATGATGGGTGCCCTGAGAAGTCAGGAGAGGGCTTCAGAGAGGAGAAGGGGATTGAGAAGGTCAAGGCAGGACTGAGGACGTGACAAGGGGCATGTGGCTACAGCCGGTGTGGGGGAGGGCTTGGCAGTGGAGGAGAGAATGGAGATGCCACCTCCACCGCTACCGGGGGCAGCAGCACAGTCATTGAGCAGGGGTGAGGGTGGGAGGAGATGGAGAGTGACCCTGGGGTAGGGGAGTGCTCCAGATAAGGAGGTCTTGTAGGAGGTTTTGGTTCCAGAGCTGACATCAAATAGCTTGGTAACCATGGCAACCCATTTAGCTTCTTGCCCCCCTCATCTAATGGGGTAAAACCCACGCAGTCACCTTCATAGGTTTATTATGTGAATCTGAAGGTGTTAATGTTCTAGCATCGGGTATTTTTTATGAACCATCATAAGCTTGTCACAGCTTACAATTTGTGCTTCAGAATTTTTTGTATTGTTTATTTTCTTTGAAAAGTGCTTAACATCTAAATGCTTTTTTGAAATGCTTCTTTACTGAGTTCTGATCTCAGGAAGGGAGGAACATAATTGTGCTTTTTTTTTTTTTCTACCTCAGGTTAGTAGGTGTTGTTTTCAAAACCAAATATATTTGTCTAACACTGAAAGGGTCAAAGTTGGTTTGTTACAAATGTCCACCTGTAAACATGCTCCCATACCTGCAAGTTTTGCTTTTGAGAATTCCATCAAGAATTGAAAGTATGCTAAAAAAGCAATATAGCATAAAAATTATGCAAGTTTTAAAATGTAGCATTTATGGCTGGGGATTTAGCTCAGTGGCTAAGTGCCTGCCTGCCAAGTGTGAGGTCCTGAGTTCGATCCCCAGACCCCCCCCAAAAGCATAACAATTACCTATTTGTTATTTACATTGTATTAGATATTATAAGAATCTGGAGATGACTTAAAATACATGGGAGGATGTGTGCAAATACTGTGTCATCCTGTATAAAGGATTTGAGCATCTTAGAATTATTATCTTCAAGGGTCTTGGACTGGTCTCTCATGGATACTGAGAAAGTGTTTGACATTTGAAACTAATGGGGTATATTTTTACATTTATTATATTATGATAATTTGAAACTTGTTTATAGGCAACTTTTCTAGCTTTTATTCTTTAAATGAGATGCAGCCATTTTGCTTTTCTCTTTTCCTTTCACCACATAAGGAATTATTTTCCTCAAATGGCTTAAAATATCTCTCATGAATGCTCCTATTTTTAACTGAATGTTTCATTTTTGAATTTTTTGTTCCTCAAGGTTCTGATGGATCCTGTTTTTTTAAAAACACTTTACAATGGAAATTTTCAAAACAGCACAGCACAGAGAATGGCACAGTGAAGCCTCAGGTAGCTTTTGGCGGTTTCACGGATGATTTGCCTCTTCACCTTCCACCTACTTGGTCCATGCGTCAGTGGCACCTTGCAGAGCAGGGTGGTGGGTGCTATCAAGCAGAGGTGGTGGAGGCTGGGCGCGGAGCGGAGGGGAGGGGAGGGGATCCCCCAGGGGATATGAGCGAGGTCCAGCAGTAGAGAGGTGCTACTTTTGAGATGGCCTTTGGTATGTGACAGAACCATTCCCACACATACTTAAAACTGAGGTGGTTTAAATTGCAGATTTCCAAGCTGCTCAGCAGTGTGCCCAAATATCCAGCAAATAGCACATCTCTCTTGTTTTGGCAACACAGTTTTCTTGGCAGGTGGCCAGAGAAAGCTGTGTTACTGTTTCACCTCTAGTTTTTTTCTTTTTAAAATACATAGTGGTAAGTCTTTGAGAGAGGGATGAAGTGACTTTTCCACTCCTCTATAGGGCAGTCGGAAGAAAAGGCCAGAGTGTCACTCTTGAGGATATGTGTGTATGTATTTGTTTTTTTGTTTGTTTTTGTTTTTGTTTTTTTAGACAGGATCTTGCAGTGTAGTTTAGGCTGGCTATGTAATCTTGCAGTGTAGTTTAATCTCACTATGTAACTCAGACTGGCCTTGAGCTTGTGATGATCCTTCTGCTTCAGCCTTAGTATATATATTTTAAATCCAGATGATTTATTTTAATTAAAAAAAACTTAGAGATATTACTCACATACCAGCAACTAATTGGCATTTAGCCAGCGTTTGAGAAAGGGCAAAGAGGGCATAAAAGGAATAAAGAGATGAGAGCCAGGAGAGAGAGGGCGCCATTTGGCGTTCGTTCCACCTCAGGGTCCCATGTCACAGGAAGACTGTCCTCTGGGAGATGGATGATCGGACCCTGGAGAAAAGGCAGCCTCCCAGGGGATGCTTCGGCCTGTGAGGAGCGGTGCCTTACACTTGGTAGCTAGGTTGCTGGCCGTGGGCCCTGTGGCCCTTTGCGCTCCTCTACGTACTGGTGGGGTGTGGTGGGTAGTTCTGCCTCCCTCAGGCACAGGGCTGAATCTCACGTTTCCTAGCACCATCTAGTTGGGAAGCACCACTGGTGGAGAGGTGGCTAGAGCTTGGTACTCATGTAGCGGGACCCCAGCGCTATGGAATCTGGAGTACCTCAGGGAAGCATGAAACAGCGCACACTGGGGAGAAAGCACTGTACCCGCAGAGGAGGGGTCAGAGGATAGGGGTAAGGTGGAGAAGCCACAGAAGGGACATTTCAGCCAGAACCTTTAACGGGGTGGGTGCTAAGACAGCAGTTATTTTTAAGGGGTGCTGGTGTGCCGCAGGCAGGGATCTTGAGGGCACTGCGCCAGAATCTAGCATCAGATCTCAGTGAGAGCACATGATGAAGAAGGGTATGTCCCTCACCGCTCCATGACCATGACCACCCAGCTTCACACTGCGTGGGAAGCATCTGGGTTCCTGCTTTGTCCTTCCTCTCTTTTACTCTCTGGGAGCAAGTTTCTAACCCTAGGAGCCAGCTCACTTACCTGTAAAAAGAAGATGCCTTAGTAACCAGTTCACAGGGCTGTATGTTCAGCTGGGCCCTTTACACAATTCCTGGGACACGGACAAGCTATCAATAAATGGGTAGGGGCTAGGTGTGTGTGGTTTGTTAACTGAGCTTGTTATAGGTGGTTCTCAAACGCATTTCTTGTCTTCTCTCCTCCAAGGGCTCAGACCCTTCATCAGCCTTTCTGTTGATTGTTCTTGATACATTATTTAAAAATCTCTGCACTTGCCAATTCTGTGGAACATTCTGGCTGTTTGTTTGTGGTGCCTTCCATGTTAGACCCAGAGCCTCACATTATATTGAGCACATATTCTACCACAGAGTGACACCCACTGCCTCTGCTCTGTGATTTCTACGCCTGTGTTTGGAAGATGGTCAGGCAGCTGTCTCAGGGCTGCTCTTCTTTTTTTTTTTTGGTACTGGGGATCGAACTCACAACCTTGCGCTTGTCAGGCAGGTGCTTAAGCCACTGAGCTAAATCCCCAGCCCAGGGCTGCTCTTCTAAGAGACTCCAGACAGGAAAGTTGAGAAATGCTGGGTCTGAGAAAGTGGTTCCCTGTGTTCCTTGGTGTCTCCTTCATGGTGAAGAACCTTTATTTTACCCAAAGAACTAAACTTCCCAAGGCAATTTATCAAGATACAGTACCTAAACACAATGAATGTCACTGATACAAATTTAGGTATTTATTGAAGTTGCAAAAGACAGTTTATACTGTGGTCTGTGCAGTCCCAAACCGTAGTATGTTCATACAGTGTTTCCCTGATTTTTGGAAGCTATGGTTTTATTTTTGAATAAATGCATTTGTATTTTGAAATAAATACAAATGTATAGTATGTGGTATGTGTAGTATGAGGAATTATGAAATAATTCACAAAGATACTCAAAAATATGTTTCATGGAGGACAAGAATTGCCAAATACAATGTAATAGAATTGGGAAAGATAAAGTGGCCTGGTTGAGTTTGTCTATAGAGTTGGAAGAGACATAGATGATTATGCCATGGAACTTAGTGGATTAAGTTTGGTTGCCCGAGTGCTAAACATTTCAAGTGATTGTTTTAAACTTCACAATTTCTATTTGTGTTTGTGGTCAGTTATCACACTGCCTATGGAACTAAATGGTGGTGAACTGATGTCATTTTAAGAGTTTAAAGGGAATTAATTTTGCTAATTGGTCATTGAATCTTTGATGCATTTTACTATGTGCTCACTTTTCTAATACTTATATAATCCTATTTCTTAACTGATTTTACCAGCATTTCTGTATATATGTAGATGTGAATAGCCCAACAATAGACCCCAAATCGTCACTCCCCAGTGCTATGTCTGTACATTAAGATGCCAAGCCGGGGCTGATGACCTACTTATTTTCAGAAGCAATTACACAAGGTCAGGTTGATAACTTAGTTTATATAATAGGATTATGTTTCTAGTCCAGTACTGTAATTTATGCTTGTGCATTTTTATTAATTTTTAATTGCCTTCTTCCTCCCTTCCCCCATCCCTTGGGCTTATGTGTGTTTATAGATTTATTTAATTGTGTGTGGCTGTTTCCTGAGAGATGCTTGAGAGGGAGGGTGTACTGGGCGGTGCTGTCATGGTGGGTGAAGTGTGGAGAGGAAAGCCCAGGAATTGGAAAATGACCTTAGAGGGCGCGCCTGGGACTGGCAGGGTGCTGGAAACGTGAGGGCTTCTGTGGCAGATTATTCAAGAATGATTGTTCTGAGCATTGTTAGACTCCTGACCAAGAAGATCAAAGAATAAAAATATTGCTTTAGTTAGATGCTACTTGCTTTATGGCCCTTCATCTTTAATGTCTGTCAGTACAGCCAGGCTCCCGTGGTATGTCAGAGGTTATCGCCCAATGATAAGTCAGATAACTCTGGGTGTTGTAAGAGTGAGAAGGAAGTAATGAAACCAAGCTCGAGCCTGGGAGGTGAGGTGGGAGGAATGGGGCTTTTCTGTTTTTTATGTGGATGGTGTAGAATTGAAGATTAGAAAAGGCTTCTTCACTAATAATGATTCTCATTGCTGGGCTCACAGTACCTGTGGGAAGAGCTCCCTGCTATGGGTAAACCTCAGGGACAGCTCTTTATCCCCGGGGCCTTGTCCTCTCCTGTAAATGAGGTGGTAGGACCAGCTGATCTCTGAGGCTCTGAAAAAGAAACTTTTTGCTTTTTTTCTGGTAATGAAATGGGGATGTAATCACCAATGGAATATGTGTGTACATCTTGGAAAAACAAGAGTGAGATGGTAGAGTTTGTGGCTAGCACTGTTTTTTTTTTTGTTGTTGTTATTGTTTTCTTCACCTTTGTCATAGATTGTTCTTTCAGAGGGGGAGAGCCAGGGTGTCTAGGCCAGGTCAAAGGGCAGGCTGGGTCCTCTCCCCAGGCTGTGGTGCTGGAGTGAGTAGAAGGCCGACTTCCTCTCTATGTAAACAGCTCTAATGGAAGGTTTTACTTGGCCGTGTTTCTGACTAGGTCTGAGCGCCTGTGACTCTCTCACGCTTTAGCATGAATAGGTAACTCACTAATCAGAAGTCATTCATGAGTCATGAAACATCTACAGGGATTTTGCCATCGTATAAAAGGTGCCTATGCTACTAGACTAAAGCCTCTGGACTCCTCGAGCCAGGGAGTGTTCTCCAGCCAGCTGCTTTGTCTACATTATTCCTTAGCTCTTCTCTCCTTTCTCTCTCTCTCTCTTCCTCCCTCCCTACACTCTCCTTCCCACCTTTTTTTTTTTTCTTTTGTCTTTTTGAGACAGGGTCTCACTATGCTGTCTCACTAACCATGCCCCACCTCCCACCTTTGTTTTTGAGACAAGGTCTCATTATGTACTTCAGGCAGACTTGATGCCTGTGTAGCTTTGGCCAGCCTTGAAACTCTGGTGATTCACTTGTGACAGGCTCCGGAGTCGGGATGACAGGCATATGCCACCACTTTTTTTCTCATTTGATTTTCTCATTTGATTTTTAGTCCCTCTGGGTTTCCTGTAATTGTTTACATTATTATCCACAAATGCAGTGTCTTAAATTCAGTTGCTTTTCTAAGAGTGCAGTTTTAAACTGGGTGTGGTGGGATATACCTGTAATGCCAGTACTCAGGAGGCTGAGGCAGAAGGATCACCAGGAGTTCGAAGCCACCCAGGGCAACATGGTGAGTTTGAGCCCAACCTGAACTATCTATGTAGACCTTGTCTCAAGAAAATAGGGGGAAAAAAATTACGATTTTTATTTGGGGATTCTCGAAATTCTCTTTGGGCAACAATGTTGATGGTAAAAAGTGCAAGAGTTTAGACTCTATTCAGGTCCAGAGTTCAAACTCTGGCCCCATCAAGATTAGCTCTGTGATCTCAAACTAATTGCTTTAGATTTTTGAGCCTGTTGTGAATGTTAAATGAAATGAGAACATCTTTATGCAGAAAAATGGGCAAAGGGCAATGGAGTAGGAAAACCAAGAAGAAAGTGTGCATAACGACATATAAATTAAAATAGGGGGTGCTGTTTCTCAGTAAAAGATTTAGGGTCAGTGTCCACTGCAGTGTGGATGACTTCATTCTCTTGGGTGCGTAGTGAGAAGAAAATCAGGTTGGCCTTTCTGGTAGGGAGTTAGTGTGAAGGTGAGTGGGAAACCTTGATTAAATGCTAGTGTGATTGTAAAAGGTCATGTTCCCTTTGTAATTTTTTTCCAAATGAAATACTCAGATGATGAAGAGAGGCATATGTATATAAGAGGTTTTTTTTTTTTTGGTCTTTTTGAGACAGGGTCTTGCTATGCAGTTCAGGCTGGCCTTGAGCTCACTTTGTAGCTCAGGCTGGTCTCGAACTCACAACCATCCTCCTGCCTCAGCCTCCAGAGTGCTGGGATTACAGGTGTGAGCCACTATGCCCGGCTTACGTAAGAGGTTATTGATCACCTTTTTTTTTTTTTTTGGTTCTAGGGAAAGTCAAATAACTCAAGCTATTGGTTAGCGGTTGTTAGGCAGACCAGGTGTTCTGCGTGCCATCAGAGGAATGCTGGAGAGGGACAGGATCCACTTTATAGAAATTAAGTCTCATGAACACAAAGGGTAACTATATTAGTGATCACCACAGTCATACAATTTGGAGTCCTTCATGTCTCTCTTATTTCACATTTCTGTGTACAGTCACTTTTACTTTTTAACAGATGCAAAAGAAACACATTCCTACACTATTTAGCAACGGCGTCAGGTTAGCTGTCAGGCTCATCTTCTTGCTAGTGGGGAGACCTTGGCCCCCCCATCTTTTGCCTACTTTTCCCCAGAGGGCTCAGGGCCTGTTGGTCCACAGCCTCCCTGCTTCTCCCCATATTTCTGTTCATTTGTTCATTCTCTCTCTCTCTCTTTTGTACCAGGGATCGAACTCATGACCTCGCGCTTGCCAGGCGGGCGTTAGGCCACTGAGCTAAATCCACGGCTTCTCCCATATTTCTGAAATCTGCCTTGTTGGAGGTCCCAGTCTGATCCTGTCTTGTTGCCTGCTGTCATCTAAAGGACTGTCATGTATTTTATTGCCTCTGCCAGTTCAGGGTACAGGACTCATTCATGTTTTATATCCTTTCTTTCTTAACTCCAGACTTACATGAAATGCTTGTGGTTAGAGATGACTTTGGGTTGAAGAGATCTATAACTTGTGCTGGTTTTTCATTATTGCCTCTTGCTCCAAATTTCATCTGCTGTTTTTCCTTTGTCCTCTCTGTAAATTGAAAAAATTTCCATTTCTTGTAAGAGGAAGGGATTTTCCTTCCTAGGAATTCTGTGTGCTGTGATTAGTGTTTGGTTCCTGGCTTTGCTTTTCTTGTGCTCCTCAGTGCCTGCAGCCTACAACTTTCACCAACATTTGGCCGCTCTGCTTTCTTCAGCAGCAGAGGTGAGATTGGGAGCCTGAGGCAATGCATGGTCACTGCTTTGTATCTCAAAGTGGGTGCACCCTGGGCCTCATGTGGCTGGCCACTTAGTGAGTTGGCCACCTAATCTCTGTCCTAAACACTTCATGCCAAGTCATGCATTTACATAGCGAAGAACTTCTGCACAAAGAGGAAGCTCAGTTCCTCGTTCCCTGAGGTGCCCTCTGTGTGTCCCCCCACACATCTGTGTGCCCCTTATCCTGGAGTGCCTTTACCCTCTAGAGTTGCCCTTCCTTTCCTGGTGACTGTGGACCATCTCTGACCTGAGTACCAGGAACTTTTGTGCCATTTATACCTTTAATAAGCAAGGTTAATCCTTCTGGGGGAATTTCTTACTGTCATAAACTGCTCTTTAGATTCTTTCTCTATTTTCACAGTTACTTGTCATATCCTTAGTATTATACTTTGCTGTGTAAATTATTGTCTGGCTTATACTTGCTGGTTTAACCCAGACTAGAAACACGCCATGGTACCCAGCTAGGCAAGAAGGCTGACCCAGAGGGAGTCTTAAGGATGTAACTGGCTAGATTACACTTGCTTGTACGTAGACAGCTCCTGGAGGTTGAGGTGAAAGCATTTACCAGCCATGCACAGGAGCTTCACAAGGTTTTCAAAGCACCCCAGGCTCCCCAGAAGGGTTTCCTGCATTGTAGCATTTCTTTTCTAAAATGATTGTTGTTCTGCCTTAGGAAAGGAGATATCCCCACATTGCAAGTTCTTGCTTTGGATGTGCTCACCAGGTTCCTCTGCTGTCATGGCCATGTAGGTAACAGTCTAGCTGAATCCCAAGTGCCTGCATTCCTATAGGATAGGGACATGGGCCTGGCTACACTTCCTGTTCTTTCATGTGTAACATGGACTCAGTATTTCTGCAACTCCGTGTCCCCTAATCCTGGAAAGTCCTTTAAATTTTTCCTGTAGCCCCACAGCACTTAATAACATGAAACAGATTTGTATAATGTAAATATTTGGGTATAATTCACCAGCCCACATAGAAATGATTTTCCTTTATCATCTTTTTGGAGAAAGGATGTATATATTCAGTCACTCCAGTTTGTACTTAATGCACATTGTTCATGACCTTGACCAGATTACCAACCTGTCTGTTTCTTTAGCAAATGCTGAGGGCCTTTCAGGTGCTACGCAATGGGTTAGGATTAGGGTTAGGATTAGGTAGTGGGAGCATAAGCCCTGGATCCTGCTTTTATGTGGAGCGCAGGGAAAAACAGAAGCAGTTCAGAGAAATGCTGGCGTTTTCACCCAGACACTTGGGAACTTGACCCATTTTGTGAATGGGACCCTGGAAGAGGGTGGGGCATGTAGAAGCCATTTAGAGTTACGATGGGTCAACCTGTGTGTTCTCCTTTTTGGAAATATTTCTGGAAATATTTCTAAATAAATGAGTTTCTTGAGAGAAAACTTACTAAAGAGACAAGGAAAAACAAAGCCTGAAGAATTTGTTATTGTTTAGTAGAAAAAGCAGAACTCCTGAAGAAAAATATCTGCAAGCCTTGTTTTTAAATTACATAATCTTTCCACTGAGGAACTAAAACCCTTTCTAATTTTATGAAAGGCAAGGCAAGATGACTTCTTGCCCCTGTATGATTTCCTCCTCTTTTTCTGAAAGTTCTTTGCACATTTATTTGAAGAATAAATCCAGTGATTTACACGATTCTGTTTTGTGTTATTGGAGCTGGCGATCAAACCCAGGGCCTTGCACATGCTAGGTAAGTGCAGTGCTATTGAGCTGTACCCTAGCCCTGTGATTAATTTCACTTTGAATAATAAATGCCATTTAAGGAAATTGGCCACAATTGATTTTAGAGTTGTCATCAGTGGGGACATGGCCTGCCAGACATTTTGATCTGTGTTTCCTGTGGGGATGCGTAGGTGAGTAGATTAATGAGAAGAACTTTCCCCTTAGAATTTTGGACATGAAGAGTAAAACTATGATTTGATGAGGAACCAAATTCCTTGAACTCAGCCTGTAGCTGTCCTGTGACTTAGGGAGCCCAAAGCAGAGGCAGCCACACCACCCAAACCTAGGGCCAGCCTCTCAGGAGGGAGTGGGGGAATCCTGGGCTCCTGTGCCCTGTGCTTGGCAAGCAGTGGTCAGGCCTCTTGCCACCATTAAGGAATGAGTGCCCAGTGGGGGCTCATGCCCTCATCACCAGCCATCTGCTGTGAGTGTTCTGAGCCGGTCTCCCCCAGAACCACTCAGCTGCACACTGTCTCAGTTTATCTGCACAGAACCTAGAAAAGGCTGCCAGGAGCGAGCAACAGATGGACCAGTCTGGGAGGCAAAGATGTGGGGAAGTCACACTTGCCAGGCTCTCAGGGCAGCAGCAGGCGCAAGATGTACAGGCTCATCGCAGTCACCCGCGGGCCAGGGCTCCTGCATTTGAGGACCTGATTATGGGTGAGCAGGAAAAAAGGCTACAACCCCGCCCCTCAGTCTGCTAGCTAAGGTTCTCCTAGGGCTAAATCACAAACTTAGATTTCTAGCCTCCTTGTTGCAGCCTAATTAGGTCATTTTATTTCCTGATTACAGGGTCCTTCCTTTTCTTTTACCATTAACCTTGTGTGTGAATCAGCTTTTCATCACCGTGACAGAATCCCTCAGATAAATCAACTTAAAGGAAAAAAGGTTTAGTTTGGGCTCATGGGTCTTTGGGGGGACATTTCAGATCCCAGTCACAACTGCTGTTGGGAGTAGTACAGGCAACCTTGCACAGGCTTTTGAACTGGCTTGGATGTGCTGCAAACACTGTCCCTGGTCTGCTGTTCCTGGGCCACCCACCTCCTTGCCTGAGCCCCTGGCTGGGAAGGCTGGGTCCTACCTCTGTTCTGTGCAAGCAGTGGCCACTTTCACGTGCCTGATGGCCAGTACTTCACCAAGACGTGTGTAAAGTTTTCAGAACTGGAAGGAACCTTTTAGGATCATCCTCTTAAGTGGTTCCCAGTCTAGGGTCCATGAATGAACATTGGAATTGTTTCAGTATTTTGGATTCTTAAAGAAAATTGAGTCTGTAGTGACCTACATCATTGATGATGGGCTGGCAAGTATGAGGTCATGAGTTCAATTCCTGGTACTAAAATGGGATGAAATAAAAATAAATTATTGATGATGGCCTTTGCTTTTGGCTGGAGTGAAGCCAACAGAATATGGTAGCATTGGTTGGTCATCTCCTGTGGATGGATGGTCAGGCCTGGGAGAATTTAATCTCAGCTGCCTGTTAGTGGAACAGTAGGAAAACAAAAGTTGCTGTCTTTGACAGCCATGGTTTTGTGTGGGAGGAAAAAATAAAAACAGCCTCTTAGTCAAGAAACTAGGGTTTTGGGCCGGGGATTTAGCTCAGTGGCTTGAGCGCCTGCCTGGCAAGCGCAAGTTCATGAGTTTGATCCCCGGTATCAAAAAAAAAAAAAAAAAAAGGGTTTTGAGAAATTAGTTTCCCTGAGGTCACAGAGAAGCCTGCTGGTGTTACCACCTATTCTCGCTATTTGGTATTTGTTCCCCATTTCCAGCACAGTGCCTAGTACTCAAACCCGACTGCCTGGACTCAGGTGGCTCCATCACTTACTCTTGAGGAAGTGAGATTCTCCTTTTCCTCCTTTGGAGGGGAGAGGTGAACAGGGACTGCACTTTGTGTGAGTAACAGTTCAGCAAATGTTACCTATGACTCCACTCTACTGCCCATGTTTGATTTTTGACTCGTGGTAGTTTTGTGGTAAAATGTACAGATAGAAAGCTTTTACAGAATTATTCTAAGAAGATTAACCACTGAAAGTAAAACTAGCTTTGCTTTGGTTCCTTTCGTCATAATCCTGTGCGGCAGCATTCACTTGCATTATGGCTTGAAATTCAGACTCTGGAATCATAAATTGGAAGGGTTTGAATGCTGGTTCTACCAGTGTCACCTTGGGCAAATTCAGTCATTCCCTATGCTTCAGTTTCCTCATCTGTAAAACGAGGAGTGTTTGGAGAACTGCTGGACAGGACTGCTGGTGCCTGGTACATATTTATTAAAATACACAGCTGTGTTCACATGACCCTCTGGTGTGTGAGAGTCCTTCCTAGTAGATGGAGAAGGGTGCAGGTGATCTGAGGTGAATGAAGGTAATGGCATTCATTATGGGGTCAGTGACAGTGAGGCGGAGAGGTAAGGCTGTGATGCTGCTGTCTGCACAGGGGAGATGGGAGCCCTGTGCCACGGCCCGTACCCTCCCTCCCTCCCTCTCTCCCTCCTACCCTGTGCCCACAGCTCAGATGTACAGCAGGCTGCATGGAGGAACTGTCATGCTACCCGAGCAAACCAGTTCTGTTGTCTGTGGCATTTTATCTGGATAGTCACCTAGCTGAAGTGTAGGTATTTTGTAATCCATTTTCAGTTAACACTTTCCTGTTTCCACATGGCCTTTCCAAATATTTTAGTTGCAAAATAAAGAAGGAGGTTGTTTTTTGTTAAACAAAATCAACCGAAGTATTGTAGACAGTTGAATGCAAAACAGTTCTTTGTTTTGTATATGAATTTTCCTCCTGTGTCTGTTATGCTAAATATTCTGTTTTACAAGAGAAGGTTCAAGCCATTTTCTCCAACTTTGGAGTGAGCAATTCTTCCCCAAATTCTTTTTAAGCAATGTAACTTCCTGCACAAAAAAGGTTACAGAATTGGATTTTATGGCTGTAATGGGAATATTTAGTCAGATACTTTTTCCCACAGTTGTTTGCATGAACTTCAGTTCAGTATAAGCATCTAAAAGCAGAGTTCTCATGCAAGTCTGTGCCCATGTTATAAGTGAAAGAGGACAATGAGCCCAGTGAAAATACCCAGCGGAGAGAGAATTTTAGTGTTTTACCCCTCCTCCTCAGACAGGTTTGAAACAAATCCTCTTTAGCAATTTGCTACAAACCAAACTTTTGAGATATGTCAGCTCTTCCGGGAAAGGCTGGCCCCTTTTCTGTTTCCCTTTCTGTGGAGACTCAAGTATGTATCCCTGACCCTACTCAAAGGGTTCTCTCAGTCCTGGCCAGCGGTAAATCTGGGTCAGGTTCTGGGTGTGATTTGCTCTGTAGAAACAGTAAAAGGTTAAAGGCATCGAGAGCCAGTGGGTCTCGATCTCACCCTCGCAGCTTAACTTCATGGTAGTAGTTGCTACACACACACACACACACACACACACACTCTCTCTCTCTCTCTCTCTCTCTCTCTCTCTCTCTCTCTCTCTCTCTTCTGATAAAGTGTCAGTCTGGAGGCCTTGAGCAAGTGCAGGGTGGGGATCGTGTTCCTTGGAGAGCCGTGAGCCTTGTGCTAGCTAAGGAGATAGGGTGATGTGAGGACGCTGTCTTGCCTGGGTTTTGACTGAGAAAATAAGAGCCTGAGTTATAGCAGATGAAACTGAAAGTCTTTGCTGGGATCAGCAAAGCATGTTTGATAGATTCCTCAAAATATTCTCAAAAGAAGGATTGGTGCTTTGATGATGGGAATTCCATGTGGTTATGTGTAGATTCCAGATAGTCTATGGGCACAGACCTGGTAACGTATCTGTGGTCATTTTTATATCTGACTCACACTGCCTTTTTCTCTAGAATAATGAGCTTTAAAAGTCCCATGCCTCACTTTTTTCTATAAGCTGTCGTCTCATACTCTGGCAGTTTCTGGAATAATTTACTGGTGTCTAAATTCCTGTACCAAGCTAGGATTTATGCTGTTCATAGAACATGCTATATTTTGCTGGGTGCCTTTCCAAGTCTTTTTTCTCATAGTTTTTCTCCATTCATCCTCATACTTTTCCTTGTTGCCTTCTTTCAGCCTAAGACCTTTGAGGGTAAGGGCTGCTTAGTGTTAGGAGGGTTGTCTCAACTTAGATAGAACCATTTATTATTGAGAAATAGTTCATCTCAAATCTAGAAGTTTAAAATAAAAGCTTAAATGTATCTGTACTTTATTTTCTAAAAGAGATTGCAGATACTTTATTGACATCCATACAAATACATTGCAAATTTGCAAATATATTTGTAAATCAGTGCAAATACTTTATTTTGCATATTATGCAAGTGAAGCCCATAGCAAAGTGCCTGAGGCTGAGACCAACCAGACCCAGACCTTTGGGGAGCTCATAAAATTTGGCGGAAGGGAGCTGACCTAAGGAGGGTGTGGAGCTGAAATTTAGGTGTGGACAGTTTGAAGTTATTTAGACCAAGTAATTTGAAGTACTTGAAACTCCAATTAAGGGAAAAGAAATGTCTTGTGGTTTTTTTCTTTGAAGGGAAGCATAAGAAGGACTTCTTTCTTGCTGGCTCAGTGGCTGGATGCTTGAGGGATGGGAATGGGGAGTGAGGGGAGAAGAGGGTGGTAGCAGGAGGCTGCTTATCTTCCATGCTTTTTAGGTGTGCAAGGCTTTGTGGAGTTGGGGGTTTGGGGTAAGGTCTTGTTTTAAAAAGAAAAACAAACAAGCCAAGCTTGGTGCATACTCAGGTAGTCCCCACTGCTTGGGAGGCTGAGTCAGAAGGATTGCTTGAGTTTAGGAATTTGGGGACAGCCTGGGCATCAGGATGAGAGTCTGTCTCTTAAAAAAATGCAATAAAATAACAAACCCCTTTACTTACCAGCTGTTCATCAGAATCCGTGGAAGTTTGGTCCCAGAACCTCCGGAACCCATGGACGCTCAAGTCTCTTGGATAGTCTTTGCATATAACTCATGCAGATCCTTCTATACCCCTTAAATTGCAGGAAGATTATATATACATATTATATTGCATATATTGCATTATATTATATACATAATACAATGCAAATACTATGTAGATGGTTATTATACTGCACTAGGGAAGAATGAAAAAGGGGAAAAGTCTACCTGCTTTGTACAGTACAATTTATTTTTCTTTTATATTTTTGATCAGCCATTGTGGAGGGCTTGGCTGCAGGGCTGACTATATGCTGATTGTGAAAGCTGTTGTGCAATAGTGAATAGGAGCCAGTAGGTTAAGATTTAACTAGATAGCATAAGAGACAAAAGGAGTGGACACAATTATGCATGCCTTAATCCCAGCACACTTGGAGGCTGAGGCAAGAGCATCACAAGTTGGAATCCCACGTAGGCAATTTAATGAGTCCTTTTGTCAAAATTTAAGAAAAAGGCAAAAAAAAAAAAAAGTGGGATATAGCCCAGTGGTAGAGTGGTCCACTCTATTTTGTATTCCAAAAATAATGATATGATGATAATAACAGTAATACAAAATAGCTGTGCATTCCTATTGATCTGATGGAGCTACCCAATGTCCCATAGTTTCACAGCATTCTCAGCATGAAAATATTCTTCCACTTGCACTATTTGTTCGAGCCCAGTGAACCTAAAAAAATTCCACTTCTATTTTTAAAAAGTAGATACTGCTCGATTAAAATAGATGAGTTTGTTTTAGAGTTGGAGAAGACTAGTTGCCATTGGACTCTCACAGCCTTGGCTGGAATTTCAGCTCCTCCCTGATTTCTCTAATGTATTTCCTCAAGTATAAAATGGGAATAAAAGTAACATTACCTAAGAATTAAGTTCCCAGTTGTTGCGTGAACCTGGTGAGCAAATCCTGGCCTATAGTATATTGATTGCTGTTCTGTCTTTTTAATGTCTGGTTTGACTGAATAGCTCTTGTGCAGGTCACCCATTTCAGGAGTGTTGGAATCCAGGAGTTGCTCCTAACAAGCATTTCCTTACTCTTTGTTCTTGTGTTGCTTACAGCCTGAAATTCTTTGATAATTCACTGAAATGTCATTTCTCTTTTTCCTTTTTGCCATACACATTTGAGATCTTAACAAACATTCATCCATGAAGCTCTCACCCAGTTCAGTGCATGCGCGGTACATTTTGTACCCCAGAAAGTCTCCAAGCCTTGTCACTTTTGGGTGTTGGGGCCTGGCTTATTTTTGCCTACTGTTTTTTGTTTCCTCTGGACATTAAACTCTATATACAAAGTAACCTAGAGCTGCCTCAAAATGTGATCCTTTCCTACAAGTATCCTAGTAGGATAGTTAGGAAGTAATTTACTGTAAAATAAATTTTAAAATTTCCAGTGCACATCAGATGAATGTCCTTGATCACTGGAACTGTATCAGTTTTATAAGATGAGTAGTAGGTAGGACTGAGCCCCTTTGAATGGCTGTGGAGGTACTGACCGAAGACACTGAGGCCATTTCAGGCACTATCATCATTACGCTGTTACGTATCTGAATCAAAGGGCTCAGTTACTTGAGTCTAGACACCACAGGAATATAGATCAGTGGGGTCAGAGGTAGGCTGGCTGTTTGCTGAGCCAGAACAGATACTCTCCCAGCATGCTCATCTGCCGGAGTCCCATGGCAACCCAAACTAAGAAGGGATTCTTCATTGTGTCCTTCAAGTGCAGCTCTCAAGTCACCTCCATCCTACTGGCCTCCACCCTGGCTTAGGACCTGGCAGCCTGTTGAGTCCTTCACTGTCCTGCCTCGATCAATCACATGACAAGCTAACTTTGCCTACCCTTGAAGCTAATAGAAACGAAATTCGGGGTTTGGTTGTAATGTGATATTGCTGATAATAAAATAATAGTAATTTTCCTTTTGTTGCTGGTAGACAGTCTGAATATATAACAACCATTTCTCTCCTATTGTTCTCAGGTTTTGGTTATTAGGATAAAGCTGTTTTGAGTCTTTTTTATCTCTGAATGTGAAGGGTGGTTAATGCTGTCTTTGTTTCTTAGCCCTGCATGCTGAGCAAGCATCTTTACACTCTTCCTCAGTTTCCTTGTCCATAAAATAGTGAGTTGTAAAACAATTCAAGGTTGAGACTAGCAGTTTTTAAAAATGAAATATAATACAAACCTAGGGCAAATGACATGCAGCTATTCGCTGTGACACATATACTGTATAGTGTGTGCACGTGTGTATATTGTTTGGATCACAATATAAGATGCATTTGTCATTATGAATTATAGGCCAACAGTCTGCAAAGTACTGAGTTGTAGGTACCTTTGCAAGTGAAGAAGTTGAACTTCTGCGAGGTTATTTAGTAACCCTTACCTTGGACCCTGGAGTGTCTAAAACAGTTCTGTTCGCTATCTGCCAAGCATAATTCTAAAAGCATTGAATAGAACATCCGTTTATCACAACTATTATAGGAAGTGGGTTTGCCCCTACTTTATAAATGGAGCAAGTGAGGTATCAGCTGTACCACTTGAAAGATCACAATGCTAGAGAGGAAGGGCCGTGACTTGAACCAGAGCAGGCAAGTTTGAAGCCCTTGCTCTAAACTCCTCTTCTTGGGGAGACAAAAAGCCCAGGAAAAAATTATGTGTGAATGCAAATGAGTAATAAATTAATGTACGACTTCCCTCCCTTTTATTCCAGATATGAGAAATGAGTGTTGGACGTCGAAGAATAAAGTTGTTGGGTATCCTGATGATGGCAAACGTCTTCATTTATTTGATTGTGGAAGTCTCCAAAAGCACTAGCCAAGAAAAAAATGGAAAAGGGGAAGTAATAATACCCAAAGAAAAGTTCTGGAAGATATCCAGTCCTCCACAGGCATACTGGAACAGAGAACAAGAAAAGCTGAACAAGCGGTACAATCCCATTTTGAGCATGCTGGCCAACCAGACGGGGGACGGCCATGGGCTTTCAAATACAAGCCATCTGAATTACTGTGAACCCGACCTGAGGGTCACCTCAGTTATAACAGATTTTAACAGTTTGCCAGACAGATTTAAAGACTTTCTGCTATATTTGAGATGTCGAAATTATTCATTGATTATAGATCAACCAAATAAATGTGCAAAGAAACCCTTCTTATTGCTGGCAATTAAATCCCTCACTCCACACTTCGCCAGAAGACAAGCCATTCGGGAGTCCTGGGGCAGAGAAACCAATGTGGGGAACCAGACAGTGGTGCGAGTCTTCTTGCTGGGCCAGACGCCCCCAGAGGACAACCATCCAGACCTTTCAGATATGCTGAAATTCGAGAGTGAGAAGCACCAAGACATTCTTATGTGGAACTACAGGGACACTTTCTTCAACTTGTCTTTGAAGGAAGTGCTGTTCCTCAGGTGGGTGAGTACTTCCTGCCCAGACACTGAGTTTGTTTTCAAGGGTGATGACGATGTTTTTGTGAACACCCATCACATCCTAAATTACTTGAATAGCTTACCCAAGGGCAAAGCTGAAGATTTGTTTATAGGTGATGTGATCCACAACGCCGGGCCCCATCGGGATAAGAAACTGAAGTACTATATCCCAGAAGTTGTTTACTCCGGGGTCTACCCACCGTATGCAGGGGGAGGTGGCTTCCTCTACTCCGGCCACCTGGCCTTGAGGCTTTACAGCATCACTGACCGGGTCCATCTTTACCCCATTGATGATGTGTACACTGGAATGTGCCTTCAGAAACTCGGCCTCGTTCCAGAGAAACACAAAGGCTTCAGGACATTTGACATTGAGGAGAAAAACAGGAATAACATTTGTTCCTACGTAGATTTGATGTTAGTACATAGTAGAAAACCTCAAGAGATGATTGATATTTGGTCGAGATTACAAAGTGCTCATTTAAAATGCTAAAATATATACAAGCTAAATTTTGCATAGAAAGGCATATCTGGACTAGTTCCCATATTGTATTTTCATGTTAGGTAATTTGTATGTTAAACCATCAGAATTGCCTTTTTAAGTAGTCTCCATTTGAGGGCCTCCAAGCCCTTCAATTTGGTACTTTGGTGACGAGGGAAAGCAGATGACAATTTCTTATGGAGGATATGGCAGGAAATTGGTTCTAATTGTTTTTACTGGCTGTGGTCATTATTTTCTAATTTTTACCCCTTTTACCTGAATCATATTTCTAGAATTTGACCTGTAAGTTATTTTTATTTTGCCTCCTGTACATGAGAATATTTCTACTTCCATTATAATAATTGATTTATCTGTAATTCTGGTATTTGTGAACTTATCAGCTACCAAGATTTTGTTGTTCATGATGCAGTGGTTTTTGTGAAATGAAATTATGTTATTTTCATGAGATGTGAATCAGTTTTAAAAATTGTTTAGAAAATGGATTTTTGTCAAAGTTTCCTGCCACCCATCAGTATTTTCTTGTGTTAATATAATGAGTTAATTTTATAAAATAATTATTGCTGTAAGACATCCAGTTTATCTCATTGCAGTCTATGGCCACAAAAAGAAGTTTCATTTTTCTTAAGGTGGTGTCACAGTAGTTGCATAATTTTAGAATTTTGAAATTAAGGAGTATGATTCCATAATGGCCAACTGAAGATTGAATCTCCCCTGACAACCATTCATATAAATTTATAAATTTTCAATGTAGGCCAGGAAAGTATATCTGACTTTTGAACTTGAAGTGCAAAAATGGAAGGTGCAGATGTTTTAAGTGGTTTGTCAGTTTAAAGCTCCAGAATGGTATTCTTGCCATATTTTCACATGTTACTTATACAAAATTACTGTTTTAGGTAGTGATTGCTTCCCTGTCGCAGTGTAGAAGTGCCTGTGTTTTTATTTATTGTTCAAATCAAAGACCAAAACATTTTCTTAAATATATTTTGTGTACTATTTTATTTGTATACAGTGTTGTTGATGAGATATTTAACTAGAGCATGGTATTTTAAATGTTAAAATGTAACATATGTTAAATAAAGCTAATGGTTATTTTTGAATTTTAAAATTTGTTTTTTGGGGGTATGAAACTAGTTGATAAATTCTGCCAAACTATTGCTTATATGTACTATCTTGTAACATGCTTTCTTGAAATTTTTTTGTGTTTTTAGAGATGAAGATCCCTATCAGATACAATATTGGGGAAGGTAAAAAAGTGGAAATAAAGTAATTGTATTTTTAATTGTCATGTGTGGTAATCATTTTCTTTTCCTATATTTGATTACAGTTTCCTCAATCCATTTTCCCCAGAATCCATTGCAGTACTATTGAACAGTAAATTTTTCTGTTTCAATGGATCATTCATTCAGCTTTACTTTTAAAATCTCAAAAGTACTTAGTGTCTTTAAAGAGAAGTGTGCATAATTATGTTTCTGTTTCCAGTGAATAGAAAGTGTTCAACAGGGGCTGGGAATGTAGCTCAGCAGCACAAGAACCTGCCCATCAAGCTCGAGGTCGGGAGTTTGATCCCCGGTCTCCGCCTCCTGCAAAAAAGAGTGTTTATTTAGGGAAAGGCACAGCATTGTAGTGACTGTGTAATCCTCAGGCTTTTCCAGTTCGGGGTTTGTAACCACAGTGATGAAATACAGAGACAGCCTCTACCACTCAAGTTTCTTTCATAGATGCCACGTGGAGAAGAAATTGCCAATGTTCAGTTTGAAAATAAGTAGACACTTGATGCAGTGCAAAAAAAAAAAACCAGAAGGACTAGTGTTGTGAGGAGATTTAGCAAACTGTCCTCTCCTACTTGGAATGTGGAAGCCATTTACAGGCAAATATGCATTTGGAAGACTTGATGTAGCTTTGAGGACTGTGCATATACCTGGATGTGAAGGCTTTGTGGGGGGCCTGTGTCTGACCTCTGCTAGCACCTCTCTCAAAAGGCTGCTTGGCCGTATTAGGGTTAGAGAAGAATAATGAAGCTCCGAGAACATCCACAGGTGATTGGTTCAGTTTGCCTGTGTTCATAGAGCTTGACCATACAGTCTCAATAGATTTGTCCTTTGAGAGGAATTTCCTTTTTTTGTTTTTTTAGGCAGTCTCCTTGCTTGAGAAAAGCAGCAACACATTTGGAGGCTCACTGGGAACATTGTGAGCTCCAGTGCACAAGTGTGCCATTGTTTGGACATAGGAACTGGTGTTGAGCTTTTTTTGTGTGGCTACACCTAAGTCTTGTTGATTTTTTTTTTTTTTTCTCTAGTTTGAAGGTCAAACTCAAAATACTGTTGTCAGGATTTGGACTTTTAATACCAGCAGCCCTTGAAAGGGATAAAAAGAGCCAAGAAGAGCGTATTCCTCTCTCTGACCTTACTTATATCCATCTCCTTCCTCGTGCTGCTCAAGAGACTGGAAAACGACGGAGCCTGGGGAATGGGGTATTATTATATTTGAGAACAGTCCAACCTTTAAGACATCTTCCTTCTTTGCCATTTGTGATTGGTAACAGTGTTGAATATTTGATAATTGCAGTCATCTTGGCCTTCTCAGAGACAGACAGAGAAAATTACATATTTGCACTTCCCAGAAATAGGAAATGAATGAAACTCTTTACTTGTGTCAAAGGTTATTTTCTCTGTGATGTGTCTTCCGATAAAATGTCAAATAATTCTTGTTTAGAACAGGAAAAACCAAACAAAACACTTGGGAATGTAGCTCCTTTTGACTGTCCTTGCTAAGATCCCAGGATTACAAGTCTTCAAATAATAACAAAGCAGCTCTGTTTCAATGTATTTATCTTTTTGATGATTCCAAGGTAAAACAAGCCATCTGGCCATCTAGCCAGGACATCCTGATGCTCTTCAAACTTAACATGCTGGCTCTTTGACTTGACATCCATCCTGCCACTGATGAGTCTGCTGACCTCAGACAAAGCCCATGTTGTCATTGGCTATTTAGGTTTTCTGAGGACTGCTGGTGCATTTGGGAATACAAAGTGACTCTTACACAGTTTATTTTAAAATTTCTTTTGTGGAAAGATGGAGTCCTGGTCAGGTGTACTTTCTGTGTCTCTGTCACTGTGATGTGTTTGGGAAATTTTCCTCCCAAGCAACTTTGGTGGCTTTTCAACTTTAGCAGTTCCTTTCTTCTGTTGTGGCCTTGTGAAAGGGGTGCATGATTTGCACTGAAGCAGCAAAGTTAGAGGTTTGAATTTGGTTGTAATTGAAACTGAATAAGGTACTTTGAGCTTCCCAATAGCTGGCCTGCACCAAGGGGTGTTCTTTATCCTACTCAAGCAGTGAACTGCTAAGTAGGCTTGGCAAGAGCTCCGCCTCACTGCCTGGAACTTGTGACTGTCCTTTCCCAACCTGTCACCTAACATTATTGTTCATGCTACTCCCTGGGAGTTGGATTCCCTAACCATTCTACTGATGTGACAAACCCTGATCCAGGGCACCAACTTCCATCGCCTCTCAAAACATAGCAGAAAAATTCAAAATAAACAATCCTACCCTTGAACTCTTCCAAAAACGTGCTTCTAACATAAGGATTCAAGTGCAAATAATATTTTGTTTGCCTAGCATGACAAGACCCATCATTCAATTGCTAGCACCTCAAGAAACAACATGTGATGATTTTTAATAGATCCTGGAGTTTGGTAGCAACTATCACTATAATCCATTACAAAACCAACGTGGTTATGAGTCATAACCAATCTATTTAGCTTTCTGTAGAGATGTTTATTTTACCATCTTTTTTCTTTTTAAAAGTATTCTTAAGCTGGATTCGATGGCACATACCTGTAACCCCAACTACTTGCTAAGGTGAAGCAGAAAGATTGTAAGTTTGAGGCCAGCCTGGTGAATTTAGAGAGAGCTGTCTGGAAATGAAAAATCAAAAGTATTGGGGATGAGGCTCAGTGGTAGAGTGCACCTGAGTTTGATCCTCAATACTGAAAAACAAACCCAATACAATGTCTTACTTTCTGATTATATTTCTTGGCCATAGAAACCTGTTCTTGATGCAGGCTTCTTAATTGAAACCACGACTTTTTATAACTTATTTTGAAGGCAGGACTAAATGATTTGGGAAGTGTTTCTCTTTCAGGGTGGTCTATCTGCAAAGCCATCTCCCTGCAGGAGAGGCTGAAGGAGGACCCTGCTGAGTCCTTGTCTTGCTTTCTGTCATGGACTGAGCAGCTACCCTTGACTCCCGGCCTTGGAGCTGCTTTCCTTTCTCTGCTCCAGGTGTATTTGGGGTGTTCAACTCAATATCTCCCAGCCAGAACACTGTGTCTCTGCTCTGTTTAGGGACTGTTTCTCAGTCAAGCACCTGAGCTCATGCTGAGCCCAGTGGATAGGATGTGCATGCATGTGAGTGTGTACGTGTGGGGTACACTGGCTCCAACTCGCCGCCACTGTCTCCTTGAAGCCGGGAAGCTTTCTGGAACTTCCCTGGGAAGGCTGAGCCCCACATCCCCTATATGTAGCCTTCTCCCATTTATGTTCTGGCATGTGGTTTCTGCTTCCATTTATCCATTAATACAGTTTTGTATCTTTCAGAAATGAAATCTTCATTGCTGGTGCCACCTAGGTCTTTGTTATCTGCTCAGTGTTGCATAGTGATTTTAGTGAGGAGGAGGCAACACTTGAGACTATCCATTGTGCTCACCTGGGAACCCCAGCATTATTTTTTGTCATTCCTGACCACAGTAGTATTTCACCGCATTCAATACCCCACCTCAAGATACTCCCTGCCAGGGGACAGAGCTCCATCATCCGGGTTCTTCAGCTCCTGACCAAAGCTGCCTCTGACTTCTGAATCTTACCAACATCTTGGTCCTGCACCTCTCAGGATCTGTCCCTTAGATGGCTCCTTTCTTCCTCTGCAGGGTCATCTCTGAAACACCCCCAACATTTCCACTTCACCTTACTTTCTAAGTCAATCCTGGATCTTGGTCTTCCTGGTGGAGACGCTGTTGGCTCTTCAGTGAAAAATCTTCCAATCCCCCAGCACCTCTGAACCCAAGTCTGTGACCTCAGCCTCCTTCCCTGGCAGGGGTCAGAAGAGCCAGCTCCCTCCAGTCAGTTCCAGTTTGCAGAGCCTGCCTGCCTGATTCTCTCTGAGGCTGAAAGTCCTGAAATCAGTCAAACACAGAAAATGGCCTCCTGTCCCTGTCCCCACCTGGCAGAATGGTCTCCTTGCCAGGCCCAGGGAGACCCACTTTATAAGGAGTGGAAGAGATTCCGCTCTATGGTGTCTCTGGAGTACCTCCCCCTGATTGGACTCCTGATCCTTTCTTGTGTGGTCCTGGGAATCTTCATGGCAGGGAAGCAAGTGCTGTGTGCTGCATTGCCCCAGCCCTCCTGATCTGATAGACTAGAATTCCTACCCATGGGGCAGCTGGGTGGGGAATCAGGACCTTAGTTAAACCCTTCCATGTGGATCTGGGCAGCCCAGGAATATCATGGAGTGGTGACGCACCTCATATCAAAGCAAGCGTTGATATCTGAGTTCAGCTGCTTTGTTATTTGGGGCAGAGTACGTTCTACCTTGACTTACTGATACCCGCCCTGGGTCCAGGGTCACCCTGCCCTCCCCCACCTTCCTTCACCTTGCAGAAGCTTCCCCTCCTCTGAGCACCCTTCCCCCTTGCTTTTCTGTTCCCTTGTGGTGACAAGTGGAGTTGACTTGGAAGGACCTGGGACGGAGCTGACTCCTGTCTCATTGTCTTCTGTTGCTGCCTCTGAAGATCTCAGTGGCCAGGAGGTGACCTTGAGAAGGAGGCTTTGGAATGTATTCACAGACACTCAACCCTTCCGGAAATTCCTGGGGTGGGTGGAAAGTGGTCCCCAGCCTAAGTCTGACTCTACCTAAGATCTCCCTGGACTCCAGAAAAAGTCATACCTCTTGCCTTCTTCTGACTCAGTGACCCTCTGTGGCTCTCCCTCTTCTTGTCCAAGGGTTCAACACAGCTGGAGGCAGAAGGCCTTTTCCTCACTGCAAAATGTGGTTACTAATGATATGTTGACTAATAACTGGATAACTTACTAGTCTGTGATATGGAGACAGGAGAGCAAAAATGTGAAACCGTGCTGGAACAAGGAAAGAAAAAGAGGCCACAGGAAACATAATTGGGCAGAGACCCAGAATTGGATGAGAGGTGCTGAGATCCAGCACAGGGCAATACACGAGTCCTGCCTTGCAATTATGGCCGTTAGGACCTTTGGGGACCAGTGCACCTGCTGTGCAGGCGGTGGTTAACTTGGATGCCGGGTTGGCAGCCTGTGGTGACGGCCTTTGCCGATTCACTATGATCCTCCTAGATGGTGAGCTGGAGAAACCAGGGAGACAGAAAAACAAACCAATCAAATGTGAGCAACAGCCTCACATTTGGTTCTCTTGGGGTGAGAAACAAGTGGCAGACATTGAGAGCTAAAGTTGTCAAGCTGCTGCTGCTTCTTTTTGTTGCTGTTACCCCAACCTTGTGCTTGCCAGGCAGGTGCTATGTTGCTGAGCTTTATCCCTGGCTGGTGGGCTTAAAGTGGGTGGGAAATACGCTATTGATTTGATTACAAAAGCTTTGCAAGTGAGTCACCATGGAAAGAATGAAGAAAGGAGAACTGGACACGCCTAGAGAGCTGCCTTCCTCACTAAGCTCCTGCTGGGTTGAAGAACAAGACAGACCAGATGCAGAGTGACCCGTGGACAGCCTGAGGGGCCCAGGCTGGAGAGGAGGGGTCTCCCTGGTCACACCTCCAGAGACTGGAGAGATACCCACTTACACAGGCCGGTAGCACTCGTCTCTGCTGGGTTGATCACAGCAATTTTTAAAAACCCACCTGCCAGGCACAGTGGCACAGGCCTATAATCCATCATATGGGACACTGAAGCAGGAAGATTGCAAATTCAAGGCCAGCAATTTAGCGAGTCCCTGTCTCAAAAAAGATGAAGTGTAGCTCAGTAGTACCCCTGGAATATTTCTCCAATATTATAGAAAACAAGCAAACAAAGAAACAAAACACACCTGTGGCAGACTTTTAATAATATGGCAGACAATTTAAATATATTTGGCTTTATCTCAGGTCTGAATGTTTTTCATCAGACCAATATAATATGCTAATTTGCTTAGATTAAATTGTTTTGTTGGAATTTAAATATATAGTTTCTCTTAATGGGAAGCCTAAAGTATAAATAATTTTTTTTTTGAGACACTGTGTACTTCAGACTGACTTTGAACTCACTATGTAGCCCAGGCTAGCATTGAACTCAAAGTGATCCTCTTGCCTCAGCCTCCTAAGTGCTGGGATTTTAGCAATGTGTCACCACACCCAGCTCCAAAAAGCAAAATAAAGGACAGATAATAGGAATCGGGAATAATGGGAAAGGGAATAATAGATGGGGAAGGAGGAAATGAAGGGGAAGAGAAAGTAAATAAAATTAAGATGTATGGACTCTTCATGATGAACGTAATCACTATGTACTGTGCATGTATAATGCTTTTCTTTTTTTAAGGGATTGGTTTAGCCAGGCATGGGGGCCCATGTTTGTAATTTCAGCACTTGGGAGGCTGAAGCAGGAGGATTGGCATGCATTTGAGGCCTTCTGGGCACATAGTGAATGCAAGTCCGGCCTGAACTGCATAATGAGACTCTGTCTCAAAAAAAAAAAAAAAAAAAACCAAAACAGGATTGGTTTATTGGGTAAATCTTCCACTTAGAAAATTTTAAATTAGCCAGATGTGGTGGTACATGCCTGAAATGCTAGCACTCAGAAGGCTGAGGCAGGAGGATCGTTGGGAGTTAATGGCAGCCTGGGCTACATAGTGAGCCCCTGTCTCAAACAAATAAAAAAAAAGAAAATCTCAATTTGAATTAATCTTTCACTTAACAGAAAAGTGGTAAAAATAGTCCAAAGTTACTGTAATCCTCTGCCCAATTTTCCCTAATATTAATACTTTACATAATCCTATCATAATATTCAAAATCAGCACTTGAACAGTCAGCAACAGGGAATCAGCATTGCTATGACTCTCGTGCCTAAACCTCAGATCTTATTTGAATTTTATGTTTTTTACTAATGTCTTTTTTCTGTTCCGGGATCCTATTAAGGGTCCCATGTTGCATTTAGTGTTATTTTTTCCTGTTGGTCTCCCATCTGTTTCTCAATCTTTCTGTCTTTTGTGACTTTACATTTTTAACGAGTACTGGGTATTTGTGGAATATCCTTTCATGTGGGCTTGTCTGATATTTTCTCACAGTTGGAGTGAGATTGTGTATTGGTGACCAGAACACAACAGATGAAGTGTTTTGTTTTCATGCATCATACCAGGACCTGTGGAGGACCACCTGGATGATTGTCCTTGAAAGAAGAGCCATGATCTCTATTTTGGCTAAACCTGGCCCTATTTCCATCTATTGATATGTACAGAGCTGGCCAGGACCTTTCCTTCTCCCTTCAATTGGCTTCAGCAATGCAAATCAGTCTAGCTGAGCCAGGCACCAGGTCAGTATTTCCCAGCCCTCGAAGCTCCCTCAAAAAACTGTGAGCTGGCATGGGGCTGGAGGGAGAGTCAAGCTGCATGCTTTGGGCTGAAATCAGCTTCAAGTAAGAGGCTATGATTTCCCAGGCCATAAAAGGTTACACAGCAGAGCTGAAGCCCCAACCCCAAAACATTAGATACTACTTGGAACTGTTACACAGCTCACTCTGCATATTGCAGAGGTGACCTCAGGCCACCTGCCTAGCCTAGCTACAACACTTACTGGCACTTCTCACCACTCTCACAGTCACTCCCCTCATTAAGAATTAGTGAAGCCTGGGTTTGGCCCTCAGTCCAGACCATTGTGCTGGTTAACCATCACCCTAGCTGGACTTAAGACCCTGTGACTCCCCACAACTATAGATACGCCTTGATGTCTTTATTGTCACCATGCATTGCATTGGAAGTGGTAGATTAGAATCAACTTGCTAGAATTCCAATAACTTTCCTTTGGGATGACAAATATAAACTTCCCGGACCACGATGTGATCCAAGAAGGGCTCTCTATAGGGATCCATGATGTCACTGTCCCCACTACTGACAATGTTGACCTTCACAGTGAGGTACGCTCTTTCTCAGGGTTTTTTTTTTGGTACCGGCAATTGAACTCACTACCAAATACTTGCCAGGCAAGTGCTTATGTCCCTGAGCTAAGTCCCTGGCCCCAACTCCTCTTTGTGGCTAAGAAATATCACAGGGGACATTTGTACCACCCCACCTTTTATTTGGTCTTTTTGAGACAGGGTCTCGCTATGCTGTTCAGGCTGGTCTTGGGCTCACTTTGTACCTCAGGCTGGTCTTGAACTTGCAACAATCTGCCTGCTTCAGCCTCCTGAGAGCTGGGATTATAGGTATGCGACACCACGCCCAGCTGTACCCTTAAAATGTACAAATATTAAATGTGGTAAAGCATGAAACTTTCTAGAGCCTGCGACACCACGCCCGGCTGTACCCTTAAAATGTACAAATATTAAATGTGGTAAAGCATGAAACTTTCTAGAGCCTGGTGTGCAGTGAGCGCTTGAAGAATCGTGGTTGCTTTTTTCATTGTTGTTGTTCTGACTCCTCTGCTCCCTGTGTTCCTTCTCTGTTGCTTGGCACTTCCCTTGTTTCTTCATTGTCTTCTTTGGACATGCTCTAACCCAGTGGGGCACTTCCTCACATCAGGCGTGGCTGGCCATTCAGAATGGTGGTGGCCTTAAGTTTGCAAAGAGAGCAATGAGGAAAGCTCCCATGTGTGAAAATAGCTGCCATAGAGAGGACCTCTATGCCCACCACTCTTGCTTGCTTGGCAATGACCCTGTGTACTCCTGTGCAGAGGGCACAGGAAGGATGGTGACAAGCACAGCCTGTGACATATCCCCCCACACACCTAGGAGATAGAAGCCCCTCTTCCTGTACTGTGACTGAATAGGGATGACTGAGCTGTAGCCAGCTCCCTGAGCTGGCTCCCTCACTTGGAGAAGCTTCTGGGCAGCAGGAGGTAAGAGGAAGAGATCCTCGAGGGTGGTGGCAGGAGGCTGGGAGAGCCACGGTGGCACAGGTGTCAGCCTTTCCATCCTGATCCACATCACCCCGGTCTTCCCAGCCACCGTGAGCCTTCTTTCCATGATATTCTGCCAATAGCCAGAGGTGGGTTCCATGGAGAATGACATTAAGGGAGATGAGGTGTCATGTTACCCCCAAACCTCATGCAGTCATTGGTGGGGCTTTTTCTGAGATAGCTGGATCTAGAGTGTGTGATGCTGGGATTAAGGAAGTGTGATTACTAAATCCAGTGAGTGGTTTGGCACTGCCCTAACCCCAGTAGCTTAGATAGAGTATAAAAGGGGCAGAAGGCAGCTGCTAAGCTCCCTCGTTGCTTTGCTACCTTTGGCCAGCCGTGAACTGTTGTCCTCTGTGATGCCCCTGTACCTTGTGCCACCCCGTCTTGGAGCCAACCAATTATGGACTGAAACCTCTACAAACTGTGAGCTAAATAAACTTCTTCTCCTTTAACTTTTGGTTTTGAGTATTGGTCTCAGCAACAAAAAAGGAACTAAGACATGGGGTTTCTTCTAGGAATGATCAACATGTCCAAAAGTTCACCGTGGCAGTAGCTGACCCTCTGTGATTATACTGAAAAACATTGAAATGTATACTTTAAATAGGTGAATTATATGGTATATAAATTATATCTCAATAAAGTTGTATTGAAAATACAAATTTCATTGAATCTAAAAAAATAAAGTTAGGGCTGTGTCTTGGTTGCTTTTTTCTTGTTGTTTAGACAAAATACCTGACACCCAAAATGAAGGAAGGAAAGGTTTATCTTACAGTTTTTGGAGGTTTCAGTCCGTAATCAGCTGGCTCAAAGGCAGGATGGCATGGCCAAGCAGCCAGAGCAAAAGGGGAAAGGAACAACCTCTTCTGGTTTATATTGTACACAGCGCCCCTCTCCCTCCACAGTGGGTGTAGACTCACAAAATCTCCTTGCACACCTCTTGTGCCTGATGAGGATATTTACAAAGTAAGAACCCTGGCTCCCTGCTGAGTCTCTCAGTTAACTGCTCAAGCTGACACAATGTATCAGCCATAACAGGCTGGGAATATAGCTCAGCAGTACAGTGCCTGCCTGGCAAGCATGAGGTCATGAGTTCAATTCCCAGTATTAAAGCAAAAACAAAAATGATAATAAAGTTAACAGAGAGTCTCTATTCCAAGCCTCATAATGACAAAGGATGCCTGTCACGCTTGCCCTTGTGCCCCACCCAAGAGGGGCTCAAGAGGTACAGTGGTTGTAGAATAGAACTGATTAGTATTAATGTTTGTAAAAGGAAGCATGTGAGTGAATACATAAGAGTTTAAGATCTTGTGCTAACTAGACAGACTGATTAAATTTGAATTTAGTCCTTTTCTTCTAGTTTTCCTGTGAAAGTGGGTGAAAAGCTTCACAAGAGCCTGGATGTTTCCTGTTGTGCTCAGCTCCATATCTTGTCTGTAGGGGAGCTGAGTAGGTAGTCACTGAATGAATCTAAGCAAGAGGGTCATGTCTGTTGAAGAAAGAAAAGTCAGAGTGATGACATATTTCTCCAGAGCGGGAAAGGAGGAGGAAAGTGTTCTTTCCGTGTTGCTGTTTTATCATATCCTTTTTGCTTGTGCTATTCCAGTTCTTCACATGGACCTAAACTGCCTCTGCAGGGTAAACTGAGGCTTAACCATGGGTCACTTATGTCCAGGAATTCCTAAGTTAGCCATGGTGGCACACACTTACAATGCCAGTGCTGGGAGGCTGAGGCAGGAGGATTACAAGTGTGAGCCTACAACTTAGTGAGACCTTGCCTCAAAATAGAAAATAAAAAGCTCTGGGGATGTAGCTCAGTGCGAAGGCCTGGGATTCAGTATATATTACTAACGGTGTGTGTGCATGTGTGCGTGTGTGCATGTGTGTGTGTGTATGTGTGTGTGTGAGGCTGGTACTTCCTGAATGGGGGGCTCTGTGCTATTCGTCCAACTTCCAGCTGCCCCTGCTTTTAGCTTTGTTACTCACCTGGGTCCTGCATTTGACAGTTCATTTTGAGACCTGAATCTCAGGACTGTAATCTGTCAACTGTTCTCCTGCCCTTCCCAGGGCCCTGCCAGTCAGTGTAGACTGGAAATTATTCTAGAAGCTTCTCGGAGCCTCCACACGTCTAATCTTAGTGGCTTGTTTCTAACCAATAAGATACAGCAAAAACAATAGGCTGCCTCCTCCATGATTAGGGTACAAATGATCTTGGCTCCTGTTTTGGCAGCTTTTCTGCTTTGCTGGCTTTCACGGAGCAAGCAGCCATGTTGGAGCCTACGTGAACCAGCAAATGAGGCCTTCGACCAAAAGGCCTGAAAGAAGCAAATCCTGCCAAACCACGTGAGTGGCCTTAGGAGCCTCTTCCTCCCTAGGTGATCGGTCCTTCAGATGGGACTGCAGATGACCCTGGGCCAACCGCTTGACCAAAGGTAGAGACTCACTGTACTGCTCCTGGATTCCTAACCCCAGGGAACCTGAGAGGTCAATGTGTACTATTTGAAAGCCCAAATGTGGGGAGAATTTGTTACCCAGTGTGAGATAACGATGCTCTGTGTACGTACTGTATTTTCCATCAGGATGGGAACAGATTGTGGAGCTAGTAAAGTGGAAGCCTTAGGGTTCTTGGCTTGCATGTGCCCCTCACATGACCCTGGGAGAGTTCCTGGAATGAGTTCACATGGTCATATTTTTGTAGATTTTATCCAAAATACTTTAACTGCAATCAGTTAAGCCTGGGGCCTCTAACTACTCAGCTTCCTTTGCCTTGAGGCCAGTGCTATGAAAACAGCTGGGGGTGTTCTGAGGATCTGGCTCAGAGGAGGCTGAATCAGAAATGCTGTTAGCTGGACAAAAGGGTGTCCATGTGGCTGGAGGTTACTTACATGTAAAGCCATGCAGTTGCCAGCAAAGGTCAAGGCTGGAACTTGGCAGTTATGACTTGATCCCAGGTTCATCTCATTCTGATCCCATGAATTCAGCCCTTGACTAGGTTAGTTTTCATGTTTTCAGTGATCCCAGAAAACACATGAGTCCTTGAAATTGTACAGCTCCTATATGAAAAGATCTCGATAATTTTCTTCATGTTTGGAAAAAAAAAGTCCTAATATATAAAATAAAGCTGGGTGTGGTGGACAATACCTGTAATTCTAGCATTGGGAGACTGAGACACAATATCTGACACCCACAAGTTAAAGGAGGAGAGGTTGGCTCACAGTTTGCAGAGGTTTCAGTCCACAGCCGGCTGCCTCTCAGGGAGGGTGGTGTGAGAGAGGTGGGTGGCAGCGGAGAAGGAGCAGGGGAGGTCGAGTGGGGCGGCAGGGAGAGAGGCCGGGTCGGGCTTTCCCTCACGGCCTCACATGGAGCTCCAGACTTGTCAGTGTGCTACTCCACTGAGGAGCATCGAGGAGCCCCTGGGATGCAGTCACCTGCCCAAAAGCCCCACCAATGAGCACGTGAGGCTTTGGGTAGACACAAGTATAAGCCATAGCAGCCTTACCCACACCTAGGCAAACTAAGTTTGTTTTCTTTTTCTAAATTTAACTCAGGCAGAAAATCTTTGGCTTTGAGGAGCACAGATGAAGGGAACGCATGATCCAGTGTCTTCTCATGAACGGTGGCAAGTGGCAGGTGAAATGGGGGAGGCCTGTGTAAGCAGAAACGAGCAGAACCAGACCCGAAGGTGGCAGTCACAGTCAGAGACACCTTTTTGTTGTTATTGTTATTTGTTTTTTGAGACAGAGTCTGGGTGTGTTGCCAGGATGGACTTCAGCTAGTGGAGATCCTCCAGCTTCGTCCTCCCGAGTGCTGGCATTATAAGTGAGTGACGCCTGGCCATGTCCGCTTTTAAACACCTGTCCAATAGTGGCCTTTTATCCAGGATGCTGATGTTAGAATCTCCTCTGTCAACACCAAGGCACTGGAGTGGCTTCAGCCCTGACTGGAGGGGCTGGCCCTGGACACTAGGTCTACACTGGGACACTGAAGCCTGGGATGCAGACCTCACAGGAGTCTAGTGCAGCTCACCTCAACCTGGGAGTGGAGTCAGGGGTCTTGTTGGGGCAGAGCAGGGGGCTTTGGAGCTTTGGAGTAGGAAGCTGGGGTGGGCAGTGTGTGGGCTAAAGGAAGCAAATGCTAGACTTAGGAATGCTGATGGAGTCCCCCGGTGGCACTGGCTATGTAGTCTTGGTGGTGATACAAGTCTTTCTGGTACTTAGAAGGGTTTCCAGCCATTCATTTCCTGAAATCTGTATGAGTAATAGCAATCAAATATCTCATATTATCTCATTTAAACATAATTCAAAAGTTTGAAATCTGTTCTTGACCTGTTTAATGTGATCTTTGTAGTTGTTAGCTCTTATACTTCTCATGCTGCCTGAGAAATATTAACCTTTAGGGAAAGCTGGGGATCTCAATCTTTTTTCTTTTTTTTTTTTGTTGTTTGTTTGTTGAAACAAGCTCTTGCTGCATAGTCTGATTTGTAATCCTCCTGCCTGAGCCTCCCAAGTGTTGGGACCATGGGATGTGACACTATGCCTGCCAGGGTCTCGATCTTGCTTCCTGTCGGTCTCAATGTTGATTATGGATCACAGGCTTTAGTAGGGTTATATTTGACTGTTTAAACAACAATAACTTTGCATTATGGGTTTGTAACATGGGAAAGTAATTGGGGGTAGCTCAGTAGAAGAGTGTTGCCTAATGTGCTTGAAGCTCTGAATTTGATTCCCAGCCCTATGTGCAAATAAAGAAAGAAATGTAAACTGCATGAAAACAGTGACACAAAGGTCAGGAGAGGAGAAATGGAAGTACAGTAATCCCTCAGTTCACAAATGCTCCTGTTTACAAACAATTCAATTTGTAAACAAAAGTGTTTGATAAAATTCTGCTTCTGTTTAAAAACTCCACCTCAGGTGACAAACTCAACCATGATCATCTTCCCCACATACACACAAATGCAGCCATTGTCCCTCAAATTGTAAAACAAAGTAAGTTCATAAGCTGAGGTACTACTGTATACTGTTATAAAGTTCTTAATGGGCATAAGATTACTAGGAGGTAGAAGAGTTAATGACATATAGTATGAACTCTGGCAACCACCAGAGTGAAAACAGAGGCCAGGTGAGGCACTGCATACCTGTAACCCCAGCACTCACTGTAGTTCGAGTCCAGCCTGGGCTGCATATGAATTCAAGGTCAGCCTGGACTCCTAGGGAGACTCTGATGAAGAAAGAAAGAAAATCAGCAGTGCATATGAGAGAAGAGAAGCAGATTTAACGCAAAATGTACAAACACAGCACATAAGAATTCACAAGATTGGCTTACAAGGCCACCTGCCGAGTCAGGTATGAGAGCACAAAAGGGCTGTGTGCGCTCCAGGATCCAAGGATCCAGTCAGAGTCCTGGAGCTCACGTCACCATCCATCCTCACATCAGGGGACCAAGGGGTCTGCACTGGAAGCCGGAGGACCACACCCACGGCGATGGAAGACCCGGGCTCCTCTGAAGACACACACCCCTTTTCCTCCATTCCTGCCGCAAGTGTCGCCCGCACCGGGCTGGGTCTTCTGTCTTCAGTAAATCCCTTCAGCCACACCTGGAACTGTGCTGACCCTATGTAGTTAGGTGTTTCTTACTCAAGTTGACATAGCAGTTAACCATCAAAAGAAAGGAAAAGAGGGCTGGGGATTTAGCTCAGCGGCATAAGCTCCTGCCTTGCAAGTGCACGGTCGTGAGTTTGATTTGATCCCCGGTACTGATTTAAAAAAAAGAAAAGAAAGAAAGAAAGAAAGAAAGAAAGAAAGAAAGAAAGAAAGAAAGAAAGAAAGAAAGAAGAAAAGCTTAGAGCTAATAAGCCAATAAAGAAGAGAAAATTAAATAATAAAATATGCTTGTTATACCTGGTATTTAGATGTCCCCCCAAGCGCATTAGGTCATAGTGGGGCTTTTCAGAGGTAGTTGGATCTAAGGGTGTGTGGTACTAAATTGGTCCACTGATTGACTGGTTTGTCATAGTTTTGGTTGTGGATGAAGCAAAGGCCCACCCTCATTGCAGATGGCACTACCCAAGGAGCAGGTAGCCTGGATGGATATAAAGGGACAGAAAGAAGGCAGTCTGGCTGCTGCATTGCTGCTTTGCTGCCTTCTGCCCGCCACAGACTGTTTCTCCTCTGTGAAGCCACCATCTTGACTTGGGGCCAGCCAACTATGGATTGAAACCTCTGCAAACTGTGAGATAAATAAGCCTTTCCTCCTTTAACTTTGTGTATTTTTCTCAGCAATGAGAGAAAAGTAACTAAGACAGTGCTCTAACTACAAGTAGAGAGAAGAAGGAAAAAAGAACATACAGGACAAATAGAAAATAACAAGGTGATTGGCTTAAATCTAACAATGTCAGTAATCATATTTAATGAAAATGGTTTAAACATCCCTATTAAAAGGCAAAGAGGGACTAAGAGGTGAGCTTGGTGAAAGAGAGTTGCCAGGAATGCTAGAGGCCTTCGGTTCAATTCCTAACATGCACCTGCACACAAACAAAATGTTAGAATAAAGCAAAACACAACTAGATTCTGCTGTCGGAAGCACACTTAAACATAAAGACTCATAAGATAAAAGCACAAAGTGTGGGAAAAAATGTACATGTAAACTAGTGAAAAGAGGCATTTGGATTCCAGTAGATGCAGAAGGAAGCCCTTTCCAGAGGCAAGGCAGAGTCTTCTGGGAGTGAAATGGCTGTAAGTCCCACCCAGCCAACAGGAGAAATAGCGTGATAAACATTGTCCTACCTTCCATTTGCTCTCCTAAAAGCCCGCTCGTTTTCTGGTAGAAGCTCCTTCTCTTCCTCCCATTCAGCTGAATTGGAAGATATACCTGCCAGGGAGCCTTTGTATTTGGATGTCCCCACTTGCTTCTTGTCTTTTCTTTTGCTAATCTGTCTACTGCCAGTTCATCTATAGCCCATACCACGTGGACCTAAACCAAGAGGAAAATGTTTCCCTTCCAACAATCCTACTTAGCATTTTTCACTGTGTTGACATTTGCATTGATTTCCTGCAAAGGCAGTTATGAGAAAAACTATGGAGCCTAAGCACAAATCACACCACAGCTCCGAAGTCTATGCACAGTTGTCACACTATTCTCTCTCTCTCTCTCTCTCTCTCTCTCTCTCTCTCTCTCTCTCTCTCTCTCTGTTGTTAAAGATCAAACCCAGGGCATCATAGGCACCTTAGGCCAGTGTGCTGCCACTGAACTGCACCTCCAGGCCTGTCATATTTTTTGACATCAGACATTCACTAGAAAAAAACCCAAACAAAACCTGAAGCTTAAGAGCAGCACCAGTGAAGCCTGAGCCCCCACCCCATGCGCCATCATCTGTGTGAACCTTCTGTGATGAAGTGCAAGTGCGCCTGTAGCACCTCTGCAACACCCTTTCCTGCATATTTTGATGCAGAGATTGTCCTGGGTGAAAGCACTTGTGCAGCTGTTAGAGTTGTGAGCTGAACTAGCTTTTTCCAAGGAACATTATTACCAAGAGAACGACTGCTAGACAAGTGACGGTTATTTGGACTTGTGTGTTTGGTAGACATTTTCTTGAGAATGAACCAGGTGAGTCTATCACTTCAAAGGAAGCAATTGACCAAGAGTCAATTTTAAATTTTCCAGGAAAAGTAAAATTCTGGGCAACTCACATTCGCTAATGTGATTTGATACCTTCTTAATATGTAAAGGTTTTTCTGATTACACAAGTGGTAAATGAATGAATGTGATATTTTGGCATTGTATAATAAAATGTCAGCATTTAGGTCTGCATAATTCAATGAATCAGTGTTTCCAATCCTGATATTAAAAAGGCATGCATTGATAAAAGATCCATTCAAAGTGCAAATTAGGTTAATGGATTTTATAGGAGCAGAATATAGAAAGTTCACTGTTAGATTTCAGATTCCACATAGCAACTATCTCTTAAGAAACTATCACTTGGAAGTTTTGGTGTAGCACCAAAGAATAATACCCACAGTTATTATCTGAAAAGGCTTTTTCAAAACTTATTCTCAAAAAAAAAAAAAAATTCCTTCCCAAGCAGGTATGGTGGTGCATCCATGTACTCTCAGCACTCTGGGAAGCTGAAGCAGGAGAACTGTCATTTCCAGCCCAACCTGGGCAACCTAGTGACTTAGCAAGATCCTATCTCCAGCCAATCAATCAACCAACCAATCAATGGGCTTGGGATATATCTCAGTGCAAAGACTTTGGGGTTTAATCCTCAGTACTACCAAAAAAAAAAAAAAAGAACAACCAGTGAGTTAGTAAACAAAATCCATCTTGCTGGGCATGGTGGAGCTTGCCTGTAATTCTGGCACTAAGGAGGCTGAAGCAGGAGAGTGCTGTGAGTTGGAAGCCAGCCTGGACTACACAGTGAGTTCAAGGCCAGACTGAACTGCATAGTGAGACCCTGTCTTAAAAAACAAAAAGCCAAAACAAAACATCAACAAAAACAAACAAAAAACCCCACAAAAACCCAAACCCAAACCAAAATCCTGATTTTTTTAGAGAACTGAACACACCATTCTAAAGAACTCTTGGGGTAAATACTTAAATAGAAAATTAAACATTATTTTAATTATTTAGAAAATTCATGAAAATGAGGATGAGGTAGGAGATTAGGACTGGAACAAGTGGGTATGATTTTTCAGTCGTGGAGACCCAGATACATTTCCAGAGCACAGAATCCAGAATGACCAGGTGTTCCTGAACCCCGGTGAGACCAATCAGGAAAGGCCACCTTCTGTTCTTCATTTACGCCTGTCATGCAGCCAGCTGGGCCTTCCGGGACAGCTTAACTCAGACACCAGACCAAGCAAGTTTCTGACAGGACAACTGGCCCAAACTGAAGAACAAGCAATCGAGGAACCAGAGTTGTGAGGCCATTATTCCCTGGGGCCACTGCGCAGTGTGGGAGCATATTTTTCCAGCTTTAGCAAATGCAGGCCCTTGCTGCCTTTTCTGTGCGCCTGATTCAATTCTTTGTTCAGGGCACTGAGAACCTGGAAGGAATCTCTCTGGGACCCAGAAGCTAATCATAATAATATTTCATACTAAAATTGGTGGCAGCACCCAAAGTACATATTAGAAAATAATTAGCCTCAAAGACTTTTCACAAAAGGACAAGAACTATTAAAAACAACTGAATAAAACATCTCAAGAAAGGAAGAAATAAAAAGATTCTTAGAATAGAAAAGGTCATGTCTGAGAGGTTATTTCCAGCCCACTCTTCTCCCCAAAAATTGAGCCTGAGAGAGAGAGAGGAAAATAGAGCAGAAAACTCAATTTTCTTGGTTTTTTGATACTGGGGATTGAACTCACGACCTAGCGCTTGCCAGGCAGGCGCTTATGCCACTGAGCTAAATCCCTAGCCCTGAAAACTCATTTTTCTACAAGTTGCAAAACATTCACCACCTCAGACCTCAGTCACAGAGAATACTTGCTGTGTATGAAACAAAAATCCATTTGAATGGCCCACACTCACTGGTTATTTGTATATCTGGAGACATAAAAATTTGAGAGTGGCGTTAATGGGGAGAAGGTGTCAGATTTTTGGATCTTGGGCCCTGGGCTCTAACCATTCTGTCACTGGACAGGGTTCAAAGAATTTCTGACAGAGATTAAAAAAAAAATTCTAGACCTGCCCTACCCACAGAATTACAATGGAAGGTTTACTGATTCCCACCATGAAAGAATTTTTAGAACTAGAAAGGCATAATAGAATTTATTAGGCAGAAATTTAAAGAGTACCTGTGGGGAACCTCTCAGACTGCTGCAAAGCTCAGGGGCAGCTAGCGCAGGTGCACAGCGGGATGCAAGTATGGAGTCATGGCTTAGCACGGGTAAACACACGCGCACGCACTCTGCTTACACACCATGGAAGAATGTAAATATGTGATAACAATCTGTGTGTAAAAATTACACAATAGGGCTGGGGATTTAGCTCAGCTGCATAAGCGCCTACCTGGCAAGCATGAGGTCATGAGTTTGATCCCCGGTACCAACAAAAAAAAGTAATAGTTGTCTTATATACACTTAACAAGGATTAATATATGTGAAATGCAAACAAATTATTTCAAACAAGAATGACACAATAAAAACACAGGCTGCTTCTGCACTCTTGTGCTCTGCTCTGTGCTGCCTGCTGTTGTTGCTGATGTCTTGCACACGTGCGTTCTTTAACCACCCCGTCCCTGCAGAGCTTAGGCCCAAGAGAGATCTGGAGCTGGGTATATTCATAGACTTGGGGGTGACTTCACGGTATGTGACATAGAGTGAATATTCCTGTGGTTTGTTAATTTACCCATCTGGCTATGTCAGAATGCAAACAATGAGAATGTGTCTGGAGTTTAGAAATGCTGTCACTAAAATTGCTATTCTTGTAGGTGGAGTTCTATAGGTGCAAGCGTAGCTGAAGGTGAAAAGCACAGGCCCAAAGTTCAATTTATAGGCTTACTATATATTTAAGACCTGTAGGATTTTTTTTTTTTTTGAGTGAATTTCCTGGGAAAGAAAAAGGCTTAAGTAACTTTTGTGCTCTGAAACTGCAGGGATTTTTTTCTTGGTTTTTTTTTTTTTTTTTGGCAGAGTCTTGCTATGTAGTTCAGACTGGCCTTGAATTCACTATGTAGTCCAGGTGTGCCTCAAATTCATGGTGTCCTCCTTCCTCCGCCTCCCAAAGGCTAGGAATACAGGCATTTAGTACAATATCTGGCATAGTATTTGTTTTTCAAAAAGTGTATGTTATAATCAAGGTTTGCAAAGAAATAGATTTAATACAGGACACATAATCAATAGGAGTATTTTATAATATTCACACAAAGAATCAAATGCAAAACAGTACAAGAAATCTGTCCATTCATAAGAGACCCAAAGAATCAACCAAGGGCCTGGATCCCACGGCAATGTCTAAGTTCGGTTGGAAGCCTAGAGCCCACAACAATGTTTTATGCATTGAACGTGTTTCAGTCTGTATCAAGGATGTGCACTGGGAAGACGTAAAGGTCTGTGGTGGAAGCTAGAAAGTCTGCATCAGCAGGACTAAGGGTCTGTGCCAGCAGCCTGAGGGATCTGTACTGGAGCAAGGAAGCAACACTCAAGGTAAAAACCAGAGCTTCCGAGATAAGAGCCAGAGCTTCCTCCTAAAAAACAACTGCAGCCATCCTCAGCAACAGCAAGGACCTGAGCTTCTTCAAGATGAGAACAGCGGAGTTCAGGAAAGCCAGAGTGACAAGCTTCTTTCTCCAGGAGAATCAGCAGCGCACTGTCTTCCTCTCCGCTTCTGCTTTTACGTTGTTGGCAACAGTGCTGACTCAGTTCAGCTGGGTGTTACGAGCTATTACTTCACCATAGCACAATTCCAAAATTCTGATTTTCCTTATCTGTTTTCTCCTTATCTTTATTTCTTCTCTCCTATGTCAGTCCTTATCCTCCTCCTCAGGTAGAAGCACAGTACTATCCAAGGCCCTGCAGAGGGTGACTCCTTTGAGTGTGTTGTTCCTAGACTTGGCAGGAGGCCTATTGTTTTGTGCTAAGTGGAGACTGGCTTTGACCAATAGGTTTAAGGTATCTAGGAATTCCGGGAATCAGGAATCTTTGGGTAAGGTAAGTGAAGAGATGCTCTCTTAGGTGGCCAAATTCTGGCCCATTACTGATGAATTAAGGTCAGAGGTGATAGAACTGCTATTTATCTCACAATGTTCCATCTTTAATGACATGGCATAGAGCACCATTTTCCAGGCCTGGCTACAGGAAACAGTCTTTTCATGGTTAAAATTTGAAAAGATCTGAGTCAAGAGCGGTGGCACAAACCTGTAATCCAAGCACTCTAGGAGGCAGAGGCAGGAGGATTGCAAATTTGAGCTCAGCTTAGTAACTTGATGAAGTTCTGTCTCAAAAATTTTTTTAAAAGGTCTAGGGATGTCATTCAGTGTGAAGGCCATGAGTTTAACCCCCTAGTACTGAAACAAACGCTGGAAAAGGTTCTGATACCAACCTGTGCCCTCTCATTTTCTCTTGTAGCTGCTGGTGAAAGAGATGAGCTTCTTTCATAACTTTTTACCCCCATTCACCACTTCCAGCACCCATTACTGCTTTCTCGGGCTGGACATGCCTGTGTGCCCGTTGGTGTGACAGCGCTCTATGATGTAGCATAAGCGCTTTCAATGTCAGATAAGATGACCTGATGCTGCTCCTCAGATGTCTGCCAGGGATTTCTGGGAATGCCCACAGTTAGGTCCCTGATAGCTTAGGCACCTATCTGCTTGTATTCTTCCATTCAGCCTGAAGAAATTTCCATGGACTATGCTCGCATAACAGCAGAGACTGGCTGTGGTGACTTTGCTCATGATAGCTTGCCCTCTGTCCTCTGGGATGTTCTTTGTTCTTGCTTTTTCCTCTTTCGTTCAGTCCCAAGTTCACTCTGCAAAGATAATTTCTCACACTTCACTTTGCCTTTTCAAATAAACTTTGCTACTGCTAAAAACAAAACAAAGGGCTGGGGATTTAGCTCAGTGGCATAAGTGCCTGCCTTGCAAGTGCACAGTCCTGAGTTCAATCCCCGGTACCAAAAACAAAACAAAAGCAAACAAAAAACCAGCAAGGACTATGTATAGGCCATTTACCTTTCACCTAGCAAGAATTTTCAAGCACAGTATTTTCAAACCATCCTCAGGTTTTATACACACACACACACACACACACACACACACACACACACACAGGAGTTCTCCTGGGGGAGGAGAGATCCCTGAAGAGATTTGACTCAACCAAAGAAGCATAGACAGCCTCTTATATTATGATAGGAAACAACTTTGCTAGAGCATTTCCTGCTTAACATTTGCATAATGAACCAGGCAGGTGGTTTGTCCAAGAATAAAGGGAGAGTCCCAGTCTTCACTTACTGCAAAACAGAAAACTGCTCTCAGTTTTCAAAAGGCAGCTTTAAAATATTTGTGTCTTCAGTCTCTACCATGCTCTGCCTTTCTGGAAGGAGCCAGATCCTCTTAAGCACTTAGTGAGGGTCTGGAAACAGCCTGGGTGCTGGCAGAGAGAGCTCTGTAAGTCTCAGCACCGGCTCTAGGGATTCCTTGCCTGCTCTCTGGACCGCAGGGCCTCCGTTACCCAGAGTAACCATTAGGGGAAGTGCTTTGGTGAGTGTGGGTACTTGTGCTCAATCATAATTTATAAAGGCAAGGTAGATCTCATCTGTGCGCTGAATATGGCCTATGCTAGGAACTGAAGGCTACAAAAATGAACAGGGTGAAACAGGATATTGCATGGCACCAAAGTGTTATTCCACTTTATTTGTTGCAAAGGGAGCTAGCTATCTGTTCTCAGAACTTTAGCCATGTGCTCCAAGCTGGTCACTGGCAGTGGGACCCCTGACCCATAGATTCTGATGGCATGCCCCACCCAGGATAAAGCACCCCCCACCTTTTTTTTTTTTTTTGGACTGGGAACCAAATTCAGGGCCTTGTGCTTACCAGGCAGGCGCTGTGCTGCTGAGCTATATCCCTGGCCCAAGGCATCACCCAACCTCTAGTAGACAGGAAACATGATGATAGAGAAACAAGTTCAACTGCATCACATTCACCAGCTGAGTCAAGCTGACTGGGTAGGACCTTGGCTGTGTTTATTAGCTGTGAATCCAGGAGTAATCTGGCTTTTCTGGGACTCAGTTTTCTCTCCTGTAAAGTGAGTCTAATTCAAGTTCCTTCCTGGGCAGTTCAGATTTGGCCTTGCTGGGTTCTGATGCATTAAAAGAATGAAGTTAAGACATCCAAGTTACCGCTCAGTGATGGAGCACTTGCCTTAGCATGCATGAATTTGATCCCCAGCACCACCAAGAAAGAAAGAAAACATAAACATGCACAATAAGGCAGTGTGACATTTGTGACATTCTGTAAGAAAAATGACCTGAATTCTTCAGAAAGTCAGTATCTTAAAAGGGAAAAAGTAAATGAGACTAAAGAGAAATAACCAAATGCAATGTTTAATTAAGTCTTAATTTGAATCTAGTTGGAAAAAATAAAACAAAACCTACTAAAAAAAGATACTTTTGGGAGCAATTTGAACATGAAGTGTATATTAGATGACGTTAGGGAACTGTATTGTTATTGATAGTATTATTGTTCTTCCCTTTGTAATCTAATTTTGGCTGAACCCCATGTTCAAAAATGTGAAGCAATAGCTTTACCACTGAACTACATCCCTAGCCCTTTTAAATTTTTATTCTGAGACACCTTCTAGGTCACTCAAATTGGCCTTGAACTTGGAATCTTTTTTGCCTTAGCCTCCCAAGTAGCTGGGATTATGGTTGTGCAGCACTATACCTGGCTGTAAAAGATGTTCTTGGGGCTAGGGATTTAGCTCAGTGGCTTAAGTTCCTGCCTAGCAAGCGCAAGGTTATGAGTTCAATCCCTGGTACAAAAAAAAAAAAAAAAAGATCTTGTTTTTGGGAAATTCTTTCTGAAATAATTAGTGGTCAAGTGTCTTGAGGTACAATTCATTTTCAAGTTGTTCAGCAAAATTTCAGAAATCTTAACAAATAATGAATACAAATTAAATCCATCCACTATCCATTTCAATTTTTTGACAATTTTAATAAGTATTGAAGAAAAATAATATTTTTCCTTCAGATTTTCCTTTTATTCTATGTATAGTTTTCAGTTTATAGTAGTTCGGCTTATGTGTTGGACTTCATGCTGACATGAAAGTGGCTCATTTAGTGGAAAACATACTTTCACACTGAAGGTTGAAGTGGCTGGGTTTGAACTCGTGCTCCTCCTACCTCAGCCTCCCAGGGGGCTTGGATTACAGGTATGTGTTGACACGCCTGGCTTGCTGTTATTATCAAGAGCTACACGGGGCAGTGGTAAGGGCCAATGTTCCAGGCACTGGAGTTACAGTTCTCAGCCAATCTGCTTCTACCATTAACCCAGTGACTCTGGCTGAGTCTCCTATAATTTACTTTCTATTACACACCTGTCACTGGGCTCAAGCTTTATTTATTTGTTTGTTGGATTTTTTTTTGAGACTGGGTCTCACTATGTAGTTTAGGTTGGCCTTGAAATATATAGCTCAGGCTGGCCTCAAACTCATTAATCTTCTTGCCTCAGCCTCCCAAGTGATAGATTACAGGCATGCACTGCTATGCATAACCATCAGAGAAGCCAAGGACCACACAAGCCTGCCCTCAGAGAGCTGCCAATCCAGTTGAGAGATATCTTTCTTTTTTTTTAATCGGTACCAGAGATCGAACTCATGACCACATGCCTGCAAGGCTGGCACTTATGCCGCTGAGCTAAATCCCCAGCCCGAGAGACATCATTCAATAGCTCCCAGTAAAACAAGAAGAAGGACATCAGAATAATAAAGTTCCATTACTTCTGTCACAGGATTAGGGAGGGGGATTCATAGAAAAGGCAGGATTTTGATAAGCAAGGATGGATGGTATTCGCAGAGGATCATAATGACCGGGGAGGTTGGATGGTTTTCTCATGGTTGTAGACTGCTGATCTATATTTGGTTTGGTCTCAAAATTTGGCCTCTGAGCTTGACATTCTTCTATTTCTATGAGGTACAAAAAAGGCTTCCTGTCTGTTGGCTGGGAAGGAAATTGCTTGCTTAGTACTGGTGCCAACTCTGCTTTGATTTGAGACCTACACTGATGGATCTTTGAACATGTGACCATCCCACTGCTATTTGATTCAAGAAAATTTGAAAAAGGAGAAAGAAATTCTTGAGCCACAAAGCGCAGGATATGGTTCCCACTCTTCTCCATAGAGGGCAGTAGGTTAATAAACGCTGTCCAATTATTGACTCTATGTCTTAGCAAAAAGATTTACTTTTTTGAGGGGGGCTGTGCTGGGGATCAAATTCACAAGCTCACCTCTCCAGGAAGCTGCTGAGCTCCCTCCCAGGCAGAGCTCTATCCCTGGCCTCTCAAAAAGCCAAGAGCACTGAAAGTTCACAGGTTTGGGAATCAAGCTGCCTGAGGTTGAAATCCTGGTTCTCTGCTAATCAGCTGTGAGCCCAGAAGTAACTTCACTTCTCTGAGACTCAATTTTCTCTACTGCTAAATGGGTATGACTCAAATATAACTGCTCAGCTCTGATCTTGAGGGATAACTATGTATTAAAAAAGTAAAAAGACATAAATCTGTGAAAAATTAAAATAGAATCTAGTATATAGTATCTATTTGAAACTGAGGCATGTTTTGAAGTGCTGGGCACTGGTAATTGATAGCTCTTTTTTCTTTCTTTTTTTCTCTTATTGGCAAGTAAAATAATGCCATTGATTCTATCTCTTTGGTAGAAGAAATTACATTAGATAGAATATGGCAGATTCTGTTTTGAGGTTTGCCTAGAAGACAGAGTAAGTTACACTCCGCACACCAGAACTTTGAAAAGTTCTCTCCAAATGTTCTACTCTTGGCCCAGATTTTCTTTCCCACTGTGGTGCCCTTGACCCTTCCCTCTCTGCTTGCGCTCTGCCAGCCCTGGCCACCCCTTCCCCACCTAGTCTCAGTGACCTCCTCTGCTTTCTCTTTGCTCTCCTAGACACTCCTAATCTGTCCCCTCTCTCTAGTCACTTGGGGTCTCTATGTCTTTCATTTTTAAAATTTATTTTATTTTTGTTGTGTTTTGCTTTTGAGACAGGGTCTCACTATGTAGTTCAGGCTGTTCTCGAACTCACTGTGTAGCCTGGGCCAGCCTTAAACTCAGGGCAATCCTTCTGCCTCAGCCTCCTGCATGCTGGGACTACAGTCGTGTATCATCACACTTGGCAGTCCATGTCTTTATTACAATTCCAATTCAGTTTTTTTCTCTATATGTTTCTTTAATTCTTCATTTCCCTTTCCCAGGAGCATCCATCAGAGAAAATGAAGACTTAGGAATCTATTTCTTAGAAGGCAAAGAGCAGGAAGGCAATTATAAATACTTAATACCTTGTGGCTTTATGGATAATAGTATCTGCCTCTTGAGGTTTTTGTGAGCATTAAATGAGATTGGGAATATAAAACACTTAGCAAATTGCTGGCACATGTTAAGAATTCAGTAACTATTAGCTGTCATTATTTACGATTCTTTTATAAATGATTGTGCCATCCATATTGTAATAAAAGAGGAACAAAAGAACAGAGAAGCAACCCTGTCTCAACACTGTGTATTTTCTTACCAGTACTCCTAAGTTCCTTGGTGAAATTTTCATTTTTGTGCTTCTCTTGTGACACAGCGTTCTTAGGAATCCTAGCCCATAAATGGAAACATAAAAGGGTGGCAGGAAAGTCGTTTGTGAATCTTTAATGCCTTTTAACATGTAGCATTCTGTGATATTTTTAGATGCCTGCAGCGGAACTCACTGTCATCTCCTTCCAGTATCCATTCTCTTTCCAGAAGAACATTCTGCAGAAATTTTTTTCAAAGAAAAAGGAGTGCTACTATTATTCTCCGGAAGTACCCAAAGAGGACTGTAAAGAGAATCCAGTAACGTGGATGCCTAATTCCCGATGCCATAGCATTTGGACATGAGGCCTGTCGGTGATTAGATTAGGGTCAGGCAAAGCCTCGAGGCCTGGGGAGCAGCATAGCGCAGGGAGCGCCTCCCCGCGCACAGAGCTGCTTCCTGAGCGGACACCCACCAGTGGCCGCCCCGGCCAGGAGAAGAGGGTCCAGAATGAAACTCGCTCGCAACTTGACCTTGCACTTCTAGCTCCCCAACTGCGAGAAATAAATGTCTGTGTTTAAACTACTCACTCTCTGGTACTTACTGTGGCAGTTCAAGCTGAATCAAGCAGATTTATTTAAAAGATATAAAGGCAAAGAAGTAAAGCTCCCGTTGGTTGGGCGGGGGTTCTGAGTAGGATACTCAAGAAGGCCATTTGTCTAGGAGTTTCTAAGGGGTTTAGAAGGGAGCTTGGGCCATTGTGTAAGCAATGTAATGTCCACCCTATAGGTAACTGCGTACTTTCTAGGGACCAATCTATGCAGTGTTCCTGCAGTAGCATCCATGTGCTCTTGAGCCAGTGGCCTACCTGGCCCTGCTCGAAGAGGGTCCCAGGCTGCCCAAGGACACCTGGCAGGTGTTTTGTGAGATCCCTGGAGGCCCATGACTCAACAGACTCCATTTGGGGGCTGCTGTCCTTACTGCCTAATAGAATTCTAACTCTTTTCACATTAATTTTTTAATATTAATTTCTGTTCTAGTGTGATATCTGAGTCATGAATAAAGGGGTAGATATGTTTGCAATGTTGTAAAACCAAAGGAAGTCTTGATGAATCTCAAAATTAGGACATTCTATTTTTAGGACAGTCACACTATTCAGCTTATCTGTTCTTTGATTTCTTTGGGCTCCCAGTGGCAGGAGTGAGGCTTTCCCATACACTGCTTTGGACTGGCCTCAGGGCTGCAGCACGAACCCTTTTTGATCCCCTAGATCCCTTAGGTTATATGTGAGGAATAGGACACAAATCCCTGGTGTCATTTCTGGGAAATCAGGGTCTCTCCCTTAGAGGGAAATTCTTAATCTATGTAACTCTTTTTTAGGCTCTGAGAGGAAAGAAAAAGATGATAAATTTAGAAACAGTTTCCTGGGAAGCCGTATGACATAGAAAGTACCCTCTTCCCTTTCTCCAGTTTGCTATGTTTGAATTGTTCTATGTGAGATGGAAGAAAAAATTTGTGCTTTTTAAAACAAGAACCAAAACTAAACATGATAGTACAAGTGCCTGTAATCCTAGCACTTGGGAGGCTGAGGCAGGAGGATCACCATGAGTTAAAGGCCAGCCTGAACTACACAGTGAGACCCTGTCTCCCAAAACACATACTGACATATGCATATACATACATAGGTATTTATATACCAACTGCTGCTACTTTAGAAAAATGCCTTATTTTGCAATGAGGGCCAAGTTTAGGAAAATACCTTGCTGCCCTCTTGGGGTATTGGCGGTGGGCACCCCCTCAGCCCCAGGGGCATTTGGACGTCACCTGAATTGTCCTGCCCAGGAAGATGGAAAATTTTTTGAATTCCTAGAAACAACCTTAGAGAGAGTTACTAGAAGGCAGAGAAGAGAAAGAAGGAGCTAGGGAAAGGCTCAGTCAGAGTTGGGGGCAGCCTGAGTGAGAGCCGGCGAGATGCTCGCAGAGGCTGGAAAGTGGGCAGCTGGGCATCAGCTGTGAACACCTGGAAGACGGTGGCCACACAGTGCCTTCAAGTCACCCCTCCCCAAGCCTTACCAAGATCTCCTGCAGCCCAGTGTGTGACGGCCACGCTTGTCACCCCAGCTACTAGAGAGGCAGAAGCAGGACTGAGAGTGTGTGGGTAAGGTGGACAGTTTATCAAGACCCTGACTAGGAATAAAATCTTGAAAAGGGTTGGCATTTAGCTTGGCGCTCCCTGGGCTGAATCCCTGGTACTGTGTGTGCACGTGTGGACAGACAGACAAACAAGGAAAGGGGAAAAAAAGATGCTGCACTTGACTGCTCTGGGAGCTTGATAGCTCTGGGAGATCAAGAGGGAGCTGGGCTCCAGGGGGAGATTGGAAAAGGGGACGGACAGGATGTTCGACGAGGTGTTCACAGGAATGAAAGCCTAGGAACGCACAGTTCCATTTAGTTGCAGGGTTGAGAGACAATGCAGCTCCCCAAGGCTGAGGACCTTCCAGCCGACTTCTGAGATATGGAGTAAAGTCTGCTTTGGCTCTGCAAGACACTGGTTCCATCCAGCTGCTGGCCAGAGAGGGACCCAGGAGGAGGAGGAGGAGGCTGTGTGTGACTGGCCTCTGAGGTCCTGTGGTCTTCCCTATCCCCATTCTCAAAACAGGGTCACAGTCTGAGAGTAGCATCTCTTGGTGTTCTCGTGGTCTAACTGGTGCTAAGTCCTGGAGCTGGCAGCGCGACAGGCGTGACTGTGTGGATGCGAAGCACTGGCAGGGACTGCAAGAGGATCCCGGCCCTCAGGAGCAGCCACTCACCATCCTGGGGACAAGGCATGAGCAGGTGGTACTGTTACTGCGACAGGGTCAGCAGTGACTGCCTTGTGCACCTGGCTGTTTTTATGCTTCTGGGATTCCTTCGCTTAGGTCCTCTCTGTCAGATGTAATTTTCAGTAATGTAAGAACATAACTATTAAAGGATAGAAATACAATAAGTTAGTGTAAATGTCTCAGTTGGCTTTATCTGTGATTTTGGAATCAGACACTCCTTCCTGCAAAACAGAGTAAGCATTCCAGTGAGAAGAACAAAGGCAGAAACAAAGAACAAAGAGCAGATTGTTTATTTGAAAGATACTTTCCTCATAAGGAGGGAACAGGGAAACAGAACAATAGAGAAATAACTGCTCGTCAGGCTATTTCAGGTCACTTTTTGGTGAGGATTAAAACAGAAGACTGCAGATGGTGGCACATGCCTGTAATCCTAGCCAGTCCCCAGGGTCAGGTAGGAGGATTGTAAACTGGACCCCAGCCTGGGCAATTTAGCAATTTCGTTAGTCTCCAAAAACAAAAAACCAAAAACCAGAAAGGATTCAGGATGTAGCTCAGTGGGAGGCCCTGGGTTCGTTCAATTGATGGTACCACAAAAACAAAAAACTACTCAAACAAACTGTAGACTTATGTTACTATGCCTACCCAAAGTTGGCTAGTAGCTTCTCTTCTGACTTTTTAGAAGGTCAAATACTTTAGTTACATTTGTTGATGTGGAGCATTAGCATGAGCAACTCTTTTTTGATTTTTAGCTTGTTCCATTAGGGTAATGCAGGAGCTCAGTCCAAAACAATGGCTTCCTGTAATTTGTCTTTAACATAACTCTCCTCTAAATACAGAGTAATCTGCTGTCAAAGTTTTATTTGACATTTTAGAGAAGAATAGCCTGAAGTGTGAATAGGCAGCAAAGAGAAGAATGCTGAAAAGTGGTTGAATTAGGTTCAAAATAGGTTAATGTCTGTACAGTGTATGCACCGTTAGGGCTTATCTTTTCTGCCATCCAAAAATCACATCTCAACTGGGAGAATAAGCCATTTGCAAAACTTGCCAAGTTTTCACACATTGACTGTAATTTTGCAGAGCCCAGCCTGATCAGTTGTAGATAGTAGGTCAAACACAAATACTCACAGGTGGGTAGTTACACAGTAGTCATGTATTACTAAAGGGAAATACAGTATATATATGTATGCAATATATATGTATATATATATATATATACATATATATATGCATATATTATGTTTTTGTTGTTGCTGAATTTCTAATGTTTGGATGACTTTTTATTAACGAGGGGAAGTAAGGGACAAGGTTACTGACTCCAATAAGCCAGCTAAAGTAACAGAAAGCAAGAGTTTGGAACAACCATGATAGGATGGAGGTTATAAGAGAAAAGCAGCTCAGACATGGTCAACACTTACAGAAGGCACAGAGAGCTGCCTGCTTAGTGCTCCTTTCCTGGGGATCTTCTTACTTCTAAAACTGACCTTTCTGTTGCTGGTCTCTCATATCCACCAGTGTCCCCTGGGCCACCACTCAGGACTAACGTAGAACTCAGAGTAATTTGGTAATGTCTATCTACATATATTTATTGTGGCAAAGTATACATAACACAAAATACCATTCTAACCATTTTTAAGCATGCAGTTCACTGATCCTAACTACATTTACTTTCTAGTCTTTATGTCCCCAGAGTGTTTTCATTTTCTCAAACAAATTCCAGCAGTAACTCCCCATTCTCCTCCATCCATCCCCTGGCAATCATCACTTTACTTTCTGTCTCTACAAATTTGAGTATTCAAAATACTTTCTGTATGTGCAACCATATAATATTTATCCTTTGTCACCAAGGTAGAACAGATACTACAGGAAGAAAATGAAAGAAATGTCAAAATTGTAGACAAAAGCCAGGACAACTTCAATCTCTGAATAAAAATTTTATTATACACTGTTTTTTTTTTTTGTACCGGGGATCTAACTCATGATATTGTGCTCACCAGGCAGGTGGTTATATTGTGGAGCTAAATCCCTGGTCCTCTTGAAGAATAATTTTAAACAGAACAAATCAGGAATGAATAGACACCAAAATATAAAAAATGGAGGAGGCCCCAGGCCATGTCACGCAAACCCCAGAGCCTATAGGAACAACAAACAGCTCCTTCCAAACCAACTCAAGTACTCAGAGGTATGGAGAACCTAGCTGGAAAAAGTGGAACAGATCCCCACTAAGGGGGCACCTGGTGGCTGGTGGGGGTTGCGCAGCAGTGACACTATGAGGTCTGTAGGCACTGGAAATCCAGCCCAGGATGCTGGTGGTTGTGCTGATGGTGCATCTGACACATAAGCTTGGGTGGGGTAGAGAGTAGGGGTGGTAACTGGGGGTGGTGGGAGGAGGTGGCAAATCACTAATAAATGGCACCCAAGCAGGACCCAAAGCCCAAGTTCCAGGAGGGTGAATGAGTACTGTGCTTTCATGGGTCTCTTCTTTATGAAGCGAAGTGCATAAAGGTTGCCATAAAGGACAAACAAGTAAAATACTTTACATACTACAGTGGTTGGAATGAAAATTGGGATGCATGGGTTCCAGAAATCAGATTACTCAAGTATGTGAACACCAATCTGCAGAAACTAAGCACTTCAAAAGGCCAATCAGGGTTGATCTGCGGAGGGAAGGGTGAGAGGGGCTGCTCCGGGAGAGAAGGTCTGCAGCAGAAAAATGGTGACGCGAAAACTAAAAAGAACAAACAAACAAACAAACCCTGGTATGGAGGTGGTGGAAGTACCAGTGAGACACCTCAGCCTCCTCAGAAGAGCCCCTGGGTAGATCCTTCTGTTGAAAATGAAGAAACATTTATGAACAGAGTTGAAGTTAAAGTAAAGATCCCTGAAGAGGTAAATCATGGCTTGTTGATGCCTGGGACGTAATTACCAGACAGAAACAGCTGTTTTTATCTTCCTGCCAAGAAGGATGTGGACCCCATTCTAGAGGACTATGCAAATTATAAGAAATCTCGAGGAAACACAGGTAATAAGGAATAGGCAGGTAATGAAGCCGTAGCAGGGATAAAAGAATAAGTCAGTGTGGTGCCAGCACTCGGCTCCTCTACCGTCTGAGTGATCACAGTAGCCGAGAGCCTTGCTGATCACCCTGACGCGCTCGTGTGTCTGCCTACAGAGCACCACACCTGCTGAGATTCCTCGTACAAATTGGAGCCAAGTTGGCCTGCACACCTCTGGATGAGAGAAGAACCTTGCTTTGTTACCGAATTGTCTGCACAATTTCCTTAAGTGTTTGGTGAAGAGTTTGGCAACTTTGTTTAGTGCCAGTGATGATGAAGTGGCCCCACTGAGTACCATGGGAAAGCAGTGTGAAGCACTCTCACCCTCATTTGGATCTCTGTTGACATGTTTTTTTCCTAGTCTTTCTCTTGTACAAATGATGTACTCTGAAGATGTTTGTGTATAACAGAGTTAATGTTTGTTTTGTTTGATTTTTAAACAGAGAAAATAAAAGGGGTTACGGCTCCTTTCTTTTTTTTTCATTTCAAAGTTGCTACCAGTGTATTCAATGATGGACAACAGAGAGACGGTGTAGAGTGTTTTATTGCTTAGTTGACAAACTGCTTTTGAATGCTGGTGGTTCTTTTCCTTTGCCACTACACGCTTTTATATTATGTGTTAATGCTATATGACAAAATGTTCTGATTCCTAGTGCCAAAGGTCCAATTCAGTATATAACTGAACACCCTTATCAGTTTGTATATTTTTTTTTTACGGCGCTTTAAGAGCCCATTCTTTCCAAGTCGTCCGTCCATGTTGTTCCTTAGGCATTTTATCTTTGCTTAAGTTGTTGAAGGATGGTGAACTGTTTCATGGTTTTTGTATTTGTGTCTAATGCATGTTTTAACATGACAGATGCCGTGCATTGTGTAGCTACAGTTTTCTGGAAAAGTCAATCTTTCAAGGATTTTTTTCAGATCTTCAATAAATTTGTTCTTTAAATTAACAAACAAACCGCTAAAGTGACCCAAGTTTCCATGAACCCCATTTGGGGTCAAGCAAGTGACTTGGAGGGACCATCCTTGTGGGAGACAATTTGAGTGACTCCCCTGAATGCAGAACAATTGCTACAACTTTGATTATATGGAGACTGATTTCCTTATACTGATATGTACAGAGCTGACTATGGTATTCCTTCTCTCTTCAACTGGCTGTAAGCATTGCAAATAAAGCCAGCTGAGGTACCGGTATGTAATCTCTAAAGCCATCAGACAGTCTCCTGTTTCCTTGCATAGTGCTCTCTAGCCAGTCAGCTCCAGGAATGTCAACTGGGTATGAGCCTCGAGATAAAGAGGCTGTGACTCTTAGGGCACAAAAGTTTACAAATCAGAAACTGAAACAGCCAGGGATTTAGTTCAGTGGCATAAGCGCCTGGCTGGCAAGTGGGAGGTTGTGAGTTCGAACCTGGAACTAAAAAAAGAAAAAACAAAAAAACTGAAGCAACAGCCTCCTAAAACAATTCAGTTGATACCTTAATTCAATTTTGCAAATTGATCCTTCCGCATATCTTTATCTCTGCATTTTGCAGAGATGCTCTTCTCCCTACCTGACTAGCCAGCTCAAATTACTCATGTAGTTCCTGCCATTCTCACTATAACTCATCCTTGAGCCACCCCCTTCTTCACAGGATAATAAATTCTGGGGGAGGCCTAGGATCAGGGCCTTTGTCTGTATATCCTCATGGGGATTGGATTTAGGACCCCTTGGCTGCCCTTAATTTGGAATATGTCTTGGTGTCTTTACTCTCACCATGGGTTGCATTGGAGGTAGTAGATTGGAATTAACTTGCTGGGATTCCAATAACATCTCAATAGGATTATAAATATAACTTTTTGGATTATGAGGAAGACTAGAAAAGGGATTACGATACTTGGATAACTATACTCAATATTTGGGATTACAATACACTGTGCCCTACAACCCCTTCCAGTAAGATCAGTAGTATCTGAGAGTGGAGGAGATGATCACCCCTTCGTGATTGTAAGGACACATGCCCCCAATACTGAGAAAGGTGTGATTTTAGGAAATTTCTGTTGGATACAGGGAGCCAATAACTAAAAGGCTCCCCCATGTAATAACAGGAGGACTGAGTAAACAACTTAGTAACTTATCTACACATGGTCATTCTACTGAAATATAAAAAATTTAAAATTAAATAATTGGGGCTGGGGATTTAGCTTAGCAGTGTAAGTGCCTGCGCTGGCAAACACGAGGTTGTGAGTTCGATCTCTGGTACAAAAAATAAATAAATAAATAAATAAATAAATAAATAAAATTTAATTATTGTGCTCAAGCCAAGGACAGCATTGAGAATGATGTATTACCATTGCTGTCATAGATAAAATACAAAATATACACACTCCCAAAAATAAAAAAGAAACTCAAGAGACCAACTGGTCTATTTGGATATAGGAAACAACATATACCATATTTGCAACGAATATCACAACACTTTTACAGAATGTCTAAGAAGGCACAGAGCTTTTCTTGGGGTAAAGAATAAGCAAGAACCCTCCAACCCATAAAGGATATGTGAGTACCCTCAAAAAAATGCCACATAGAATGCTCAATGCTAAATACAGAACTGAGATAATATTTACTCATGGATATGGATCATGGTCTGTTTCGGCCATTAAGGTCATTGCCATGGGTTTTAGGCCAAACATTTTCCACACTCTCAAAATAAGTACTCAGAGTAAATCAAGCCAGGTTTGGTGGCACATACCTGTAATTCCAACACTTGGGCTGAGGCAGGAGGATTGCCGTGAATTCGAGGCCAGCCTGGGCTACATAAGTGAGTTCAAGGCCAGTCTACACTACATAGCAAGAACCTGTCTCAACAAAAACAAAAACCAAAACAAAACAAAACTCTATTTTTGAGAGGACCATTTGGACACTATCTGAGGCTCTTAAATAAGTGACCTTTTTATTATCATTTGACCAAAAGCTGACTGTGAGATCACACTTGGTCCTAATGCCATGGTTAAGCTCAACCCCTAAGAGTTTAAAAGATTCCAGCTGGCCACTGTGGCCCCTATGGAAATGGTATATTAATGAATGAGATGTGCAGCTTTAGGATAAGCCCTGCAGATTCATGGTCAAGCCCTGGAAGTGGAGCCCCCCACATCCCTTCAATCACAACCACTGCCAAAACCAATTAGGTTTGCAGGACCTGTGTTTGCACCCCAAGTGCCCAAATGCATGGTTCTCCACGGACAGATTGGTGCAAAACAAGGATACTGAGGTACATTGGAAAGCAAATTTTCAGCCCAATAGTCAAAAAACCCTTCAGAAAGGAGAGTGCAGCCTCATCAACACAAATGGCTGAGGCACTGACAATACGGTTAGTGGTTGAACAATCACTACCTGAAAGTCAGGAGGTGATCCATCTTTACTGATTCATGGGTCATGTATAATTGCCTTACGATCTGGTTATTAGTCTGGAAAACTAATAACTTTGAGATTAACGGAAAATTGATTTGGTCCCGAGTCTGACTAAAGTTTAAGAGGCTGGGTGACATATCAAAACATTTTGCACACACATTAGTGCACTTCAGAGAGATAAATCAGAAACAAAGCAGCATTACAATAAAGTGGACCAATTTGCACAAACTGCAGCATTAGAACTGAAAAAGGGTTGGATGATAGCTGAATCAGGGCCAAAAAAGCTTAGAATCTGGCAGATTGGTATCCAGTACAACCACACCCTCAAGGTACTGACAAATTAAGGATTGGACAATTATTACCATTGCATATTATGTTAGGATAGAGAGGGACACATACTCTGTATGGGTGGTGCATCGCCAGATGGAACAACATCTCAAATGCAGTCAGGAAATGTGAGCAATGAGAAGAAAATATCTCTAAGTATATTAAGAGACTGCCCACTTCCTATTATAAACCAGACATTCCAAACTTTATAGGTCATCTCACTCACAGATTCCCATAAAAATAATGCACACATCATGACTGACACCCACTTCAGGATTGGTCTAGCCCTAGCTGCTAAACGTCCAGATGGGAAGGCCACCAGACAGGCTATTTATAAATGATTGGCAGCATGTAGGGCACCAAGAATCATAGAATCTGACCAAGGCCCTCACTTTACTAACAAAATGATCCAAAATGGCCCCAATCTATGGACACAATGTGGAGTTTCTATCTTATTTACAAACCAACTGCCTCTGCATCATAAAAAATAAATCAAGGTGATACACACTTCTTTTCAGGAAACCTTGGATGTATCATGCTTTATTCTAGACTCTAGAATGACTCCCAGTTTCATGCAGCCTCACTCATATTTTTCCCAGCTTTGAGGCATATAACATTGGAAACTTTATGTCCATTATGTGTGGGATAAACCAGTGGAAAATAAGATCAAGGTAAGATCTGGTGACAAACCTAATCATTTTTCCACAGGTGAGATCATTGCAAAAGGAGTAGATAATACCTCTGGATCACCCATGGGCCAAGACAACTACATTGGCAGAAATCCTCATGACTCTACTCACAATAGAGGGACTTATTCTCTATATGATGCTCAGTGTTGCTTCATAAAACCTAAAAAAAAGTACATTTGCCAGACATCTTGATTCTCCTCAGTATCTTTTGATGCAACCTTCAAGAAATTAGGGGGCAGAATGGTGTGAGCAGGACAGAAACCATCTTACACTTCTGTCTGGTTCTAAACTCATTGAGTCTAAACTTGCTTGTGATAACCATATGCCTGTGTGATAACTTGTGTGGTAACCATGCAGTGTGATAACCATATGGTGTGTGTGCCAAAAAACTCACCTTCGAGAAACTAATAAAAATATATTTTCTAAAATATCTATATTTTATCATAAAGAAAATGATTTTACTACCTAGGATTAGCATATGTCATTTGTACACCACTATAAGATTAGCACATGTTGTTTGTATCAAACTTGCCATGGCATAAAAGAGGAAGCCTCCAGCTGCTCTTGGGCCATGAGCTTGTGGACACTACCCAGGGTACTGCCCTTTGCAGAGCTACCACTGGAGCTCTGCAACTGTCTGTGGCTGTCACTCCATCTGTCCTGGGTGCCCCGCTGGGCTCCCTGACTCTGCCAGTCTTGTCATGAGTTCCTGGGCTCAGTCTGCAGATCGCTGTGAGTTCCAGCGCTGCCAGTGCCGCCGCCTGTGTTGTGAAATCAGGGCGTGTTGGTTGAGGGGGAAGAAGGCTCCTGCAACAAGAGCACCACCTCCAGCTTCTGGCTTCTGCTGTGGATGAGGTTCTCTCTGTCTGGCTGTGAGTGTGATAAATGTTCAATAAACCGCTGGATTTGGGAGATTGCTTGACTCTTGAGATCCCGCAGATACGCAGACTCCTTTTGGCTCCGTCAAGCTCCAGGGTGGCTTAACTCAGAGGGCCTCTGCCTGTAGAGTGACCTCTGTGTCCACTAACAACAGGTGGCATTGCTTTAGAAAAATATCATCTGCATGGTGCCATGGAGTAGTGATTTCCATTAATTATAGTTAATCTTGACATGGGATTAATGAAGAAAAATGCTTATTGGCAACAGGTTTGGAGTTATTATCTGAGGACGGTGGGCCTCAAAGTTCAAAGTGAAGGTGAAGGAACAGCAAAGTGGATCCTTTCTTGCAATTCTATCCATCAAGATCAGGACACTTCAGTGCCATCTTTTAGGTGATGGGGAGCCATGAAGGTCTCTAACCTTAACTTTTGGTGGGGACCCTTTGGCAACTTGAAACAGCTTGTGTACATTTTCCATGGATGGAAAATATCTCCCATCCCATGCGCTTTTCTAGAGTGCAGGCTTGTTACTTCCTCATCAAGGATGGGGCTGAATTTTCTTCATCTTGACTCTGGCTGGATTTAGTGACTCCCATGTAAGGTTGTCAAGTTTAGCACATGAAAATGTAGGTTCCCAGTTAAATTTGAATTTCCAGTAAGTAGCTGAGTGATGGGAATGTTCTATGTCTATGCTGCCCCATACAGCAGACTCTAGCCATTTGCAGCTATGGAACCTTAAAATATGACATGCCACTGAGTGATTGAACTTTGAATATCATGTCATTTTAATGAATTTCAATCCATATTTAAATAACTACATGTGTCTAGTGGCTATTGTATTAGACCATGTAGTTGTATATGATTTCAGTACCCAGTCCTTGAAGTTACCTCTGTCTAAATCTTCCTAACTGAGACCCCAGGAATTACAGTGTAGAGGGAAAACACCCCAACAGAGCTCCATCCAAATTCCTAAGTCATAGAACATGGGAGCTTAATAAAATGGTGGTTTTATGTTGCTAAATTCTGTAGCAATAACTACTCAGAACAAAGTGAAGCCTACAAAGAAGTGGCTGAGTAGAGGAGGGTGCCAAGCCTGAAGTCCCCAGGGCCAGTTAAGTGAGCAAGTGGAGAGATGGCCCCAGGGCTGCAGCCAGGAACCAAGTAAGCAGTGAGAATCCTCCCAGGGTAGTTAAATCGGTCCTCCAGGTCCTGATGTTCCAAGGAAAGCTTCAGGCCTGAGTGGGTGGAGAATTCTCCCCTGTCCAGCTGCCACCTCTTAGCAGTAATGAGATCTGGAGTGAGTGTTGACTTCAGGACTCAATTTCTTAACCTCCAAAGTAGGGCTGAAATTGCTTACTGAAGTAGCTTAGTGTGTGATTGGATGGTGCCCTGAGGCTGTGGTGGGAGGACTTGCTGTTGGCTCATCCCTCTTTTTGTTTTTTTCTCTGAAACTGGATCTAGCTTATGTAGTGCAGGCTGACCTTGAACTCACTATGTTGCCCAGGCTGGCCTTGAATTTGGAGCGATTCTCCTGCCTCAGCGTTCCTAGTGTTGGGATTATAGGTGTGCACCACCATGTCCAGCCTGTCTGCTTGTCACTCTGAATTGATTTCCTTTGTACAGTATTTGGTCAGTCCTCAGCTCTGTGACAGCTTTGCAAGTGGATTTCAGTTACTCTAATTTCAGTGATAGAAACTGTAGTCTTAAGAGTCAAACGCTTATTAAACATGTGTTGGTCTTGAGTTGCTCCTGAAAATTGCCAACTGAACTGCACCAGAAAATCAACTTTTGGGGGCACAATTTAAATGAAACCTCGTAGTTAAAAGAAAACTCTCTGGGTGCTGTGTGGTTTTCCAATTTCTATGAGATCTTTAGCCTTGAGTTGCATAATTTGTTAAAGCTGATTTCCAGTAAGAATCATCCAAGTAGGCTTGGGGAGCAAGTCCCTCTTGCCTGGAGAGACTCACTTCCCAGCTGGAGCAATCATGGCAGGGGTCTCAATGTGCTCGCTGATTTGAATTGTGGCTAAGGAGTGAGCTGTGCATGATATCTAGGGAAGAACATGCAAAGTGAATATAGTCAACATACCCTAGGCTTCGAAAAGGAGATTTCAAAAAGTTCAGAAGTGATCCTGTTACAAGATTTAGGTGTCTGCAGGCTCTTCATGGATTCTTTTAAGGTTCTTAGTGTCTTGAACAAAGAATTAAATAATATATGTGAAAAAAAGGTAGTGAAGATTTACATTTATTAAGGTAGGAAAAGAAGTACACTCTGCAGATTGAGCAGACCCCTGAGAGAATTTACAGAGGCTATGAGGTTAATTGGGTGGGTTTCGTTTTGTTTTGTTTTGTTTTTGTATCGGGGATCAAGCTCATGATCTTGTGCTTGCCAGGCAAATGCTTGTGATGCTGAGCTAAATCCCTGGCTAGGAGGGGTCTTTTATATCTCCCGATTCTTCACCCTGACAACAGACCTTGGCTGTCCTGTGGAAAACCGGTTAGATTTCATAGCAGATGTAAGTGAAGAATTGAAGATAGCGTTTTCTAATTGGCTCTGATACTGTATGTGGTGCATCTGAGAGATAGATTCCAGACTCTCATGTATGGTCAGCAAAGAATTGTAAGCATACACCCAATGATAAAAGAAAAAGAAGTTCTCAGGGAAGGTGTGCTCGGGTTTATGCCAGCAGAAACACGTGGTGGCACAAACAGAGAAAAGCAGTGCAGGAATGGTGGGGGAATAGGAAGAAAAAAGATAAACCAGGCTTTTGGATTTCAAAAGCTGTGTACCCCATCCTGGGTGCCTCTCATTGGGTCTCTATGGATATGATTGAGAGAAGTGATTGACAGGAGGCTGAGTTATCTCAAGGGCTTCCAGTATGCATGGCTGTCCCAGAATTCACTCTGTTTTCAATGACCACATGAATGAAATGTGGTCCCTATGTATGAACCTTTAACAAAGTTCAACAGGGGAAAATGTTACTGCAGGTCATGCCCCGGGATCAAATACACATGTGCTCTGACCTGGAGCTTTGAAGAGTTCCTGGGTCTTTGTTATTTTTAATTTTGGTTCTCTTAGGACAGTGGAAGGAGGATTGGCCCTAGGGTGCTGCCCAAATTCAGGTGGATGGATGGAGAATAGTTTTCCAGTCCCATTTTGCTGCCTGGACTAGTCCCAGGTACAGGGTTTGGGAACTGTGTTTTATGCCTGTTTTCTGTGCCTCCATGACTGACAGGCCATGTCCGCTTGTCCAACCAGTTTGTCCCATACTAATTTCATGCCTCAATCTCAGATTCTCAATGGAAAGTGTGGAAACCAGCATGGGACAGCCATGGGTTTGAATCCTGGTTCAGCCACTTAAATCTCAGAGATTCAGTTTTTTTCAGCTGTAAAAATGGTGCAATAGCTCTCTCAGAATATTATGAAGAATAAATTAGGACACAACAACACAAATGTTTAATCATCATTCAATACATAATAAAATAATTCAAATAAATATTCAATAAATGAATGGGTGTTTGGTGAAAATAGATATTCCCCATTTTCCAAAGAGGAAATGGCTTAGAGGATCAAAGGCTCTATAAAATGAAGCAGCAACTCATCTTAGTGATGAAGGAAAAGATGGACAACTAGAGTGGTTGGAAATCAAACAGGAACGTGGCATCACTTTTCACCTTCAAATAAAAGATAAAGAAAAGGAGTAGATGTACCCACTGTTGAAGAGAATTTTGGGGGCTTGTATTCCTTTACCCTTTGGGTGGACAAGTAAAACATGGGTTTTTGGGACCAGTTTGACAAATATTCTCCTCTGTCTCTGTCTCTGTCTCTCTGTCTCTGTCTCTCTCTCTCTCTCTCTCATACTAGGAATTGAACTCAGGACCTTGTGCTTGCCAACCAGGCACTGTGCTGCTGAGCTGAATCCCCAGCTAACAAATTTTTAATATCTTAAAAATTTAGCAGTCTTCCCTCTTGATACTTGTCTTGAAGGAATAATTAGAAAAGGAGGACAAGAGGAATATTCAAGAACTGGATGTGGTGGCACATACCTATAGATCCTAGCATCTGGGAGGCTGAGGCAGGAGGATCACCATGAATTCAAAGCCACACTAGCCTACATAGTAAGTTCAAGACCAATCTAAACTATTTTGGATTTCTGGGATGTTGATTATTATATGTCTGGGTATAGTTTTATTTTGGTATGATTATTTGGAGTTCTATATGCTTCACTGATCTATATGTCAATTTCCATTCTCATGTTTGGGAAATTTTCAGCTATTACTTCTGTAAATAGCCTTTTGATATTGTTTGTGTTGTCACCTTCCTTTTCGTTTACACCTATCAATCTTATGTTGTTTTTCTTTACATCATCTTGCAGTTGTTGAATTGTTATTTCCTGGTTCCTTGTTTTTTTAAAAGATCTTTCCTTTCCTGTTCACTAGCTGTAATCTTGTCTCTGAGGTCTGAAATTCTATCTTCACTTTCGTTGAGGCAGTTTTGCCAACTTTCGATGGAATTTTTGATTTCCTGTATGTATCTTTGAATCTGCTTCACACATTCTATTTGTTTCTTATATTGTTCATTCAGAGTTTCCATCTTTTTTCACTGTTCCTCTAATTTTTTAACTATGTCTTCTTTCGATGTGTTCAGCATTTCTTTCATTACATTTATCATTTCCTCTTTTACCTGGGAGACTATTTCTGATTTGAGTTCTTTTATAGCTTCCCAGACTTGTTTGTTTACTTCAGTTGGTATCATTTCATGCCTTTCAGGTGAATGGCTTATATTTTCTTCTGTGTCCATGTCTCCTAAGCTTGTTTGGGTTGGGCTGGGAGTTTGAGATTGCATTTTGCTCTTTCGTTTTGTCATTTTCCTATATTTCTGGGTTTTGAGCTATGTTTCAAGGCTTCCCTCGTGTGCTGAGAATCACCTGGCCCACTTTTGCTCCCGGGGCAGACAGCAGGCAACAACTAGCCACTTGGAGTTCGCTGGGCATGGCCCAGTTAGGCCTGCGGGGACTCTTGTGTGACCTCCTGTGATTTCAGAGGCGGTGTGTGGTCTTACCACCTGGGAGCAACGTTCCAAGGCTTTCCTGTGTGCTGGGTTTCAACCTGTACATGCTCTGGGCCCAGGCCCACCCGAACTGTATAGCAAGACCCTGTCACAAAACAAAACAAGAAGGATATTCAAGAGTGCTGTTGATGAATAGTGAGAGACTAAACACAGCCTAAATGTCTAACAATAATAAATTGATTAAGTAATTGGTACAATTTTGAGGCAGAACGTATGTAGACAGTGTAAAAGTATGTATTTATGTGATATAGAACTGGAGAGATATCTGCTATGGTTTGAATATGTCCTCCAAAGTTTACATGTTGGAAACTTGATACCCCATGTTGAGATATTAAGAGGAGGGCCCTTTAAGAGATGCTTAGGTTATGAGGGCTTTTCTCCTGTGACTGGGTTAATATCATTATTGTGGGAATGGTCTGCTTTTAGTTTTTCACTGCTGTAACAAATACCTGAGATAAATTAACTTAAAAGGAGGAAAGTACCACCTCCCAGTAGCACCAGGAGCTGAAGAACAAACCTTCAGCGTATAAGCCTTTAGGGAACCTTGAGATCCAAACCATAACACTGTGGTCGCTTAACACTGTTGCCCTGGGCCCCTGCCAGCCCATTACCTCACAGTAACAGTGTGCGGAGAGGAGGCCTGTTCACTCATGGTGGCTAGAAAGTAAGCAGAGAAAGTGCCCCTATATCCCCTTCAAAGGCATGTCTCAGTGACCTGGCTTCCTTGTGCTAGACCACACCTTCTACAGGTTCCGCCACCTCTCAATAGCGCTGCGAGCTAGGGAACCACGGCTTCCACACACGGCCTGTGCGGGAGATTCAAGATCCAAACTAGAGCACATGGGTTTCCTATAGAAGGATGAATCTGGTTCTTTTTTGTCTCTTTCACCTTCTCTCCTTTTGCCTTGGATGACGCAGCAAGTATATCCTTGTCAGATGCCTGCCACCGTAAGCTTGGACTTCCCAGTCTCCAGAATCATGAGACAGTGAAGTTCTGTTCATTATAAATTACGTGGCTTGTGGTGTTTTGTTATAGCAACATAAAATGCATTAAGACAATATCTATCTAAATCAACTGCTTGTGATTGGTTGGTGGTAGGGTATGTGTTTAGTATACTCACAGAATTGTGCAAACATTCCCACTACCTAATTTCAGAACATTACCATTTCCTGGAAAAGAAATCTCTTATCCATTAATAATCATTCCTCTCCCATGTCCCTGGAAACCACTAATCTACTTCTGTCTTTATAGGTTTGTCTATTCTGGACATTTCATGTAAATGGATCATATAATATGTGACAACTTGTATCTGGATTCTTGTAATTTAATGTGTTCAAGGTTCATTTAAATTGTAACATGTGTTAGTATTTTATTTCTTTTCATTATCAAGTAACATTACATTGTGGGATTATGCCACATTTTGTTTAACCATTCATCAGATGATAGACATTTGGGTTATTTCTGCTTTTTTGGCCATCATAAATAATGCCACTGTGGATACTTGGGTACAGTTTTTGTGTGAATATTATTTTTGGTTCTTTTGGGTATATAGTTAAGAATAAATTTCTAGATCATATGATAATTTTTTTCTTTTCTTTTTTTTTTTTTTGAAGCAGAGTCTCATAGAGTTCAGGCTGGCCTTGAACTCACTATGTAGCCCAAACTGGCCTTAAACTTGGAGTAATTCTCCTGATACAGCCTCCAGAGTGCTGGAATGACAGGTGTGCACTACCACACCCAGGGATAATTCTATTTTTAACTTTATGAATAATCCCCAAACTCTTCTCCATAGAAGTTACACAAGTTTATATATATTTTTAAACTTATTTAAAGAGAAACAAAAGCATGTAAAGGGTAGAGGTAATACAGAATTCAAAAAAAAAAAAGATAATAAGAAATCACTAGTTAAAAAATTACATATTGTCCTCTTAGAAATAGTTGCTCAAGTTACAAAATTAAAGCATACAAAGTAGATGCTCGAACAGTGAGAGTGTAAACAGCTATGCATGCATGAGTCTCTGCATGTATTTCTATCCTTTCTGTATTAGAGGGACAAACAAAACTTAGCAACACAAAACAAAACAAACTCCTATAAAAACGTGAATCCAAAAAGTCATATAAAATCACAGTACAAGGTGATCTACAATGATTACCGTGTTGTTTCTTATTATTTTCAATAGAATGTCTATATCATCAGGCATAATTGAATATAGCAGTATAATTGAGTAAAGCAGTAAATAACAATATTAGTAAAAATAAAACATTGTAGACAGTATAAAACTTCAAAGGCAGGTAATAATCAACAAGTTTATATTTCTACCAGCAGTGTAGGTGACTTTCAGTTTCTCTACATCCTTCTCAACAGTTATTAAGATCTTTTCTCTTTTCTCTTCTCTTTTTCTTTTCTTTTCTTTTCTTTTCTTTTCTTTTCTTTTCAATACAAGCCTTCCTAATGAATATGATTTGACATCTCACTGTGGCTTTTGTATTTCCTTAAGGACTGATGATGCTGGGAATCTTCACAAGCTTACAGAACTTCAATAAACATCTGTCTAAAACCTTTGCCAATTCCTGGGTTTTCAATTGTTTCTTTTTTCTTTCCACACTTCTAGTCTGAATGCAACAGAAAAAGTTGCTTGTGTGATAATAAATAAAAGAACCAGAACAGAGACTACATGTGGCTGCGCCATGGCCTCTCCTCTAGCCCTTCAAAGACACAGCCACTAATCTGGGCATCAGCCCCGCTCAGGGCACGGCTCACTCAGCTAGGTGTGATGTTCTGGCAGGGCAGAGGTCCCTCCAGCCTTGGCTAAGAGGCCCATTGTCAGGAGGGCTGTTTGCTTTACTGAAAGCAAACTTGAGACCAAAATCTACCAAATACACGAATGCTTTCCAGTAGGCAGGAACAAAGACAGTACTGTTTTGGGAGACTGGCCCTGCCCTGAGAGCCCCAGAAAGCATCAAGACACCCTTCCTCAGGTGACTGTCACACTCTCCTGACCCCAGGGTCAGCATGCAGACCACAGGCTCTTTGGTGAAATGGGGGACTCAGGCCCTGCAGGGCAGAGGTCTCAAAGCCTCAGGTGTTAGCAGGGGCCATTGAACAATGCATGAGAACTCATTATCTTTACAGATTTCTATAAATTGTATCTTGAAAATATGAATAAAAGGTTTGCCTAGATACTTCACAAAAGGAGATGTATGTATATCCTACAAATACATTAAAAGGGCTCACCATTATTAGTGCTGTGGTTTGGTGGTTTATCTAGTTGGTAAAAATAAAGGCCTCATCTTTCTGGAGAGGAGAAAACCAGACTCTCAGGATTTAAGCTCTGGCTGTCCATTCAGGGGACAGCAGGTACTTCCCTGTATAGTCCAGAAAACAGGAGTTAATTTCTTAGCCTGGCTGCTCCCTCAGACTGCTGCAGGGGCTCTGTTCTGAAAAGAAAAGAGGTTCTGGATGTCCTTTGGGAGGGAGATGACCTTGGAGTGTAGTTAGCACCAGTCAAGTATGTTGACCTTGTAAAGGTGGGACCGGGCTGGGAGCTCCCAGAGCAAATGTGGGATCTCCTCTGTGTCTGGGCACTGTGCCAAGTCTGCCTGAGACCAGTGTGTCACCAGCTGGAATGGGGGTGGCGACAGGAGATCAAGCTGGATGACAGAGGGTGATTTGGGAGCTCTGAGCCCAGAGAAATCCTGGACTGGGAGAATTAGAGGGAAGTGACTATACCGGAGAACTGGAGCGTCAGCCCAGAAGCTGGAACCAGAGAAGGCTCTGAACTGAATCCAGCCTCTGCCTCCACCTGACCGTGATGGAAAACAGGTGTGCTCCTCATTGGGTGTCAGCTGCTGGGCCCCCAGGATTTCCAAGAAATGTGTGACTCATGTTTGTTAGTTCTCCTGGGAGCCAGCTGCATCATAATTCAGGTACATTTTAACTTGAAAATGTAACAACATCCTTCCAGCTGCTCCCTCTTTTTCCTTCCAGGGCCAGAATGATGTAGGGGTTGGGCTTGGTTCTGAAATGGGATGGAAAGTGCTTTTGCTTCTAGAGTTTAGAAAAAAATTGTTAAGCAGCCAAGGCCTCATTTCTAAAAAGACAACGTGAAATGGGTTGAGTTCTGGTTAATAATTCAGAGGCCTAACTGAGCTGACAAGAAGCTCGAGTGAATCATCAGATATACTCACACTCTTCTCTTTTTTTATCAGCTTGCAAACATCCCGGTTGGCACCTGGTTGAAGAGGAATACTGGCAAAATGCAGTTAAGCCATTCATTCATTCAATAAAATTTTTATGACGCCTTCCTACGTACCAGGCAGCCACTGTGCACACTCGTCCAAGGCACACCAAGACTCTGGCTTTAGTAATTCCCAGAGCTGTGCGGCCACCTTCACAAGCAATGTTATAACATTTTCTTCATTCCAAAAGGAAATACCATACAGTACGATTTAGGCTACTGATCCCTTAGGCAACTGGCCTTAGGTAACCATTAATCTACTTTTTTCCCTCTGTACATTTGCCTATTCTGGACATGTCATATCAACAGAGTGATACTCTATATAGTCTTTTGCAACTGGTTTAAAAGTGACTTTTACCTGGGCGTGGTGGCACATGCTTGGAATCCCAGCACTTCAAGAGGTTGAGGTAGGAGGAATGCAAGTTCTGGGTGACTAAGTGACTTAGTGAAGCCCTGTGTCAAAAATTTTAAAAAAGGGGGTGGGGGCTGGGGAGATAACTCAGTGCAAAGGCTTGGGGTTCAGTCCTTGTACTATACCAAACAAGTAATAAACAAACAAACCCTGCTTTTAACCGGGCGATGCAGCAATTTACTTTTGGGTCTAAAAAATCGTTGGCAGAAACACAAGACAGGTGGAGACCGACCACTGAATTGTGGCTGTTCAGCTGTTGAGCTTCAGTGCTGCTTCATGGTCTCTGATGCTAATTCCCACTGCAAGAGTGAGAGCGCAGTGCAGGCAGGAATCTTAGTCAGAACCTGCTGTGGCTTTTGAAAAGTTAGTTCAGCCTGTGTGAGAGGCAGAAGGTTGTGTCTGGGTTCCGAAATCTGCAAAAACAGTCCTCCAGGCTCTTTCTCACTGAAGAGGTACAAAAACTTGGAGAGAGGAGACTCTGCCATCCTCCAGGGACCACTATCTCCTCTCCATTCCCAGGTTCCTGCGTGCTGTTGCCTCTGCCTCTCCAGATTTTGGCTGGCTTTCTTTCTTTCTCTTTCTTTCTCTTTTTTTTCTTTCTTTCTATTTTGACATAGGGTCTCACTGGGTACTTTAGGCTGGTCTTGAACTCACACGTGTGTTGATCCTCCTACCTCAGCTTCCTCAGCGCTGGGATTGCAGGGATCCACTACCATCCTGGCTCTCTAGATTTCTTGAACACCCTGAATTGCCGGTCACCACCAGGGTCCCTGCTGCCAGGAGGTTACATGTACCAAGGCAGACGGCTTCTGACCCACTCTAAGTGGTTGTTTTTTGCCTACAGCTGATGCCACCTTGCAGCAGCCCTACTTCAGCTCCCTGTGAGGAGTCCCACTACCAGGAGCCCTTCCTGCTCTGTTCAGACCCCTGCTTGTCCCTGGTGTGATGCACCATGGGAAGCCCAGAGCCCAGGTCAGCAGCTAACCTCTGCCCTAGCCCACGTCTGGGGTGGTGGCTTTTCAATGGTCTCTTTTCCTGGTTCAAGCTTGAAACTGCTCAGAGAGGAGGAGGAGCCCAGGATACTTCTCTGTACATATTCAGGCTGTAGACATTACCTCCACACCTCCCCGCCCCCCGCCATTACGCTGGTGGTCAGACACAGTTGCAGAAGAGTGGGGCAGAGGGGGCCAGGCTAAGAGGAGGGCTGAAGCCTGGGGCTCAGGTCTGGGGACTGAAGTACCAGAGGCAGGGTGTTGGGAGAGGGGAGCCTAAGGAGAATGACATTGGGAGTTCCCTTCCTTGAACTGTGTCCATTGAGGTGTGAATCCAGCGTCCCAGGGAGGGATAAAGAGAGTGCTAGAGAACTGTCAGCTGTGTTCCTTTCCTCACTGAGATAAAGGCCAAAGGTTAGCAGGACCCAGGCTGGGGGAGGGTGAGGAGGAGCAGCACTGTTGGCCTAATGACACCCACCCCCAAGCTCCAAGAGGGGAAGCAGCCCCAGCTTGTGCAAGAGTCCCGAAAAGAGAAACCACAGTTCACAGCCCTCACACAGGCCCTTGGCCCGCTGAACTGAGAGGCCTGGAGTCGTTAAGCTTTAGGAGAGAGGCTGGCGTGCGTATCATGGGGAGCAGATCAGCTCCTCCTGGTTCTGTTGAGTCACCTGTAAGGGGAAGAACTTAGCTGTTCCCAACTCCAACTGCTAGTGTGACCAGAACTGTAAACAGGGTGTCTAGCTGGCCTTGGAGGGGCCACACCTGGGGGTCCCCCCCAACTTCCTCAGGGTCTTTTGTTTACAGGCCCTGGCTCACCTCTCTCTCCAGCCACACACATTTTTAGCATTCCCTGTCCTACAAAGCAGGTTTGCTCTCCCTCCTGCTCGCTCCCCCTCCCTCAGGAAGACTCTGCCCAGGGGCTGTGGTTTCCAGAGCTTGGGTTCCATGGGATGTCATGGGGTTACCCAAATCCAGATGCTGTCCTTGGGGAGCTGGTTGGCAAGACCCCTGCCCAGCTGGCCAGAGATGTCCACTTCCAAATCTGTTCTAGGCTTCCTCTGGAGTTACCTCTGAACATAAAGGGTTAATGAACTTTCCTAAATATCCCATTTCCAATATGCAAAAAAGAGAGGCAGAGGGACCTACCTGAAGGGATAGAGGTCAGAATGGTGAGAGGGAGAGAGGCCAGGCCCCGGCCCATGTCTCCACAATGGATCTAGAATCCCAGGGCAAACATGAGCCTGTGGGCCTGAGGACTGTCCAGTGGTTCGCGGAGCTAGAAACCTCATCCCGGTTTTCCTTTCCACAGTCCTTCTGTAAATGCCTGTATTCTTGAAAACCCGTGGTGTCCAACCAGGATGAAGACAAGCCAGCTTCCTTAGGAGCGCAGGACACCCTGGACCTGTTTCTTTGATAGCCCATTCGATGTTTTCTCCTGGGACACAGCTTTGACTTCACATTCTTAATTGTTTTCATCTGATCTGGTAGGAAAACTTGCCCAAGACTCAAAAACAGGACAAAGATTCCTGCAGACTTTGAATCATGCTGGTCTTGGGCATCAGCAAGCAAGGTGAGGGGCTAAGATTCAGAGAGGTGTACCCAAGTTCCTAGGGCTATACCTAAACTGCTACTTAATTTGGATTTTACAATTTTATGAGTTCAGAAACATATAGCCACAGAGCCTTGTTTTATAATGATAGAAGTAAAAATATTTTAGTCAAACAGCTAAGCTTGAAGCTGTATCAAGTAATTTAACAATCTTCCTATTTCTACATTCTTCCTGTCAGTGGTTGTAACTACTTCACTGTCTCTTTACACTTTTTTGGCAGCTTTGGGAATCAAACCCAGGGTCTGGCAAATGCTTGCCAAGTGCTCTATCAGTGTGCTGCACCCCAGCCTCCCTCACTGTCTTTGAACCAGATTTTCCATCCTGCTGGGTCTCTCATTCACTGTTCACATGTATTTTTGGTATATGTTCATTCTACATCGGTACAAAAGACACATTTTCTTTAAAAATTTTTTTTAAATGATATTGCAAAATCGATGGTATAGTGCTACGAGCTCTAACCCATATATCCCATGGTCTTGATACAGAGCAGGGCCATCACCCCAGAAAACTTCCTTTTACCATCCGCCTTTTTTTTTTTTAATTGTTTTTATTATTTTTTGGTACCAAGGATCAAACCCACAACCTTGCACTTGCCAGGCAGGCACTTTTGCCACTGAGCTAAATCCCCAGTCCCTCATCCATCCTTTTAGAACCATGTTCTGACTTTTAAAAAATTATTTTTTGAACTGGGCATGATGGTCTGTGCTTGTAATCCAGCATTTGGGAGGCTGCGGCAGGAGGATCAAGAATTGTGGGCAAATAGTGAGTTTGAGGCCAGCCTGAACTACATGGCAAGACCCTGTCTCAAAAAACCAAACAAAACAAAAATATTCTTTGTAAGATAAAGAAGGGTGCCGCTGGGCAGGGGTGTTGTGCATGTGCCTATTTTATAACCCTCCAGCCCAGGTCTGGGAGAGTCCCTATCTGTCCCCCTCCGTCACACCCAGGATGCTTGAGGCTTGGAGTCTCAGAATTGAGCTCTGTCCTGCCACCCCATGCCTGCTTTCTCTCTAAAGGGCCCTGGGATCCAGTGCATTAGATCTAAGAATACGGGGGTGGGGGGCTGGGGATTTAGTTCAGTGGCATAAGTGCCTGCCTGGCAAGTGCAAGGTTGTAAGTTCAATCCCCAGTACGAAACCAAAATAAAAAGAATATAGACAGGGAAACCTTGGTGCACTTGGGGACAACTCCATCCAACTGAATTGGGGCAACATCCCAGATCAATCCTCCTTCCATTGTCCTAAGAGAAACAGATGCCTGGGTGTGAGAGCCTTCCCTGGTGTGCCTTTGGCTAAACGCCTGGAATGTGGTGCTGTAGGAACTTGGAAGAAAGGGGCCAGGGAGGCACAGGGATAGCCCCAAGCAGGAAAGCTCCTAAGGGAAATGCAGTCAGATAAACCAGGTATCTTCTCTTTGTCTCTCTGGTTCTGGCTCTGGCTCTGGCTCTGGTTCTGGTTCTGTCTGTCTGTCTGTCTGCCTGTCTGTCTGTCTCTCTCTCTCTCTCTCTCTCTCTCTCTCTCTCTCTCACTCACATACACACACACACACACACTTGACCCTGAGCTATTTTTTTCCCCTAGCTTGACAGTCTGTAGTATGTGCAGATGCTAAGTAGGGCTTCAGGTCTTCAGAGGTTTAAGAGTCACAGTTCTCTCATGCCGCCCTTTAGAATTACTTCTGAGCTGGGCATGGAGATGTACACCTGTGATCTCAGCACTTGGGACACTGAGACAGGAGGATTGCAGCGAGTTCAAGGCCAGCTTGAATTACAGAGACACCCCCCCAAAAAAAAACAAATTTATTTAACTATTTATGTACTTATTTATTTTTGGTACCGGGGATTGAACTCACGACCTGGTGCTTGTCAGGCAGGCACTTAAGCCACTGAGCTAAATCCCCGGCCCTTAACCTTTTATTTAGCTAAGCAATGAAAATATACTTTCTTTTTAAAATGTTTTGTGAAACTGGATTGAACCCAGGGCCATGCACATACTACTTGTATGCTCTACCACTGAGCTAAACCAAGCTCCAAAGCGGACTTTCTAGGGAAGTGCTGTATCTGACCCTCTGCCCTCCATCCTCTCCAAGCCCATTTTCCCTACTGTAAAGGGGTGTGTGAAAGGAGGGCAAAGAAAGGAAACTCAGATACTGGCTCCAGTGACCCCTGGCAGTCTTGTATCCTTGGAAGCCCCCAAAATACTTGGAGCCCCAGTTTCCTCTCCCTGAACCAAACATGGGGTGCTGTCCTCTACCCTCGATTTCCAAGTTCTTTTTCACTTGAATGCACCTTATCTCTAGGACAACTGTCCAAGTTTTAGTCTCCATGCTGTGACATTCCGAAGAGTCAAATAGCGTCCAGAGTCATTATATTGGGACAATAAATGCAAACTGGAAAGTGTCTTCCAAACTCAGCTGGAGGCTTCTTTCATGAAGGGGCCCAGGCCATCCATTTGTGCTAAGTACATACTGCTCTCCATTCCCAGAGATACCCGAATGTCGTTTGTAGGCCAGTGAGGCGGCTGGGGCCCAGGTTTCCAGGTAACTTTAGGAGGGAAATATTTCACGAGAGACCAAGGCATGAACAGTTCTCAGCCCTACCCTTGACCATCAAGGAGGGGGCAGAACTGGAGAGTGAGTTAAATATCAATGGCCCGTGATTTAACCAAGCATTATTGAAACCCCATAAATCTCTGAGAGAGCTTCTGGGTGGGGAACATATTAAGAGGCTGGGAAAGTGGCATAGCGGGAGGGCGTGGACATTCTGTGCACTATCTTGCATGCTTTGCCTTGTGCAAGAATAGTTTTACTTTTCCTGAGATTTATTCTTTCTCCTCAACTGGTAATAGTAAGTAAAGTGTTTCTTTTGGTCTATGAGTCAATGTAGCAAATTAATAAGATTCAGAAGGGTTACAGGAAATCTTGCTATATACAATATGTGATAAGATTGAAAAATATGGTGAATATTAAGCTTTTTAAAATTAATACAATAAAGGACACAGTGCCATTAATTCCTCTCGAAATCTTCTCCCTTTCTTTGAACACCCTTAACTTATCATTCTTGCCACTTTCTGAAACAAGTCTGGATGTCCTCTTGCGTGTCTTCAGTTGTGTTGTCCTGGCTGCCTTGATATCCTGAGCTGATTGAAAATGCTAAACTTTCATGATCAAATGCCAACCTTTTGACCTTGGGGAAAGGCTGGAAGTTGCACAGTATCAGATCCTGTGGCTTTCCATTGAATGTCACACGGCCACAGAATTCACCTTTTTTGAGGGGGTGGTAGAGTATTGAACCTCACTAAGCTCTATGCCCAGCTGATTGTGAGAAAGGTTCTCACAAAGTCACTAACTTGCCCAACTGTCCTTAAACTTTCTATCCTTTAGCCTCAGCCTTGCAGAGTGCTGGGATTGTAGACACGTGGTGCCATGTTTTATTACTTGTCTAATTTTTTTTTTTAAATCATGTCTTATAAAGACACCAAAGAGAACTGCTTCAGAAGTGGCAAGAATATCTGGGTTGGATGTGCTGTCATGTGCCTGTAATCCTAGCAATTGGACGGCTCGGCAGGAGGATCATTGAGGCCAGACTGAGCTACACAGTAAATTCAAGGACCCCCTGAATTATTTCTTGAGATCCTGTTTCAAAAACAAAAACAAAAACAACAGTGGCAAGAATGATAGAATGCTGGGTATGGTGCTACATGACTGTTATTCAGCACTTGGAAGGCTAAGGCAGGAGGATTGCTGTGAATTGTAAGCCAGCCTAGACTACACAGCAAGATACAGGAGGGAGGAAGGGAGAGAGAGAGAGAGAGAGAGAGAGAGAGAGAGAGAGAGAGAGAGTTAGTTCAAGTTTTGTGTTCACTTGCTCAAATCCAAACAATGGACTTCATAAGCAGGAGGAGAAGTGAAAGCTTAATCTGGGACTTTCGGAGAAGCAGAGGTTCCTGTTTAAAGATTTTATGTATATGACCTTGTAGTTATGTTACTATGTTGTTATTAGCCCTAGCTAAAAGAATATACTTTTCTCTGTCCCTCTATTCAGGCCTACTTTCTACAAAGGCTTTCTTTCTAGTTTATTTCTCCCTAACACTCTGTTTGCTTAGAGACCCTCTAAATGCATGAATTTTGTCTGCCAATAATTTTCCACTCAGTTAACCATTTCATCTTGAAAATGGATCACTTTAAGTTTCTTATTTCTTACAATAGTTGTACATAAAGGGAAATATAAGATCTGGGGTTCACATTTAGCTCTGCCCTTCATGCCGAGCCATGCCATGGCAGAAGGCAGAAAGGCAAGAGAACAAGTTGTGGTCAAACTCAGTCTCATCATGGTGACTTTAATCCATTCATGGGGAGAGCTCTCCTGACCTAAATGCCTCTGACACTGTTGCGCTGGAGATTTTGTTTCCAGTGTGTGAGCTTTAGAAGACACATTCGAACCGTGGCACAGACCCTTTCAGTCTTGGTGTATATCTAGCCTAGATCTTTGTGTGTGGATTTGCTTAGTAAACACTGACTCATGCCTGCTTTCTTTCCCAAAGAAATTCAACCCTGTACAAACTTGAGAGAGCTGTTTGTTGGTTTAATAAAAACACTTTATTGTAGGCTGGGTTGTCTTTGGTTGTTGAAGAGCATTCCTTGCCAGGGAACTGTAGGGGATAGCAGATGACCCGTGATAGGAAGTGACTGTTTCAGATAAGCAGGCCAGGGCTGGGCTGCCAAGGGCAGACTATATCTGACAAATTGCAATCTTGTGGCAGAGGTCCCTAGCACCACAGCTGTGCTCAGGGGAAGGGATATGTGTGGGCGGGCCTGCCCCAATAGGGTTGCTGATAGCCACTCTGTCAGACTCTGCTGTGACTCCGGGGAAGAAATGAGAACTTTATGGGCTGGCTGTAGAGCTCTAGGAGAGTTGGTATATAGTCCTGTTGTAGTCAGGGAATGCAAGGGAAAAGATTTAATACAGGACACTTAATTTATAGGCGTATTCATCCAAGGAGTCAAATGCAAAAGACTATGATAGATCTGTCCACACACTAGAGACCCAAAGAATCTAGCTGAGGGCCTGGATCTCATGGCAATGTCCTGCTCGAGTCCAGTTAAAGACCTAGAGCCCGTGACAATGTCTCATGAAAGTCTGTATCAAGGACCTGCACTGGGAGGGCCCCAAGATCAGTGGTGGAAGCTAGAAAGTATGCATCTGCCGGATTTTCCCTAAGCAGCTAAGCCAGCAGGCTGAGGGATGGGCACTGAAACCAGTGACACTCAAAGTAAGGACAGGAGCTTCAAGGAAAAGAACCACAGCCATTCTTAGTGACAGTCCTCAGATTCTCCAATAATGAGAACAACAGAGTTAATATCAGGAAAGCCAGAGCAACAAGCTTCTCCAAGAGAATCAATAGACACCCCTCTCCTCCAATTCCGCTTTTATGCTGTTGGCAGCAATCCTCAGGTGGGCCTTCCACATCCAAAGCCACACTGACCCATTTCAGCTAGGGTTACACACTGACCACTAGTTAATCCACCATAAGCCCTAAGGGCAAATAAAACAACAAAGATGATTTTGATTTTGTAATGGAACATACATTCCATTACAGAAGGCTCTGGTTTGAAATTGATGGGGAAGAGTCTCTGGAATGTACTCATAGCTAGTTGATGTTGGTTGATGTTGATTGATGACTTCGGAACCAGCTCTAGGTAGAAGAGGCCTTAAGAAAATGGAAAGATTGGCAGTGGTCCTTTTAGAGCTGGGTAGACATGTTATGGACAACAGGTACCTTGAGGGAGGGCAGAAGGCTGTGTATGTGCTACACATCTAGAAAGTAACATTCACAGAGCAGATACCAAGTATAAATCTTTCCAGCAAATGGCAGTCAAAGGTTGCATTCTAACAAATCAAAATATCATGATGGTTTTTTTGGTTGAGGAAGTCTAGCATCTTGAGGAAGGCCGCTCTTGGGTCTTATTGGCATAGGAACACAGTTGGGCAGTAGTAGCCATGGTCAGAGTATAGATGACGATGTCCTCCTTGGGCAGTGACAGTGAGTCAAAAAACCTGGGAGTTGTGTTTGTAATGGCCAGCACTAGCAGTGAGCCAGAGAGCCAGCTACTTAGCCTTGGTGATGGCCATGTGCAAACTGCTTAGACGGTTCATTAGCACATGGAGAACGACCCCAGATAGAAGCGCAGGAAGATTTAAAGCTCTGTAAAACCTACACTGTTTTACCATGACTGATCGTAATTGAATCTGGTTTGTTGGATCGCTGTTCTATATTGACAGATTTTATTCAAAGCTGTTATGATTGATAGTAGCAAGTCTGAGAGTATAGGCAACTGCACTTAAGATGACAAGATCCACTAGAATATCCACTCTGGTTTCATTATTACCTGCCTTTGAAGTTTTATACTGTCTACAATGTTTTATTTTTATTAATATTGTTATTTACTGCTATACTCAATTATACTGCTATATTCAATTATGCCTGATGATATAGACAATTCTATTGAAGATAATAAGAAACAACATGGTAATCATTGTAGATCACCTTGTACTGTGGTTTTATGCAACTTTTTGGTTTCGTGTTTTTATAGGAATTTGTTTTGTTTTGTCTTGCTAAGTTTTGTTTTTCCCTCTAATACAGAAAGGATAGAAATGCATGTAGAGATTCATGCATGCGTAGCTGTCTACACTCTCACTGTTTGACTATCTACTTTGTATGCTTTAATTTTGTAACTTGAGCAACTATTTCTAAGAGGACAATATGTAATTTATTAACTAGTGATTTCTTATTGTTTATCTTTTTTTTTCGAGTTCTGTATTATCTCTACCCTTTACATGCTTTTGTTTCTCTTTAAATAATAATAATAATTAAAAAGAAGTGCAGGAAGGCTCTGTCTGCTGCAGTCATATGCCTGAGACCCCAGCCCTGCCAGAGAAGGAGCCCTGAAGGCAAAGGTAGCCTGTTCATTCCGCAGTTGCGACTTACTCCCTTTGGATGCAGTGACCGGGGAAAACACATTTTTCTGCGGTTGTTTTAGAACATGTTCTGTGAATTGTTGAACTCCCCGGATTGCTCAGGAGACTCACAGGCCATCATTAAGGAAAGAATCTCTGTTTGTGGTCAGCCAGGAGATGCCTGGAACTTTAAGCCCCTGCCTGTGTGACTTCTGATAGGGGTCATTTCTCTGCACTGCTTATGCAGAGTGTGTTTCCCCTCTCTGCTTGCAGTGACTCCATGCTGTACCTCGGTTATGGCCACTCTAGACAATGGCTACCTTATTCTCTTTGAGATGAATTCTTTTGGATGTGGCAGGCATGCTAGATGAAAGCCAGACCATCCAAAATATGTTCTAAACATTTGTTCAAAATGTGTTGAACTATTTCATGTGATATGATAAAATTTCATTAATTTCTCCTGGCTTAACATGATCATTTTATACATGATGACCTAGGCTGCTGCCAACTTCCCATCCTTTAAAATTAAAATATCTCTTAGTGATTTTTTTCCTTTAATAAAAATATTACATATTCACTGCAAAAAAGCAAAAAAAAGGACAATATAGATGGGCCAAAAGAAGAGAAAAAAATCTCCAGTCTCATTCTGAGTTAACCCCTACATACAACTCAATGTCTAGTCTTCCAATTTTTTTTTTTTTTTTTTTTTGTCTTTTTGAGACAGCATCTCGCTATGCAGTTCAGGCTGGGCTTGAGCTCACTTCGTAGCCCAGGCTGGTCTCGAACTCACAAGGATACTCCTGCCTCAGCCTTAGGGTGCTGGGATTACAGGCGTGAGCCACCACGCCCGGCTCCAATTTTTTTTCCTGGTATGTGCATGTGAATGCTCGTGTACCACGCCCTCCCACACCTAAAAAGTACGTGTAAGACTATGTTCAATGGTCTCAGTAATTATGCTGCTCGGGGAGGTGTGGCGTGGCCCTGCCCGCTGGGCTCTGGCTTCCGGTTATGTGTATTGTGCTCATGCCTCGCGGTAATTCCAAGCCCAATTCATCTACTCCAAGTCCCCTGTGAGCCTGGCAGCCTCTATCCCATTTATACTTTGTAACTGCTCTGACCTTGGAGAATTCCCTTTTTTGGCTGGAGCTATCATTTTAAATGTTTTTGATTTTGTAGAGCTTTTCTATGTTTTCGCACCAGGACTTGAGGTCAGTAGGAGAAAAGGAAGCTTCACCTGGTGCTCAGTGTCTTGAATGATTGTGTTGCATTTTTCGTGTTTGTGCTCCGTAAATTGATACCTTCTTCTCCAGGGCATTTTCCACCATGTTTAGTATAATTGTCACAAGCTTGTCCTCTGAGCCAGAGAATTTTTTTAGCTTCCTTGTTAACTTTTCTTGTAGTTTTGTAAAGCTCTTATTTTTATCCTAAACTTTTTTCTCTTAGCTCTGAGTTTCTTTTCATTTACTGTATTTATCAAATCACCTTGTTTGAGGTTCTTGTTTTATTAACTTTCAAAAGCATTAAATACGTAAAATCATATACTAAATTTATCAATTAATCAATATAAATATTAAATTAGCGTATTAAATAGCTTTTTTTTTTTTTTTTTGAGACAGAGTCTTGCTGTATGGTTCAGGCTGACGTCGAATTACTCTGTAGCCCAGGCTGACCTTACACTCACTGCAATCCTCCTGTCTTAGCCTTCTGAGCGCCGGGATTACAGGCATACGCTACCATGCCTGGCTGCAAATAGTTAAATCATAAATGTTTTTGTTGACTGTGTAGTGTGAAGCACTGTTAAAAGTTTTCTTTAGCACCTGGAATGATGATTTCTTCCAACCTGGGTATGTCTGTCTTTTTAATGTTGTGTCTCTGGCCCATTTTCCTTGGCTTCCTTCTCCTATCCTGTCTCCTCTGACTTGTCATTCTTTAAAAAAAAAAATCTAATATGTTGTTTTAGCCTCGTCTTATCTCCTTGCATATTATATGAATCTAGTGGGGCTATCTGACTCTTGAGATTATGAGGGTTCATTATTTTTGACACTTTTCCTGCCTGTCCTTCCTGCAGTATTAGACTGGGACTGAGTGGGACTTACTTCCTGCTTTACTGAGGGTTTCAGAGACAGGTGAGGGATGGAGCTGGGATCTACTTGCTTTCCTGAACTTAGCTTGGTGTCCCACATTTGGGTCCACTTCATGAAGTAGGTGTATGTCCTTCTGCTGGGCAGTGACTTGTGTCCCTAGACAGCCAAGAGTCTTAGAAAATGACAAGTCCAGCTGCTCCTCTAGGAGCCACTGTCTTTCAAGATGTGTCAGGGACGCCTCTTCTCCAGGAGCTGCCCAGCTGGCTTTCCAACCAATTTGTACCAAATAGAGACACTTGAGGTACTTGATGACACTTCTTGTCCCCAACCTCTCCTCTGTCTGCTTCAGCTATATGTAGAAGAAGAGAATTAACATTCTATTCAGGGATCCTCTCTTTCTTTCCTCTTGTTACTCACCTTTTCGGCACTATGTTAGACCATTTCTTTTTGGTTGCCTCTGGGTAGCTTTTGACTTTTTTACTTTTGACCACTTTATGATGTGTTGGGAACTTGTGTGATTGTGATCTAGTCTCACGTAGACCCAGGGATTGAACTCATAACCTTGTGTTTGCCAAGCAGGCACTTACACCGCTGAGCTAAATCCCCAGCCCTTCACCTAGACCATCTTTACCCATCGTCTGGGTAGATGCAGCCATGAAGGACTCCTCACGAGCCAGGTGTGGTTGTGCCCATCTATAATTCTAGATGCTTGGGAAGCTGAGGCCAGAGGTTCAAAAGTTCAAGGCCAGCCTGGGCAACCTGGTGAAATCGTCTCAAAATAAAAATTTGTAAAAAGAGCTACAAAAGTATGTCAGTGGTAGACACTTGCCTAGCATCCTGGGTTCAATCCCTAGTACAACAAAACAAAGCAAAACAAAACAAAACCAAAACCTCCTCAAGGATCCCAGGGACTTCTGGGTTACTGCTGCCTCCTGGGGGTTGGATAGGTCCTCAGACAGCAGATTCTCTTGTGAGCTCCCGTCTTTTAGACCCCTAACACCTAGGTTCTTCCTCTATGAAATGAGTGTAGTTTATAGGCCGTTACTCTTTATTGAAACTTTACCACCTCTAAAATGAAATTATACTGCCTTCTTATGTCTTAAACACATAGTTTCCCTCCCCAGCCTTTCTGAAAGTTGCCTAAGTCACAGTTTTGCAAAAGCACCGGAAACTCCTACTCCACCCTTCTCATCTTGCTGCCATGACTCTGCCTTTCTAGTTGAAGGGACTGGTGACTTGGTGACTCAGCCAGGGCTCAGGAAGAGGACACTGTCCTCACCGATTGTCTATCTGACCACAGGCTCCATTGAGTTGGGGAGCAAAGAAAGTATATTCTAAAGAGGAGTTTCCATCTGCCTCCAGCAGGGAAGCGTCTGGTGCCCGCAAGCCTCCAACTGGAGGAGACATCAGAAGGTTAGGTCTTTGTCATGCACATCATCAGGAGCTAAACGGCAGCCTAGACCCAGATTTGAGAAAAAAAATAACTAACCAACCAAACAAACAAACAAACAAATGAACACAAACTACCTTAGGGCACGTGTCTAGCTTGTTTGGGTACAGTTCGGCTCATATGCCCAACTCATGTTTGTTACCAAGACCCGTGACTTCTTGGCCCAGAGCCAAGCTTGGGAACAATGGTGGCTACTTGTCTCACATCTGGTGGCCGGCAAATGCTGTCTGACGCGGTATAGTGCGAGCACATTGCTGACTGGGTCACAGGAAAGGCTTTCAAAGCTGTGCCTGGGATGGGGCTGGCTCTGGGGCCACTCTGCAGAGAGGAACCATCCACTCCCACCCCTGCTGAATGAGAAAAGAGGAGCTCCAGTCCTCCTCAATATGAGTGTGAGGCGCTCCATGTCTGACTGTACCGCCACCTCTCTCAGAATGCCCTAACCACAGAAGACAGGCAGAGCTGAGAGCAGCTCAAGGTCAGCCAAGATGACACCATCTCAATTGTGAGCCTCTCCCCACAAACATCACCTGCTGGGCCTGAGAGAAGAGAAGCAGTTGGCTGGGAGCATCATTTCCTGTTCCTGCCTTGAAGTGTAACTGAGGCTTGGCTGACCTCTTGGTTTGGGCAGAGAAAGTAGTCAGATTTGTGTGCAGAGTCTTGGTGCACCAAGCAGGTAAGTGCTTCTGGCCACCCCAGGGTTCTGTATCTGGAATCCAGAGCCACAGGGAATGAGGAAATGTTGAGGAATCCTCTATGGAGATAAGATTGAAAACATTTCCTTTAGCCACAAAAGTCATCATTCTGGATCAGAATGTATGTCTGGTATATTTGCTACTATGGGTTCACTCTCAGGAAAAAAAAAAAAATCTTTGGGCCAGACCTTTCTCTTGTTCCTGCCTTTCTTATGCAGGTGGGATGTTCTGCTAGCACAGACCTCAGGTAGGTGAGAAAAGTGAGACAAGTGGCCAGATCCAGAACTCTCCAAAGCCAGACAGGATGGGAAGAATTGGAGCTTCTGAATTCTCATTCAACCCAGGGTGGGTGCAGATGGTTCCTCTCTGCTGAGCAGCCCCACAAGCCAGGCTTATCTCAGGCACAGTCTTTGAAACTCTTTCCTGTGAGCCAGACATGAGGGCGCTCACATTTTCACAAACATCATGACCTTTACTGAGAGAGGCCTGGGGGAAAGCCAGGGCTGTGTGTTCCCACTTTGATGTGCTTCATAAATGACAGGGCAACTTCAGTACACAAGGATGACATGATTAGCCTCCTGCAACCTGAGTCACTCTTTCCAGATGCGGTGCATGGGAAGGCAGCCAGCTGGTGTCACTGGAAAAGCCCTGAATTCAAGTTGGTTACACTAACTGCAGTGGCCTGGGCCACCTCCTCACAGCATGTCCTTTTGTGAGTTAGGAGAGGAGGGAAACCATGCCTGGGGTTCTGCACATAAAGCTCATGCACTCAGAAGGCAAAAGGAGCCCGACTCAGTGTTTCAAGACTGTGGCTAGAACTGAGCTACTTCATCATGTAATTCGAGGGAAGTTACTTAATGTCTTTAGGTCTCAATTTCCGCATACAGCAAATGAATAGAATCATTCTGCACCTGACTCCCCACCGAGAAGTGGAATAAATGAGACGGGGATGCTTGTGGGGTGCTCAGGAGAGTGTCCTCAGCTGTCATCTGGCACTACCTATGGTAAAGGGCCATTGTGTGGGTTCACGGGGCAGAGCAGACTTGGATTTGCCTAAGGCTGTCCTCTTTTGAGGGAAGAGAGTGCTGTGACCACCTTTAGAAGCTGCACCAACAGCACCCACCACAGGGACTTAACTGTCCCCATGCCTTTGTCAGGTTCCCTCCTGGGCCTCAGCCTGGGCTGGAAGTGTGGCCGGGTGGACAGGTTTCTCAACCAGAGCCACTTCACGGGGCACACTCTGCTCCCCAGCCTTGCCTGCCACTCTTTTTACTCTGTGGAAGAGGAAGGACAATGTGGTCAACATCTCAAACAGTTTTGCCATTTTCTTCCTTTAATGACTGACTATTTCAGGTACACAGTCTGAGAGAAACTTCCTGGTTTGGTGTTCTGCTCCCTGCGTTCTCTGCTGGGCTGATGAGGCTTCCCGCTGTGCTCAGCCCTCTGTCTCCAGGGAAGCTGAGATCACCGGAAGCCCAGGCTGTCCTCATAGCCTCTGAGGGTGTCTGGGTGTCTCCACAGTGGTGTTACTCACTGATGCCATCTGCGAAAAGCAGAGGCTGCCTGTATCTCTCCTTCCCTTCCTGACAGGAAGTCAGCCCTGGTGGGTTTCTCCCCTGGTGGCTCAGCCTTTGGTGTCCTGGTCCTGTGTTCAGGGTAAAGTCCTAGGAGTTACCACAGTCTCCAGGAGTCACAATTCCTTCTCCCAGAAAGTCAGGACTATCCTGAGAGAAATCTAACTTCTTCAGTTTTACTGTTCACACCATGTCTTGTCTTCCTATAATCATCAGCTGTGAAACACAGAACAGAAATAGCTATGTGCTTATCTAGGAGCAACCAATGAAGAGAAGGCCTTGAACCTGACTGACCAAGCCCTTTGGCCATAAAGATTTCTAGAGGGGATGACCAGGGCGGCTGCCTGATGGGAAGCAGCTGTGCTACTGTGAGGAAGTAGAGGCCTAGGGTTGAGAGGGGGGAAGGGGGCAGCAGGGAGGCTTGTGGGTCCCTGATCTGTGCCAGTCAGGAAGTTAGAGAGAGCAGGGAGCAGCTGCCAAGCTTATCTGTTATGCCACTCTTACAGGAATGGCCCTGTGAGGTCCTTCACCTATGGGGTAGAGAAGAGTTGAAATTCTTGGGGCCCAGGAGTAACAAAAATGTAAAAATATGTAGCTATCATGATAATTATCTTCTACTGAGGGTTTCCTGTGGGTCCTGACTCATCTCACTGGCACCTCACATGAAGCCAGGGAGGAATTGTGTTAGTTACTTTTTCAATGCTGGGACACAGTTTAAAGGAGAAAAGTTTTATTTTATCTCACAGTTGAAGAGGTTTCAGTCTATGGTCATCTGACTCCAAGGCAGAAATATCGTGGCAGAATGGAGTAGTGTTATTCACTGTATGGGAGCTGGAATTAGAACGAGCAGAAACAGCATCAGGCAGGAAGGGGCCAGGGACCAGATACAGTCCCTGAGATCAAGCCAGACACACTGAGAATTGTGCTCTACTTATCAGTCTTCTAGGTGTCTCTTAAGCCAATATAAAGTTCCTGATCAAGATGAACCGGCATAGTGCTGTGATATTATCCATATCTTAGAGATAAGGAAACTAAAGGGCTGTAATGTGGGGTAGGCATCTTAGATTGGAGTGGCTTTTATTGAGGTTTGTGACACATCACGTCTCCTCTAGGTGCGTTGCCAAGTATTATCTGTGGTGTAGGCTGTATTATCCCTGTTTTATAGGTGGAGCCCATGTGGTCCCCAGAAACCCAGGGTGTGAGTACAAATCTAACTCAGTGCACTTTTCTGCCACTACCGTAGAGCTGGTCTGGTCCAGCCTTCCAGTGGATCCCAGCATGTGGTTCCCGTGACTTTCAGATCCTCCCTGTAACTCTCTCGCAGATGACTCTCACTCCTCTAATCCCTCAGCAGACCTCAGAGGGGCTGGGCATGGCGGGGACTCTGACCACCTGTGTCCACACTTAGGACTAGACATATAATCTTTTCATTTCTGATCTCTACTTTGAGAGTGTATAAATCTGATGATCATGAGATAAACTTATTCAACATCCATTCCTGCTTTTCCTGGTCATAAAATTTCTGCAAGATAGAGAGCGACCACCCTGGAAAAGAAGCAGGAGCTGAGTTTGAGAGAGGTGAGAGGTGATTGTGTCCAGTCACACGGCTAATGGTGGTAGACCCAGGATTCAACCCTATGCCGCTGGACCTCAGAGCTCATGAAATTCCCCCCCAGTAACAGTCACCTTGAGAGACACCTTCAGAGAAAGGGCAAGAAGGCTTGTGTTTCATACAGCTTGAGTGTTAGAAGGACTTGGAAATGGAATCATACTAGTCTCTTCCTCATAGAGTTATCATGTGGATTAAATGAATTAATTCAGGCAAAGCAGTTTTTGAACAGTGCCTGGCACACAGGAAGTGCTGAGTAACTGTTCTTAGCTGTTGTTATTAGTCTTGTGTTTTTTATAAACCTCCTTTACTCCAGTGAAAGAGGATACTCCGGAGGTTTAACAAAATGAGCAAGGTCCCATAAAAGCCAGTCTGGGTGCTAGGAAGTAGTAGCACATGTCTGCAATTTGGCACTTGGGAGGCTGAGGCAGAAGGATCACAAGTTCAAGCCCAGCCAGGGCAACTTAACAATTTAGACCCCTGTCTCAAAATGTAAATAAATAAATGAATAAATAAATGGGGCTGGGGAAGGTAGCTCAGTGTTAAGGCCCTGGGTTTGGTTCAGCCTCTACTAACCACACACACACACACACACACACACACACACAGAAATAGAGGAAGGTAGACTGACTTTATTAAGTGAACTTTACCTTTTAGAAGAGTTTTATATATACAGAATTACTGTGAACACAGTACAAAGTTCCCATATACTCTGTACCTAATTTACCCTTTTACCAACATCTTACATTGGCACGATATATGTATACCAATTAATGAACCAATGTCGATACGTTACTATTGACTAAAGTTGGTATTTTATTCTTATTTCCTTAGTTCTGACCTAATCTTCCTTGCTAAGTCCAGGATCCCATCCTACCGCATTACATGTAGTTGTAATGTCCCTTTAGGTTCCTCTTGGCTGTGACAGTTCTTCAGATTTTCTGTATTTTTAATGACCTTGACAGTTTGGTTTTTTTTTTTTTTTTTTTTTTTTAGTACTGAGGATTGAGGACCTGGGGCCTTTGCCTTGAGCTATGTTTCTAGCATCTTTTTTTTTTAAATCTTGAGTCAGGGTCTCACTAAGTTGATAAATTGCCCATATTTGAGATCATCCTGCCTCAGTCTCCCAGAATACTGGGGTTATAGATATGTGCCACCATGACAGTTTTGAGGCGTGCTGGTTAGGAATTGTTCAGACTGCCCCTCAGTTAAGACTTGTCTGACATTTCCTCATAATAATTCCGGGCCTTGGGGTCATGAGAAGGAAGGTCGCAGGGTAAAGTGTCATTTTATCACAATGTATCAGAAGGACAAATGTCAACATGACTTATGGCTGCTGACGTGGACCTTGCCCAGCGGGCTGAGGCAGTGTTTGCCAGGTCCTGCGCTGTGCAGTTATTCTTTTGCCTCCTTTCCCTGCTGCTCCTTGGGAAGAGGTCACTGTGTGCAGCCTACCCTGAAGGAACGAGGAGTCCTGCTCCCTCACTCCTTCCCCGAATTCCCCTGGAAGTCTGGGTGTCTAAATATATTCCTTGACCTTCTACACTGGAATACTTGCTAATACAGTATATGCATTTTTTAATATAACTGTTAAAAATAAATATAAATGTTGCATTATAATAACAAACACTTTATGTCCTTTTATATACCTGGGTTGAGGTTCTATCTTATGCTACATGAAAATCCACACATGTGCACGCATACACACATACACACACACACTTCTGTATGTCTGTATCTACATACACCTATCTATCGATCGATCATCTTATGTGTGTGTGTGTGTGTGTGTGTGTGCTGTTGGGGATCAATCCTAGGGCCTTTGCACTGAGCTGCACCCCCCAGTCTCTTTTTATTCTTTTATTTTTTAAAAATTTTTATTGTAACAGATACTTGCTATGTTGTCTCCTGCCTGAGGCTCCCAGAATACTGGGATCACAAACATGTACTACCATGCCTAGCTGAGAGCTAAACTTTTATTATGCACTCACTCTGTCCTATTGCTGTTCCAAGGATGTCACATTCTGTGTGAACTCAATCTTTACAGCCACCCTCTGAGATAGGAACTAATATTATCCCCACTTTACAGATGAAGAAACTGAGGCCCAAAGAAGTAAATAAATGCCCATGTGGCCTAAAAGTGACAGAGTTAGGGGTAATGCTGGCAGGCTCTAGAGCCCACCCTGTAGTCAACTCTACCCTTATCTTTGCTTAGGTTCCTCTGGGCTATGACAATTTTTCAGACTTGCTTATTTTTAATGATTTTGACAGTGCTGAGAAGTGCTGGTCAGGTATTCTTGCTTGGCTGGAAGCCTGCGCTGGTCTGATCTCCTCCAGGGTAGCAAAGCGGCTATTATCCTAGGAGGTGAGTGCAGAGGCCACAGGCAATTTTGGAACTGCCCCCGGGACTCCTGAGTGTAGCTCTGAGCTAAACACAGGCAGTCACACTCTGAGAGGTTGACTATTTAGCTAAGTTTCACAGCTGAGCTTCTGTTTCTCATGGGAAACCACCCTCTCCTAACAGAGTCGGTGTGGGGTCTGGAGGAGAGGAGGGGAGGAGAGGAATCTGTTGGCCTGGCAGGGCCTGCTCAGCAGGAAGCACTGGGGTGGGCTGTGGGGGTAAAGCTCGTGGAGCCCAGACACAGGGGCCAGCGCTGGTTGGAGCACTTGTGCAGTCCAAGCCCAAAGGACCAGCTGGGAGGGCAGGCAGGAAGATCACAAGCTGGAGGCAGACCTGGGCAGCTCACCAGCCTAGCAAGAACCTGTCTTTAAGCCAGTCAATAATTAATTAATTCATTTTTTAAAAAGGGCTGGGGATGTAGCTCAGTATGAAGGCCCTAGTTCAACCCCTAGCACTGGAAAAAAAAACAAGCCACCAAACCGAAAGTGATTTCAAGATAAACCTTTACATCATTTCTCACCAATCCCTGAGTGAACCCAGAGTCTTCTTTAGCAAGATCTCCTTTTATTTGTCTCAGTCAATACTTCTTACACGTGCCCCTCTGCCTTTCCCCCACATCACTCTTCCTGCCTGAGTTTCTATTCCCTTCTCCGTCTCCCTGACTTTTATTTGCAGAACGGGTCAGCAGTGCCCGGAGCCGTCCAGGAGGGACTGAGGAACCTGGAGCTGGGCCTCATCCCAGGTAGCAGGGGTGGGAAAGGCTGTGAACCTGCCAGTCATTTCTGTCCTGTTCTCGGAAGGTGAAGGTGCCTGTGTTCATCTCCTAGGGCTGCTCTACAGAAGTACCACAAGCCGGGGAGTTTACAGCAACAGGAACTTGACTTCCACAGTCCCGGAGGGAAGACGTGAGAGCAAGGTGCCGTCCAGACAAGCTCTCTCCCTTCCCTTTCTCAGTGTTTTCTGTTGCTGGTGATCCCTGACATGGCTCAGCTTGCAGGTCCTCTGCTATGATCTCTATCTCTGTCTTCACCTGGCTTACTCCCCTGTGTCCTGGGAGTCCCTGTTCTTTCTTTGTCTTTAGATCAGAGCCCATTTTCACAGTGTATGACCTCATCTTACCTCGATTATATCTGCAAAGATCTTGTTCTCTAATAAAGTTACAATCACAGGTTAGGGGGCGAAGATGTATCATTTTGAGGAACACAATTCAACCCAACTAGTATATGCAGACGGCTGAATTTTATACAAAAATGTACATGCAACCTAGTTTTTACAACATAATTTTATATGTGCTGAGTAAAAGAAGACCACAAGGTGACATATTATAATAAAATTTAAATTTTAAAACAAAACTGAGTTAATTATGGATTTAATTAATAAAATATAATTTAACCTTAATCACAAGTATAACATTAAGCTACTTTTTAAAAGGAAGAAAATTTAAAATACTTAATAGGAGAAAAAGACTTGGGGAAGTATGTAGGTAAATAGAACGTTAACATTTTACATTTGAGATTGAAAGATGTGTTCTCAGATGTTTATCTCACTCATATACACATACACACACAGTCACTCTTTGATATTCATAAAGAGTTGGTTTCCAGGACCCCAGAGATACTAAAATTCATGGATGTTCAATCTCCTCATGTAAAGTACAGCAGTATTTGCATATATACTATGCACATCCGCCTATGTACATCTCCGGGTTACTTATAAAATCTATGTAAAAGCCATGTGAATACTTGGGGTTTTTCTGTTTAAGACAAGGTCTTGCCATGTAGTCTAGGCTGGCCTTGAACTTAAACTCCTTCTGCGTTGGCCTCTTCCTGGCCTGGTCCTCCCCGACTGGCCCTCTGCTGTCCCTGGGACAAGCTGGCTGTGCTTCCTCTGGAACCTGGGCCTCGGCCTCTGGGAGTCTCTGATTGCTGCCGGAGCTGCTCGGGAAGTACAGCCCTTTTTGGGGAGAGCTCCTCCCTTCCCATCTCTCCCTTAAGCAGCACCTGCACTGGCCGGAGCAGAGATGTCCCTGGGTTTGTATTAGGGGCCCCGACCTTTCAATGGAAGTGGTAGAACCTGGCCACAGAGAGACCTTCGTCGTCAGGCACTTCATCCGTTCGGCCTGGTCTTACACAGTAGGGCTCTCGCTAACATGCGTGCGCCTCCCACTGGGCAGAAGGTGGCAGGGAGGAGGAAGCCGCCTGGATACCGTGGCTGCAGGACCTGGCTGCACCTGTAACCACAACCACAGGCTGAGATGTCACCAGGGAGCAGGGGGGAGGGTGGTTAAAGACAAAGAAGGTCGATGTATTATAATTATCTCCAAATGTTACCGCAAAAATACGAATTTTGAAAGTGAACATGGGGCCCTATTCTTCCTACCCCGCGCCACCCTCAAGCCTAAAATGCTCACCAAGATGAATAAGGGTGGCTCTTTACCGTTTGCAAAGTGCTTCTGTAGGATATCCGGGTATTTTGCCCTCTTGAAAAAGCCCTGTGGGGAGGTTGTGACGGTCACTTTTATTTTCTAGATGAGGCAATAGAGGTTCAGAATGGCTCCATGATGTGTCTAAGGTGGTAGAGGGAGAGCTGGAAGTTAAGAGTTCTGCCTCCTCGTGTGAAGCGCTTACACTGTGTTACTGGTTTCACATGAAGACGTGTTGATTCTAGAGGGAACACCAGACCAGCGAGCCAGCTCCCCAAGGAGCCAGCGGTGCCCAGAGGTAGAAGGGTGGGAACAAAGCATCAGGGCCCCATCTGCCCTCACCAGCTGTTGAGGAAATGGTGGCTCTGAAAGGTATTATCTAGAATGTAGCCTTCCTGTGACCTGAACCGAAGGCCGGTTTCAAAAGAACCGGGTCCTAGAACAGCAGAGTTTTGTAGATTTATTCTGTGTACTTTCTGTGCAATATGCCTGGTGCTATTTTATGCATTGTTTTCTCTAGGGAAAGAGCTCACAGGAATTGTTTCCCTGCCTTTTTGTTTGTTTGTTTGTTTTATTGTCATTTAAAAATGATTTAAAAGGAATGTTTTAAAATTCAGTGTTCTTAGTGGGTGTGGTGGTACATGCTTATAATTCTAGCACTTGAGAGGCTGAGGCAGGAGGATTACTGTGAGTTTGAGGCCAGTCTGGGCTATGTAGTAAGTTCAAGGACAGCCTGAACTATGTAGCAATACCCTATTTCAAAACAAACAAACAAACAAACAAACACCCCAATATAGTCCAGTGTTTTTATCTTTAATCAAGTAGTGATTTCTTATTGTAAAAATAACTTAGGCAAATACAGTTGTGTTGGTTAGTTTTCCATCATTCTAACAAATACTTGAGACAATAAATTTATAAAGAGAAAGGGTTTATTTTGGCTCATGGTTTTAAAGGTTATAATCCACGGTCAGGCAGGCCTATTGCTTTCAGCTTTCTTGTTACAATGGAACAGGCCAATGATAGCCCGGGTTTTAGTGTAAGAGGAGAAAAGAATCCTGAAGTGTACACTCAGCAGTGAGTAGCAAGCAGCTACATTTACTGAAGCTCAAGGGAAGCTGTGCTTAGAGCAAGCCTGTGTCAACAAAAGGTGTAACACTGACCGAGGAAGGTTCCTGGTGACAGAGAAGGGCGTTCACAGGTCAAAGCATACGAAGTAGCAAAGCAACAGAAAAGGGTGGGTAAATCAGGCTTTGGTGATTTAAAGGAGAGACCCCTGTTTTAGGTACCTCCTGCTGAATCTCTAGGTGTGATTGACAGGAGTGATTGACAGGGTGCTGAGTCATTTTAGAGGCTCTCAACACAGCACACTGTCCCAGAATCCGGGTCTTAATTATATTAATGACATAGTATATCTTTATGAATGTGTAACGAGGTGGGAGTAGGACAAAGGGACTAGAAGTTCAGGCTAGGAAATGCAACACTTTTGTTACTTTATTCTCCACCTCTCTTAGGACAAGGGAAGCAGAAACAACTGCAGGGTGCTGTTTAGAATTAAATGGAGAGAAGCCAGGGACTCACTGTCTCCATAGCTTAACTGTGCTACTCTGATGTGAGTGCCCGATGACAGTGGTGGGAAGTGCATGATGGAGCTACATGGCTCACCTCACAGGCAAGAGACAGAAAAGAGAAAAAAGCAGGGACTAGCATCCCACTGTACCCTTCAAAGGCATGCCCCCAGTGGCCTGCGACCTCCCACCAGGCCTCACTTCCCAAAGGTCCCATTCTCCTAACAGCATCACACTGGAGCCAAGTCCTTTGTCACACAGAAGACACAAGATCCACACCCCAGCAACAGCCACATAGAAAGTAGGAACAGTCACTCTTTACAGCTGACTTGCTTCCAGGCAGGGAGCCTGCCGCCAACAAAACATTCAACCCTCCCTCTGAGGCAAATTTTGATGGAAAGAGTTGTGTTTGTGCTTAGCATGGAGAAAGCTGCAAGCGAATAAGGAAGGTAGCTCCCACCTAAACAAGGAGAAAGCCCATCTGCAAATCACCACTTCAGGAACTCACCGCAGGGCTGAGGTCACACGGCAATGAATGAAACTGAATCCCCTTTGGAAGAGGGCTAGGACCCAGGGACAGTTTGCCCTGTGACCAGGGCCAGTGAGGGAATTAACTGGACCTGTGAGAAAGGAGAATGTGAAGGTCTTCTAAGTGCCGGCTGCTATGTGCTGTGCAGCTCCTACACATGGGGTGGACTCAGTCTTCACAGAGAACAGAAGATGGGATCGCCATCACCACAGGGAAAAGAAAGGGACTCAAAAGGGATGTGCGTCTACACAGCAGCCAACCCAGAGTAGAATGATGGGGAGCCCCGATAGGCTGCCGATTGGAATCCCCAGCTCTTCTCCACCGGCCTTTACTAGGGGCTCTTGAGAAAGACAGGGCCCCTGATTGTTGAAATTTCCTCCTCCTCCTCCTCCTCCTTTTTCTCCTCTTCCTCCTCCTTCTTCCTCTTCTTTCATTTTTGAATAAAATGGATTTGGGGGAAAAGAAAAGAAAGACTGGCTTTATTCTGTTTTGTATTTCTGGCTTTTATTTTCCTTCAAAAAAAAAAAAAAAAGACTGGGGCTTGGGTGTGGTGCTATGCAGCTGTAATCCCAGCGCTCAGAGGCTGAGGCCAGAGGATCACTGTGAGTTTGAGGCTTGGCTGGGCTGCGTAAGGAGTCCAAGGCCAGCCTGGATCATGTGGTGAGACCCTGTCTCAAAACACCAAGGGGGGGGGGGTGGGAAACAAGAAGGAGGAAGAGAGAGAGAGACTGAGGAGAGACAAAGACCAGGGATGGTGTAGGCAGCCTGACCTGATCCTGGGCATATGCATGAAACCCTGCTGACTTCCAAGACCCCTGTGTTATCAAGGAAGAACCTTAAGAGTCTAGGGGAGAGCAGAAAATACCCACTGTAAACCCAGAGCCACCCAAGGAGTTGTGGGAGCTAAATCCGGCTGCTTTGGAGCATCAGGTTGGAACTTCTCCTGGAGTTCCAGGAGAAGTTCTCCTGCTTCTCCTGGAAGCAGGCACAGAGTCTCTGCTTTCAGGCAGCACTAAAAGCAGAAGCCATCTTTCCAGGGGGTCAGAGACAGGAAAACCTCTGGGGCCCAGAATCCTGCACTGGTATACAGCACTGTCTGTCTGGGGGAGGCGCTTTCACATGCAACACCTGCTATGGATACAGGGGCAAGTTTGGCTGCCAAGGCTCGGGCACTGCCTAAAACTAAGGCTGCAACAGGGAAACAAGATGCTGGGCATGGTGGTCCAAGCCTGTAATCTCAGCACTCTGGGAGGCTGAGGCAGGAGGATTGCAACCAACCCAGACAATTTAGAGGATCTTTCTCTTTTCTTTTCTTTCTTTCTCTCTTTCTCCCTCCTTCCTTCCTTCCTTCCTTCCTTCCTTCCTTCCTTCCTTCCTTCCCTCTTTCTCTTTCTTCCTTCCTCCCTTCCTTTCCTTCTTTCTTTTTTTCTTCTTTCTTTCTTTATTTTCTGTCTTATTTCTTTTTTTTGAGACAGGTTCTAACTTTGTAGTGCAGACTGGCCTTGAATTCACTGTGTAGCCCAGGCTGGCCTCAAACTTTCATCGATCCTCCTACCTCAGCCTCCCAAGTATGGAGGTTACAGGTATGAACCACCATGCCCAGTTTTTCTTGGTCTCACGCTGGGGATTTAGCTCAGTGGCTTAAGCGCCTGCCTGGCAAGCGCTAAGCTGTGAGTTCGATCCCCAGTACCAAGAAAAAAAAAAAAAGATAGGGTGTCACTGTGTAGTTCACGATGGCCTTGAACTCACTATATAACCTAGGCTATATTTCAAACTCACAGTGATGCTCCTGCCTCCACCTCCCTAGTGCTGAGAGTACAGCCACCACACCTGGTTTGAGACTTTCTCAAAATAAAAAGGGTTGTGGACGTAGCTCAGTGGAAGGCCCTGAACTCAATACCTAATACAAAAATTAAAATGAAATAAAATTTCAGTAGGAAATTAGTTGTTGCAAAAAGCACAGAAATTAAGGAAATGATCAGAGAAAATAAGATTGTAAGATTAAGCACTTGCATTTTTAAAGGGCTTACTGAATTCCAGATCAGACTGAGGGGGAAAAAGAAGTATGTCTTGAAATCTTTAACTTCTAAGCTACAGAGAATTTTTTTAAAAAAACTTCCCTTAGTACATAATGAGCACATTCACCATGGGAGTTGGCATGTGTGCTCAACACCTCTTCATTCTTTTTTTTTTTTTTTATTGTGAGTTGTTATCTTTAAAGTAGTTGCTCAGATTACAAGATATAGGCATGAAAAAGATGATCAAACAATGAAAGCAAAAATCTTTTTTGATGAGCTAACAGAGATTAGTAGTATAATTATCTATGATATATATTTATATATAAATATATAAAAATTTCTAATCTTTTCCCTTCTTTTTTCCTTCCTCCCATCTCAGTTGTTCTTTCCTTTTGAGCAATTCCTTCTCCTTTCAATTTCACAATATCTCTTGTACATTTTGGATCCTATTTACTCTTTCAGTTTTCATATTAGAGAGACCATATGATGTTTACACATGCAAGTTTGATTTATTTCACTTACAAGTATGGTCTCACGTTGTAGCCATTTACCTATGAAAATCTTGAGTCTACCCTGCTTTGTAGCTCAGTAGTACTCCATTGAATAAAAATACCACATTTAAAAAAAAAATCCATCTCTCAGTCAGTGGACATTTAGGTTGTTTCCAAGATTTAGCTATTACAAACTGTGCTGTTATAAACATGGGTGCACATGTATCACTGTGGCATGATGTTTTCAGTTCTTGGAAACTACCTCGAAGGGGAATAGCTGGATTGAATGGGATCTCCAATTCTAGTGTTTTGAGGACTCTCCACATTGATTTCCACAGTGGTTTTATCAGTCTATATTTCCAACAACAGTAGAAAAGAATTCCTTTTTCCCCAGAGCCCCAACAGCATTTGTTATTAGTTATTTTTTTGAAATACAAATTATAAAATCTAGGCACAAAAGTGATCAAACGATGACAGCACAAACTATATAAATATATGTATTATGCAGAAGACAGGAAATAGTAATGATAAGAATAAGCCTAAAACAAAACAAAACCAAACAAACAGACAGAAAAGAAACTAAAATAAATAAATAGCCCTAAGAGACATAGGTATGCTTACGTCTTAGTGAACAGTGGTAGCACGGACACAAGCCTATCCTGTAAGTTTTGATTTGTGATTATGGTGGGAGATTTAAAAACACTCCTTTATAATCAGATATAGCAGGTAAATATATTTTTAAAAATTGAAATACAGCTCCTTGGGGGGCTGAGGCAGAAGGCTTACAAGATTGAGGTCAGGCCAGGCAACTCAGTGAGGCTGTCTCAAAATAAATACTAAAGCCAGTCGTGGCAGTGCACACATGCAATCCCAGTGCCCAGGATGCTGAAGCAGGAGATCCCTGAAAATTTGAGGCTAGTTTGGACTACAACAGTGAGTTCCAAACTAGCCTGAACTACAAAATGAGACCCTGTCTTATGAACCAATAATAATAACAATAACAATAAAGAGCTGGGGATGTGAATCAGTGGTACAGTGTTTGCTTAGTATGTGTGAATCCCTGGGTTCAATCCCCAGTACTGTCCGCAAAATAAAAATGAAACCATAGGAGAGTGGAATCTTTCACTAACAGACTTAATTACGGTGATGTAACCACACGCTCTATGAATAGAGAGAGTGAGAACTTTTAAGACCCATTCTTCCTGTATAGAATAGGCACCTACCATTTTCAGGGACACCAAATGCCCTTTCTTCTGCTGTCTTCTGCCCACTGCCCTTTAAATCAAGATGAGAAGTGATTTCTTTGGTCTGAATCTTTATTCTCTGTTCAAAGATCTCCTAAATCTCAGGCAAATTTTATTTTAATCCATGGTGATCACTTCCCCCAGGCAGAAATTTGGTGGTAAATGCTATTCTGAGTAGAGCTTTAATAGGGAATGTATGTAGGAGAGCCAATTTCAAGAAAAGGGTGCTGTAGAGGGTAAGAGAAATGGTGGGTTTAGTGTTCCATCACTATGATGCAATACCTGAGATAACTGACTTATAAAACTTGGTGCACAGTTTTGGAGCTTCTAGTGCATGAACAATTGGCCGCATTATTTTGGGTCTGTATTAAGGCAGCGAGAGCACGTGGATGAGCCAAAGAACACCAGGTAGCATATCCAAAAATGTAACAGGTAGGAAGAGAAACTCGGGAAGGTATCAAAGTTCTGATCTACAGTGGGTCCACCTTGTCTGCTCCTGGGTTGGGATTCAGATGTTTTGTCCTCTCTCCACTCTCATATCCTTTCCTATCACTTGTTAAATTGATGGGGACCAGGACAAAGAATTTCTTTTTCAGCTGAATTCCTGAGAGAAGCAGCTGCTACTAATTGAAAATCTCAAGCTCAGAGCATAATTAAGTGTGACTTCTAGCCCTGACAAGAGAAGCCTGAATTTTAATTTGGATGCTTCTGAGTGAGCAATCTCCTTGACTTCTGAAGACACAAACCATATCTGGAGTGGCTCTTTGGAGGCTGAAAGATCTTGTCGAACTTGGACCATTTTAGAACTCACCCTAGCGTTATTTTTCATTCCTGTTTGTATACTTACTGGCCTGAGATTTGATTAAAATATAATGGCAATCGAATTTAAGCACAAGTAAATACTGTGCTTAAAAGAATTCAGTAAATACTGCTTTGACGTTCTTTCTTGTGTTCATTTCCGCCTGCTACTATTGATATTCAAGAACATGGACCTGAGACCTCGGGAGTACTCCTGGTGTCTCAGACCTTCAAATGTGTCTTGTCAGATAGGTCTCTGTTCTGCTATAACCTTTGAGGGCCTCAATTTTTACCTAGATTTCTCTGTTTTTAGTCGTGCCACATTCATAAGCATTACAAGAATGACCTCACATTACAAGGATGCCAGTACTTTTCCACTATAAAATTTTGGGTGCATTTACACAGATACTCCACTTTTATTACAAAAGCATCATGTAGGCAAATTACCCACACCTGTCTCTATTTTTTTTATTTTTAAATTTATTTAAAGAGAAACAAAAGCATGTAAAGGGCAGAGGTAATACAGAATTCCAAAAAAAAAAAAAGATAAACAATAAGAAATCACTAGTTAATAAATTACGTATTGTCCTCTTAGAAATAGTTGTTCAAGTTACAAAATTAGAGCATACAAAGTAGGTAGTCAAACAGTGAGAGTGTAAACAACTACGCATGCACGAATCTCTGCATGTATTTCTCTACTTTCTGTATTAGAGGGAAAAACAAAACAGCAAGACAAAACAAAACAAATTCCTATAAAAACATGAAACTAAAAAGTTGTATAAAACAATGATTACTGTGTTGTTTCTTATTATCTTCAATAGATGTCTATATCATCAGGCATAATTGAATATAGCAGTATAATTGAGTATAGCAGTAAAAAACAATATTAGTAAAAATAAAACACTGTAGACAGTATAAAACTTCAAAGGCAGGTAATAATCAAACCATATTGGATATTCTAGTGGATCTTGTCATCTTAAGTGCAGTTGCCTATACTCTCAGACTTGATACTATCAATCATAACAGCTTTGAATAAAATCTATCAATACAAAACAGTGATCCAACAAACCAGATTCAATTATGATCAGTCATGGTAAAACAGCATAGGTTTTACAGAGCTTTAGATTACTTTAATAGGAAATTAAGGATGAGTACCATACTATATCCTGTTATTTTTGGGATTACTGTCTATGCCCTCAAATCTAGTATAGGTAGAATGACTGGAACAGAATATAATACATCTAAGCAGAGTAGTGTGAGTAATGTGGGTTTTAAATCCTGGTGCACTATTAACAATATAGCGTATCAAGGCCATCTATGTTAGAGTTTCTAGTTATCCTTCTCTGCCTCATTTCTGCTATGCTATTTTTCTGCCTTTGTTTGTCTAGTTTTCTCCTTCATTCTACTGCCTGCCTCACTCATTGAGGTCTTTCTGCCACTGTTCTTAAAATCCTGGTATTTTTTTTTCTCTCTCTCTAGAATGTCCTTCAGTATTCTCTGTAGGGTTAGATTGGTGGTCACAAATCCCCCCAGTTCCTCTTTGTCATGGAAGCATCTTGTTTCTCCATTAATTTCTAGTGACAGTTTTGCAGTGTACATCAATCTGGGCTGGAGGTTATTTGCTTTCAGGGCTTGGAAGACTTCGCTCCAAGCTCTTCTTGATCTGATGGTCTGTGTCAAGAAGTCAGCCGTGATTCTGATGGGCTTACCTTTATAGGTGATCTGTTTCTTTTCTCTGACGGATTTTAATATTCTGGCATCTTGAATTAATATTTGAATTTCTGGCATCTTGATTATTATATGTCTGGGTGTAGATCTGCTTTGGTTGTAGGTGGCTGGAGTTCTGTATGCCTCACACAACTGAATGTCATTTTCTTTTCCCATGCTTGGGAAGTTTTCCTTAATTATTTCCATGAATAGCCTTTGTAATTCGCCTGTATGTATTCCTGCTTCTTTGTTCACATTTCTTATTCTTAAATTGTAGATTCTCTTGTCATCTTCTAGCCTTTGTATTGTTACTGCCTGTTTCCTTGTTATTTTTAAGAGATCTTTCCTTTCATGATCACACACTGCAAACTTGTCTTCAAGTTTTGATAGTCTATCCTTAGTTTCTTTTAAGGAGTTTTGCCAGCTTTCAATGGAGTTTTTAATTTCCTAGTAGTCTCTTTGAATCTGCTTCATGTATTCTATATTTTCTTTATCGAATGTTTCTCTCCTTTTTTTGTGTTCTTCCCTTCTTCCGTCTGTATCATCCTGAGAGATGCTTCCTGAGAGCATTTCTTTTATTACTCTACTCATATCCTGCTTTACCTGATTTAATATTTCAGTTTTGAGCTCATCTACAAGGTCCCAAAGATATCTCTTAATATCCATTGAAGCCATGTCTGATGTTGCGTATTTGCCGCCTTCAGTCTCCCTTGTTTTTCCTTCTCCTGGATCAGTGCTCTCAGGGTTCTGGGCTGGGGGCCTTCTCCTGCCTCTCTCTCTTGTCATAGCCCTGGCTTCCTCCACATAGGTTACAGTGCAGGTCCCAGCCCCCTTCCCTGTTGGCCATGTTTCCTCCGAAGCACACTGGCGAGGTACCTCTGCCTCTCCTGCCTGCTCTTGTCACTGAGGTGTAAGCAGCGGCTACATATGCCTGCCCCTCCTCACTGGGCCAGCCAAACTTCAGGGGCAATCACCCGGTTAGTGTGTGCTAGGTGCAGGGAATCAATTTGGGATGGCTCATTGGGTCCCAGCCAGGGGCGTGGCCCAGTCCAAGCAAATCCCATGAATCTGCTCTTGGGAGGGAGCAACCAGCTGAAGTCACTGCCACTCCCAGTTCAGGCTCCTCCTGCCAGATTCCAACATGTCACCCATTTGATCAAGCCCTTCCCGTGGGGGAGGTGTCCCAATCCCAGCACTGACCGTGGATTAATGAAAGTCCCTTTGCCGGCTCTGCTCTCCTTTGGGCTCACCAACGCCCTGACTTCGGTGCTGCTGTGCTTCCTGTGAGTGGCGGTGGGAATGAGTTTGGGTGGCTCTGTCTGCTGGCACAGATTCAAACTGGTGCACACTTGGTGGGTCACCATGAAAACGCTGTGTCCCTCTAGGTTTTAGCTGTTTCAGTTGTAGTCTCAAAGTATTTGACGAGCTTTTTCACGTTTTAATTTCTTCCTGTGTCAAGAGGATCCATCTCCCTCTGTCTGGGTCTCTCCAGGGTGTTTTATTCTGGCATATGAGTTGTTTCTCCTGGGAGTCTCTGTATTTTGTTGCTCACTGATTGGCCATCTTGTCTTCTCCCTCTATTCTTTCACAACTATGAAGTATGGTATTGTTATTCTCACACGATGTTCTGGTTATCGATTGCTTGTAACAAATCATTCCCCAAACTTTGGTAGTTTAAACACACATAGCCAAAAAACATCACTAGTGGATGGATGTCAAAGATGACTTCTTCACCCACATTTAGTGTGTTAGCTGAGGTGCCTGAAACAGCTAAATGCTGGGGAGCAGCTCAGTCCTCACACAGGGGCTCTGCATTGGGGGTCCTCAGGGCTTCAGGGTAGTTGGACCCCTTACAAGACTCTTGGTTTCCCCAGAACTACTGTTCCAAGACATCAAGGTTTCCTCTGAACTGGCTTAGCTTCTGCTACATCTCAGCCAGGTTCAAGGCAGGAAGAAACTAGGAGAGAATGGGAATATTGAGATGCGAGGACTTTTGTGGGTGCAGGACATCTTTGCAGACTAATTACCATAGGTGGGGACTAAGGGTCTGATAAGTTGCTTCATGTACTCAAGATCCTACTGTCAGTAAGTGACTATGTCAAGACTGGAACCTAAGACTGCCCCATTACCTGCGGGAATGGGGCAGTAGGTGCTATTGTTTAATGAGCATAGTTTCAATGTGGAATGATGAAAAAATTCTAGAGGGGCTAGTAGTAATGGTACCACAGCAATGTGAGTATATTTAAAATGCTGCTGATTATACACTTAAAATGGCTAAAATTATAAGTTTTGTTATGTGTTTTAACATACATATATGACAGAAGAAAGACTTCTGGAAATCTTAAAGAATTTGGGGGACAGAAATTGGGGTTTAGGACCTGCAAAGAAGAAAAATCTAAGAAAAAAATCCAGATATTTAGTTTGGACCCTAGAAGAATTCCACTTCAGTTGGGGAAACAGATCAGTCTTTATAAAGACCAAATTTTGACTTCATATTGATCTGTGATTAGAGTCAAGTGATTAAAATAGCCAAGCACTAAGCCAGGTGTGGTGGCTCACGCCTGTAATCCCAGCATTTGGGAGGCTGAGCAGGAGAATAGTTGAGAGTTCAAGACCAGCCTGGCTTACAAAGTGAGCTCAAGGCCAGCTTGAACTGCATAGTGAGACCCTGTCTCAAAAAGACATACACACACACACACACAAAAAAAAAAAAAAAAAAAGGCCAAGTACTTATCAGCCTATATGGAGCTGTATATATCTATTTTTAAAGAATACTTTCATATCCTGGTTTTTAAAAAATTTATGAACAAAGAGTCACAAAATCCACAAACATTAAATATGTACTACTTTGTGATATCTTTTAAATTTTTTGTTTACTGGTTTTGGATGTCTTTAAAATAGATGCATATTTTAATTAACCAGTTCCTAAATACTATTCAAGTTTTGGAACTACTCTACAATTTCTGAGTTGATTTTGGGTTCTTACCATAGAATGACATATATATAAGGATCTATAAAAACTTTCTGAAATGAGCATTTTGGTCTTCATGCATTGTCTTGCCAATCTGTGAGACACATTCTGATGTCCCCCAGAATTCATGTGTTGAAAATTAACCATGAAAATAATAGTATTTATTTCAGTGGCATTAGCACCTACCTGGCAAGCATGAGGTCATGAGTTTGATCCCTGACACACACAGACACACACACACACAGACACACACACACACACACACACACAAGTATTAAGTAGGAAGCAGGCCTAAGAATGGGATTAGGGTCCTTATAAAAGGGTTTGAGGTAGCCTGATGTTGTAGCACATGCCTGTAATCCCATACTCAGGGTGGCTGAGTCTAGAGAATCTTAAATTCAAGTCTCAAATGAATAATATAGCAAGACCCTGTCATAAAATAAAAGATAAAATGGCCAGGGATGTAGCTCAGTATGAGGTCCCTGGGTTCAATTCGAGTATCACACACACACACACACACACACACACACACACATGTGCCCACATTCATGCATATAAAGCTTGAGAAACTGAGTTCACATTTTTCTTGTCTTCTGTGTGGCAGTGTTCATTCCCATGCAGGAAGCCATCTTGGAAGCAAAATGTAGGGCCCTCACCAAACACTAAACCTGCCTACATCTTGATTTTGGACTTCCCAGCTTCCAGAACTGTGAGAAACAAATTTATGTTACTGCTAGGTCTCAGATATCACAGCAACAATAGACAAGACAATCTCTGAGGCAGTATGAAAAGCAGACAGTGATCAATGGGTCACGCCTGGAGTTGCCAAGGTGGTTCCTAAGGTGCTGTCTTCTGTTCCCCCATGAGAATGCTGGCCTCTGGAGTTGCCTGTGAACCTCCACAACTACAGGATATTTCCTGTGGTGCCAGGGAATGGGTGAGGAGGTTCTTCTGAGGTGGTTCCTAGGATGTGAGGGATCATCAGGCCATGAGTCAGAGAAGGAAATGGGGCCGGTGGACTTCTGTGCACAGGAAGGTGTCCTGGCTGTCTTTCTGCTTTCCTTCTGGAGCAGGAAGGGAGAGAACAAATATACAAGGGCGTTTGTAGGTAATGGAGAGTTATTGTCTGTATAGGAGTGAAGTATAGAAGTACAGGAGTGGCCAGTAGTCCTAAGGTTAATGGGACGATACTATAAGGCAGTGTGAGCCCGTGCAGGAAAAGCGTGCTCATATATCTGTTCCAGAAATGTAAACAAATGAGAAAAGATTCCACTGATCTTTACCCGAATTCCATCCCCACTCTATTCTCTTTCCAGAACCCAAGCTGTAGTAGAGCTGAGTGGTTGGTGGAGTCCAGAGAATATGAAGGGAGAAACCAATGTCTCTGGGGGCCTCTAGGGAAGTATGTTTTACCCTGGTCAAAATCTAAATTGGTGGTTGCATAGGATTGGGACAGGGTTTGTTTGTTTGTTCGTTTGTTTCCAAATCCATTTTATTTCAAGGAGAAATAGAAAAAAAAAAAAAAAACCAAAGCAAAATTTCAAAACATGCAGTCAGGGGCAACAATGGTACATGCATTGCACATTGTCATCCCCAAATCATTCACCCAGAGCACAAGACATCTGCATTCAATTGTTCAAACAAAACCAGCACAAATCTTTCTCTTCAGTGAACTCAGAGAAATCATTAGTATAGCTATCTGAACTGTTTATATGCATGTTTTTTCTTTCAGCTTCTCACACTAATGAAACAACACAGTGTTTACATGTGTGTCTTATTTATTTCACTAATGAATATGGTCTTAAGTTGCATCCATTTACCCATACAAGTCTCCAGTTTATCCTTCTTTATGGCAGAGTAGTACTTCATTGTATAAAAATACCACATCTTTTTTATCCATTCCTCATTCGATGGACATTTAGGTTGTTTCCAAGTGGGATAGGGTATGTTGAAGGCAAATAGAGTTTCTTTTAAGGTGTAAGGAAAATGTTCAAAAATTGTAATAGTTGCACAACTTTGTGAATATATTAAAACTCATCAAACTGTACACTTTAAATGAGTGAATTGTATAGTATGTGAATTATATCTCAGTAAAGTTATTATAAAAAGTTACAGGTAGGATGTCCAGGGCTTTAGCTCAGTGGCACAGTGCCTGCCTGGCAAGCACAAGGTCCTGAGCTCAATTCCTGGTACCAAAAAAATCCCCAAAGTTACAGGTAGGCAAAAAATGGGAAATGCCCCTTATAGAGTGTATCAGTCACTGTTTACTAGAGAAACAGATATAATTCTTATATATGAGTATATGAGACTGTTCAAGATTGACTTACACTGATCACCAACAGAGTGGATGAGGGAGCGTGCAGAGGACACTGGAAACCCAAGGATCCAGTTGAAGGTCTGGAGCTCAATGCAGTGTCCTGTGTGAGTCTGTATCAGGCTCATGGGTCTGCACTGGAAGCCAGGAGATGACGTCCAATGTGAAGCCGAAGATGGGAGTGACTCTGAAGAAACAGAAGCAGATCCATCCTTCCTCACTTCCCCTTTACACAGCAACAATAGACAAAGACAATCTCTGAGGCAGTATGAAAAGCAGACAGTGATCAATGGGTCACGCCTGGAGTTGCCAAGGTGGTTCCTAAGGTGCTGTCTTCTGTTCCCCCATGAGAATGCTGGCCTCTGGAGTTGACAAGCTGCCCTGGGGTGGAAACTCTGAGCTGATTTGGTTGAGCTTCTTTTACTCAAACTGACACAATAATCAACATGACATAGGGGAAACAGATTCTCAGCTTTTACACAATTGACTGATACCCAGGCCCTCTGGCCTGCCACCCCATTGCTCTGTACCAGAGAAGCAGAGCATATAATGTAGGGTCTGTTCACTTGGGGCTCATGGATACTGGCGATGACTCACAAACTCACCCCAAAGTTGTAGGCAAAATAAATGTGTGTAAGATGTTTATTTTAGGGCCGGGGATTTAGCTCAGTAGCACAGAGCCTGCCTGGCAAACAGGAGGTCATGAGTTTGATCCCCGGTACAAAAAATAAATAAGTAAATAAATAAATAAAAAGATTTTAGGAGAGTGTATCATCTGCAAAGTCAATGGAATGGATAATGGGCTAGGAGAAAGGAGCAGGGTCCAATCCTCCATGGCTCTAACTAGCCAAATAAATTTGGACAAGTCACTGATCTTTATTTTGGAAAGAAGAACAGGATCCATTTTGATCTCCAAGTTTCCTTCTAGTTATATACACAAGATGGAGGATGCCTCATTCCCAGGCAAATCCAGGTCTGCATCCTGGCTCTGCCTCTTGGTAGCAGCCTGCCCTTGCTGCAGTACTAGAATCTACAGGTGCCTCCAAGGGGGCAAATGCCAATTCAGGATGTCGGGAAGATTAGTGATCATGAGTGGAAGTTACCCAGAGGCCATTATTATCAAATGATGTTTCTTATGAATCTGTGTCTGAATTAATTCCTGTTGAGTTTGAGTGGTTATGGCCTCCAGGGCAAGTGTACTTCCTGGGCAATTGTACTAAGTCCAGATGTCAGCCAGGTTCTTCTGCCCTCAGGCAGTTCCTATCCTAAAAAGGAAATCTGGGGTAAGCGTACCCAGCCTCATCCAAGTACACACCTGGTCTGACTCAGGCTTTTCCTGGCCTTCCCAGAAGGCCAGTTCCTGTCCCTGCTTGCTCCTCTGGATAGGCCAAGTGCTTGCTAGGTTATCATGGCCCAAGATTGCAGCTGATGGCCTTCCAAGAGGCCAACCCTGCCCAAAGCGCTGATACTTAGGGAACCATAAAGCTTCCCCTTCAACTTTTTCAGTTTTCGTCCCGTGGCAACTTCCTGTCGCTATTACCATTACTACACCATTATACCCTAAACTGACTCTCTGCTTTTTCCTCCGGCTAGGACAAAAACTCTCTAAGTTTCTTCTTGTGGGACCTATGATCAGAAGAGCTCGTTAAACTGCACAAAAAACATAGGAGATGACATGCTGGTAGCAACACTGGGTTAGGCCTCCTTCTTCCCTGTCCCATGTCACCTCCTTGTACATGCCCCTGTATTAGTTTTCCATTACTCTAACAAATGACCACAGATTTGATGTCTTTGAACAACATAAATTTACTGTCAAATGTTTCTGAAGATCAGAATCTCATTGGACTGAAGTGAAGGTGTTGGCAGGTATTTTAGTGACTTTTCTCATTGGTGAGACAAGACACCTGGTACCCAAAGTCAAAGGAAAGGTTTATTGTAGTTCACAGTTTGAGAGGTTTTAGTTCATAGTCACCTGGCTCCAAGGCAGGGTGGCATGGCAGAGGGGCATCACAGAGGGGAAGCAGCTCATGGTGGGTAGAAGGCGGCAAAGCAGCAAAGTAGTAAGGAAGCAGCAAGCATCAATCTTCTTTCTGCCTTTGATATTCTATTCAGGCTACCCTGGGAGCTAGAACCTTAGAATTAAAGTGGAGCACCCTTAATCCTATCCTCATACCATTCATCCCAGCATCACGTCTTTAATATTATCATCATATCCCTTGGATTCAGCCACCTGAGCAAAGCCCCACCTATGACCACATGAGGCTTTGGGGAGCTAACTGTACACAAGCCATAACAGCAGGGCTGTATCCAGGGGACTCCAGAATAGAACCCACTTTCTTACCTTTTGCATCTTCCAGATGCCACATAGTCGTTGGCTGTCTTTCTTGAAGGACAGTCAAGGCTGGTCAAGTCTTTCTCAGATCACATTAGTTCAGGGCCAGGTGTGGTACTATGTACCTGTAATCGCAGCACTCAGGAGGCTGAAGTAGGAGGACTGTCAGGAGTTGGAAGCTGTGGGCTACATAGTGAGCCTCAGACAGCTAAAACTATATAGTGAAACCCCATCTCAAAAAAGAAAAAATATATCTATCTAGTAATTACTCTTACTCTTCCATTTAAGGATCCATGTGATCACATTGGACCAACCTGGATAATCCAGAATGTCCTCCCTATTTTAAGATTAGTTGACTAGCAACCTTAATTCCCTCTTGCCATGTACTGTGATGTATTCACTGGTCTGAGGATTCAGACCAAGACATATTTAGGGACTATTTTTTCTACCTGTCAAGGGTGTAAACATTTGCTCTGTGGTAGGAGATGGTAGTAATAACTGTGACAATATTGGGGGTCAGCATCATAGACCAGGGAAGTCCTGTTGGAAGTTACAGGTCTGTACCTCCTGAATTCTCAACTGTGTTTGAATCTTGTTCACCCGTGGAGTGGTTGGTGACTTACTTTTCCACATTTAGAATTACCCTTTACCTAAATAGTCAAAGAAAATAATTTATTTTGAGGATAAAGGAATTCCAGTCTTCCCCTAAATGTTACCAAGGATTCTGCATGCATGTCCATGGTCATTTCTATGGTTTGAATATGTCCCCTCAAAAACATGTTAGACTCATCAATTGAACAGTATCAGGAAATGGGGCCTAATAGAAGCTCCACCTTCATAATGGATAATGTGCACAATAAACGGGCTTGGGATGCCGATTGGGTCTTTGGACCTCTCTCTTCCCCTTTCCTCTCCCTCTCCTCACGTCTTTCCTCCTAACCTGCCCCTGCACACATACCTCACGTATTCACTTGCCATGTAATGTCTTCTACCAAGTTATATCTTGGTAAGAAAAGTCCTTACTAGATGTGATCCCTCAGTCTTGGACTTCTCAGCCTCTAGAATGATGAGCTAAATAAATTTCCATTTGTTATAATTTACCCAGCCTTAGGATTGTTCTAGTAGCACAGATGAAGACACTCATGAACTCTGGTCTCCTCCCATTCCACACTGCTTCCAGCTTCTCCTGGATCCTCCTTGGTGCTCCACTCTGCCCGCTTCCCCTGGGGTTAGCTTCTAGCCTTCCTGGGCAGGGCTAACTGGAGACAACCTGGCTAGGCTGTTTCATGAATTCCGCAAGAACCCTGATGGTCTTTGTGAGAAGGACTTTATGGTCGCGAGAAGAGAGCTTCCTGGTCCTATGGTTACACCAGTGTCTAAAGAGGACTCTTTAGAGTCTCTCTCAGTGGCCCGGCCCAAACTCTGTCCTCTAAAACCCCGAGTTTTACATCATGACACACGCAGAAGACTTAAATGAAAATCATGATATCTTATTACTTGGGATACAGCCTGATGCTTTCTATTCTATTTAATTTTTTAAAATGTTGCTCATGACCCACATAGGAGATCAAAATATGCCACTCTAAAAGGAACTGTAGAACACTAGATCAGCTACCCCAAATGCACTCTTTTGAATAAGATTATTTTGAGTTAATTTAAGAAACAGCAGACACAGGAGTACTTCCCAGAGCAGAAGAAATTAGCCTTAGGCACAGGAAATTTGTATGTATGAAGTAAATCTCTGTGTTAAAAGCATCTCTTTCCTCATGCCAGGAAGAGAAGCATGACTCTAAGTCACAGGACTCCCATCAGCAGAGAAGCTCCTGCCCTAAATCTGCACAACAAACTTCCTTAACCTTGCTTATTGCAATTTTCCCTTGCCTCCTACCCGGAATCTGCCCCTCCCACACTCCTATTCTTTGCTCAGTTGAAGATGCTATTGAAGCTGGAGTTTCAGCCACCTCATTGAGCTAAGTTTATATGAGATATACATGTGAATCAATTTCTGGGCATGGGCATACATGTCTGCAGTTCTAAGTGCTTGGGAGGCTGAGACAGAAGGATCTCTTGAGCCCAGGAATTCAAGGCCAATCTGGGCAACAGAACAAGACACTGTCTCTAAAATAATAACAATAACTATTGTTATTATTTTAATTTTAAAAGACCCCCAAATTTCTGTTTATTTTTTCTTGTTAATCTCTTTTTAGTAATGGATCCCGAGCTGAGAACATACAAGAGCAGAAGGGAAAGATATTTTCCCCCTTCCTTATGTCCACCATATATTTTGTTTCATGACCTCATGGCTAATAACTTAAACTCTGAAAAATACTGTACCAACTGGAATACTTCCCTCTCTTCCCTTCCAGGGCTAGGATAAGAATTTGTAATACTTTAATGCCTATGAGCATGTTTTAAAGCATACATTATCCTACTTAATCCTTACATAACCCTAAAATGGAAATAACAATGCCCTTCTTACAGCTGGTGAAAGAATTCAGGAAATGTGGCTCACAAATATGTAGCTTTGGTGTGCTGATTCCTTTGAACTGGGGACAGCTGGAGGACAATGAACACAGGCAGGGGCTTTCTCTGAGCTCCCCTAATCTGTCTCAAGAAGGAGCTTCTAAAGGAACTCTGTTGTCATGAATCCCCTCCTGGGAATCTTATCCATGAGGAAAGATTAACTCCCAGGAGAGCAGACTGGAAGCTGACACCTGATGATTACCCACTCTGAGGGCTGCTCAGACACCTTTATCACCTGACAGACTGAAGCGTATATCTAGCCTTTTATCATCAAGCACCTCCCACCCATATCAGGTCACCAACCCACCTCAAATTCAAGTTTCTGTTTAGTGAATGTGTGTGTGTGTGTGTGTGTGTGTGTGTAATACAGGGGATTGAAACTAAGGCCTCCACACTAGGCTATGTCTCCAGACATTTGTTTTTTTCTTTTGATTGTTCTTTTTTTTTTTGTACCGGGAATCAAACTCAGGGCTTTGCACTTGCCAGTCAAGCACTGTGCCACTGAGTTTGTTTTTGAGACAGGGTCTCATTAAGTCACTAATTTTCCCTCACTGCTCAAACTTGTACTCCTCCTGCCTCAGCCTCCCAGAGTTCTGGAATCACAGACATGTGCCATCCCAACTCTTTATTGTAATTCAGGACAATATATAAGTTTCAATTATCTAGTTCCACATTTTGTGGGACTCCAGTGCATAAAAAAATAATTAAATATCATTTTTCTCCTGTTAATCTTACACTGATTGCATTCATAAGCCAGCCAAATATCCCATATAGGTAGCAGGGAGCCATTTGTCACTCCCATATATAGGTAAAAAGAGGTCTAAAGTATAGGAGGATCTTCTCCAAAGTCATTTAGGCTAAAAGGGAAGTTTGGACATAGATCTCTAAGCCTAAATTTAGTGTACTTTTACCAGCACCAGATTCTTGGTTCTACTTTATACACACCCTCAACTCTAGGGTTTAGGTTACAGTAGAGGAACTAAACGTGTGTGTGTGTGTGTGTGTGTGTGTGTGTGTGTGTGTTTGCTCAGGGCTCTCAAAAATCTCAGAAAATGTCCCCTTTCTCAGTCTGGAGTTGGCCACCCATTCTCCCTCCACTTGTCCTCAGCCAGGTGAACTGGCAGAGCAGGGTGGCCTTTGCAGGGTGAGGCACACCTGCTTCAGCTTAGTTAGTGGCTGGCCTCGCTGTGAACTTTGCCTCTTGACTACAGCAGGAAGGGACAGTCCCTGGCCTGTGCTGAGGGTAGAAGAGGCTTAGTTCCTTGCGGCTGCTATGACAAAGTTATAGACAGCAGAAATGTATTTCTCCCAGTTCTGGACGCTGGAAAGCCCCAGATCAAGGTTTGGACAGATTAACTGTCTGGCGTAGATCCACTTCCTGGTTCAGGGTTGGGGTTTCTGGGTGTGTCCTCACAGGGTGGAAGGGGCAAGGCCACTCTCCTAAACTGCTTCTATTAGGACGCTAATCCCATTTGCCATGGCCCCACCCTCATGGACGATACTCCTCAGAAGCCCCCACCTCCTGACACTGTCACCTTGGGGACCAGGATTTTGTGTGTTTTTTGAAGTCTCAGAGTCTCACTATTGTAATCCAGGCGGTCCCTGAACTCACGACTCTTTTGTCTCAGCCTGCCACATACTGGGATTACAGGTTTGCACCATTACACTTGGCTGGGGAGTAGGAATTTGACATATAAATTTGGGACCAGACAAAAACATTCAAACCTTAAGACCTAGGAAGTTGAGCATTGATACTAGGAAAGAAAAATTTGGGAGTGCAGAGCCTGGAAAGCTTTGAGGAGACAAGTTCTGCCCCAATCCCCTAAGGAGGAGGGGGGATTGGGGCAGACAGGGGCCTCAGAGTACCCACTGAATGAATGGGTGAAAGGGATGGGGTATCATACTCAGGAAATGCAGAGCAACCTGCATGACCTGAGGTGAGGAACGAAGACATTGGATGAGGTGGAGTAGAAAAATGTGGATTCTGGTTTTTCAGTTCAAACACAGCCTCTACTTTTTTGGCAATTCTGCTTCCTTAGGTTTTTAGCAGGAGGCAGAGGTCAAGAGGGTTTAAAAACATTTTATGGACCTGTTTTTTTTTGGTGGGGAGGGTACTGGGGATCAAACTCACGACCTCACATTTGCCAGGCAGGCACTAGTGCCACTGAGCTATATCCCCAGCACCATTAAAAACATTTCAAATCAGGTATGGTAGCACGTACTATAACCCCAGCACTCTGGGAGGCTAAGGCAGGAGGACTACAAATTCAAATCCAGCCCAGGCAACTTAGTGAGATCTTGTCTCAAAATAAAAATAAGAAAGGTCTGGGTGTGCAGCTCAGTTTGAAGGCCCTGTGCTTAGACCTCAGTACAGCAAAAACCATTTCAGATGAATGGGCTCTACACATGAGGGAAGGCCAGTGACGTTTCTAGACACTAGCATGTCTGGAGAAATTAGTGAAGCACTTTTTAAGTGGGCTGCCAGCCTCACCTAGACACCACCAGAGCCAAAGACCTAAATGGAAGACCTGATGCTATATTCTTGGGATGTAGCCCTGGGTGTCTTGGACAATATTTTCTTCCCTTCTGGAGCATCAAGGGACAGGCCTTTCTCCAGCACTGACTGTGTCCCTCTGCTCCCAGACAGACTGTTGGGGGTTAGTTACTTGTTTTTCATCCAATCTGACACACCCCATCTGCAAGCTGGACATGTCGTTGTTTTATGTATCACCATGGGAGAGGAAAAATGCCAAAGATGGAGACGGCACACAAAAGCTTGGTAACTACAGGGAACTCTGTCTTCCCATGGAAGTGATTGCTGGAAATGAGTCATGTGGCACCCTGTGGCAGGAGAGGTAACAATTCTCTCCTGAGAACTTGAACCACAAGCCTGTCCTCATGTAGATCTGAGGTCCAAATTCACACTGTCAGTGCAGTCTGAAAAAGTCAAGTAGAAAATTGAATTGGGGGATTTCAAGTAATTAGGGTCCCGAACCCTGAAGAGCTGAGTGCATTTTCTAAGAAAACTAGGCCTGCCTGGGGACTCAGGTACTCTTGGGCTACTGTGTGTTGAAATCATTTCAAAAAATTCTCCCAGTTATGTATTTGCTCTTTGGAGGAATAAGGGAGTTAATGACAGGACATTTTTGGCCATTATCCAAAAGGGGCCCTAACAGAGACAGGGCGGCTGCCCTGAAGGGCTTTAAGGGGCTACTGGACTGTCTTACAGGCTGGGCCTGACATCTGAGAAGCTGCCAAAAAAGGGACCAGCAATGCCTGTGGCGGGTCTGGGTGTCTAGGGAATGAGCGTTCTCTTGCATGGTTGTCTAAACCAAGTGGAAGTAACACGAGCTCCATCTAAGCTGCTGTGATTCTCATAACTCTGTAATTAGCAGAATGGCATGAATTATTCCCTCATCAAAGGCCAGAAGAATAGTTTAACAATGCTCTTTTTTTCCTGTGCTAAGTAATCATACTTGGAGCTATGTTTGTTTCCAAGCTCCTTCTCATATGTCCCCCGCCCCACCTCACTCCCTAAACGTCCCGTGAGGAATCATGTCCTCCTCCTCCTGTTTGCCTCTTACAGGCCCTAGCTTCTCCGTTCATTTTCCTATAAGCTGGCTAAACATTTACCTAAAGGAAAAGTTTGTATGATTTCAGGCACCCTAGCACAGGGAAAGAATTTCTGGAATTCCTTTATCTGTTTCAAAGGGACACAACTGCATCCACCCCCACTTGTAATCCCCTGACCTACCTCAGCACCCAGGACCTAGGAATGCAACCACACCTAGACCGATTTCCCCACACAAGATGTATCTAGCTGACGCCTTGGGTTCATTCAAATTCCAAGGATAATATATTTTTTTCCAAGTTAATTTCTGCCAGGACCATTTATTTCCCCAATCACTATGCACAACTCTTCAAAACTATCTATATTCCCCACCTAAGCCTGCAGATGTGGCTCAGTGATACCAACTTTGCTTAGTACATGTGATAGACCGAGTTCAATCCTCAGCACCACCAAAAATAAATAAATACACACTGGAGCCAAGGGTGAGTTTCTTCATCCCTCATGAACACCAATTCTATGTCAGGCACCACGCTAGGCCCTTGGTATAGAGTGCTGACCAAGATAGAGATAGATCTGCTCCTAGTCTCCGTACAAGCTTACCTTGTAGTGGAAGGCGGACAAAAACGTAGGAATCAGAGAAATAAAGTCGTAGGGAATTATGATAAATACAGCGGGACACAGAAAAGGGAAGGAGCCTGACTGAGAGAATAGTCAGAGAATCTAGATGCGCTGATGCACCCTGTAATTCTGGGGACTGGGCATCTAAAACAGAAGGGTCATAACTTCAGACCCAGCCTGGTCAACTTAGTGAGACCCTCTCTTGACAATAAAATAAAATATTAAAATTTAAAAATTAAAAAGAGCTGGGGACGCAGCTCTGTGAAGTCCCTGTGTTCCATCCCCAGTAGCACAAAAAAGGGTGGGAAGAATCCTCTAATGAACTTACAACTGTCAGGGTGGGAAAAGTTTTCCACTACCCTTTAATGTTTAGCACTTTGGGGCTTGTGAATTAAACTGCCAAAAACAGATTAGCAAGACAAAAGACAGAAGTTTATTCCCACAAAGTGGAGTTCCAGAAAAAAGTGACTCAAAGAGGCCCTGAAATTTGAGACTTACGTATACTTTAATAGGGCAAGGAGAGAAGAGAGGGCTTGTGGGAAAACAAATGACTTTCAGGAAAAATAAGTGGGCCATTAGGGGAAGACATGGGACGTGTGATAGTTTTGTGACTATGTGTTAGTGTATTCTGGCTCAATAGAGAAGCAAAAGTACAAAAAGAACAGGTTTATGGAGTTGAGGACGTGGAAAGAAGCACAAAACCCATGGTAGCTGGACTGTCTCCTTCGACTGGATACAGAGAGGCAGAGGGCTACATGACCTCTGATTGGAAGTGGTGCATGGGGCTGACATTGATGACCTGTGAGGAACCTATTGGAATTCTCTGTGCATGCAAACAGGAAGGGGAGTTGCAATTAGGGCTGAAGAAGAAGCAGGAAGTGGTAAGCGATCCCTCTTTGGCCTTCTGTCATGTTAGACCACCGCCATCACTGTACAGTAATTCTAGGGCAAAACTCTTTCACTATGTTTAGGTGATTTTTTAAAAATACTCTTGCTCTGTTTGAGTGTAGGAATCAATTTTCCCTAGTGAGGAAACTTGGAGAATGAATGAAGAGCCATGGAATTCTTTTGGAAGGCTCTGCTTTTCGTCAGGTAAGGAGAGTTGGCGGGGAAAGCATCCTCTTTACAGAGGTGCATTTGGATTCCTTCTCTACAGATGTGTGACTCTGAGAGCAGGAAGACCCAGCCACACACTCCTAGGGTCAGAACAGGGTGGACCACGAGAGAGCCAGCGTGAACAGAGTAGCCGGAGTGGAAATGTAACCCAGTGCGATGGGTTCTTTTCTTGGTGAGTGCAAAGCCAATGGGCACAAACCGAAGATTTAAAAAAATTTAAAAATGGGAGAAATTTATAACTTGCAGCAAGAAAGGAGAGCATTGGAGTTCTTTGCAAAGCAATGCTGTCCTCTAGCAAAGAATGCGAAAGGATTCTGTTGCGAGCCTCCACATCTCCATACTGCAAAGCAGGTGTAAGAATGGACACATTCCTAGCGTGTTCAGTTGAGTCACGAGTCTCACATTCACCAAGGAAGATGGGCTGAGCTCGATGTGCTGCTGCACTGTAATTCCAGTGCTCTGGGAGACTGAGGCAGGAGGACTGCATTGCGTTCAAGCCCAGCCTGGGCAAAGTATTGACTTAGTGAGACCCTGTCTTAAAGTAAAAAAGAAAAAGAAAAAAAAAAAAAACTCAAGGGGCTAGGGATGTAACTCAGTGTGAAGATCCTGGATTCAATCCTCTTTGTCAAGGGGAAACAAAGGAATAGGAAGGGTAGTAAGAGAGGGAATTGTGACCAAGTATGAGGGGTTTTTAGTGTCTGGGAATTTGTGCTGAGCCTTTTATAGGCTATGACGCTTAAGGTGCTCCATGGAAGTTCTACTTCCAACCAGAGAGCTCTGTGGCATCCGAAATCCTTGCAATGGGAAAGCGCCCCACCCCTGCCCCATCTTCACTGTCTTTATTTCATAGCTGTGCCATCAGGGTCCCAGAACCATCGATGATTGGTCTGAGGTCACTCAATCTCTTGTTTAATTTTTTTTTTTTTTGATCTGAGGATCGAACCCAGGGATTCACAGAATACATGTGCGCTAGCACTCACTCACCCTAAGCCTCAAAAGCATCTGGATGGGGCCATGGGAGCCAGGCAGCTGGGCTGTTAGGCTCAGTGATGGGTGAATCCCTGAGCCAGTCACTGGCTGGAATTGTAGTAGAAGTGGGTATTCATAAACCAGTAAAGAACCAACTGGGGTAGTGACCCATACTGGGCTAGTTGATAGGTGCTGAGTTGACACAAGCTCAATGATAGTGCCAGGAGGGAAATCTAGAGGTGTGACACAAGGCTCTCCTTTCTAAATGGGCAAATGAGGCAAACTGCTGTCCACCAGTGTTGGAAAGGAACCAGGAGGGCTGGCGAGGAGTGCAGAAGGTACCTACTACCATCAAAGCAACAGCCCCGTTCTATGGGACAGGTAGGAAAGGCGGTATGTCTAAGTCTTCCCGAAATCAATTTCTTAATGGCAATTCCCAAACCAGGGAGAGGGAAGGCTAGAAAACTCCCAAAAAGAATTGGTAAAGATGGGGTCCTAAGTGCTGCGGATGGTAGATTGATGGGCCTTTGGCCAGCCTGTTGCCACAATCTCCTGGCTTTTGAGTCTCTTGAATGGCTATACTTTTAACTTCTTATGCATAGCTCCTTCTAAAAGAGGATCACCAACTAAACAATACTGGTTCTAGGTTGCTCACCTCTCTATTGGGGACTTGGTCAAGATCCCCAACTGCCTGTATGAGGGGTACATTGAAGCATAAAATAAGAAAGAGACAAATTTAGTTTGAGGTCAGTGCCTCAGGATGGGCAAAGACCCAGATACTCCAAACTATCCACTATTTATTGGGTATGTACAGTGCAATAGGTGGATTCAGTGATAGGAGGGGCTAGCAGAAGATTCCAGGTTACAGAAGATTCGGAGGTCGCTGCAGGCTAGGGTTAGTCCTGGGGTGACTCAAGAGGGTGGGGATAATTTTATGCAAGAAAGGTCTTACTCTGGAGTGTTCCTTTTCATCTTAGTAGATTTTAGTTTAGTCTTAGTGGGTGGGAGAGGATGGCCCATCCCAAGGGTTAATGGAAAGTCTCAAAAGGGTGATACCATAATCCAAGCCTCCCTTTATCCCTTAGGGAAGGATGCAAAATTAGCCATTGTGAATTTGTGGTCCCCAGTATCTCTCCTCTTGGAGTTAGACACTAAGTTCTTCTCATTTCAAACAAAGAATTGAATGAAAGGAGCAAAAAGCAATGGCAAAGCTTATTTGAAAAAGTAAAAGTGAAGAATAAGAGAGAAACTGGCTCTGCAGAGTGAGCTTGGGTCTAGGAAAAGAGGAAAAAGCAAGATAAAAGAACACATTGGAGAAAGTAGGGCAGGTTATCATGAAGAAAGACACAATAGCAAGCTCTTCTTGGCAGCTGTGTCTTTTTATAATGTCCAAATCTTTAGAAAACCTGTGAGAACATTTACATAAGGGACCTGAGAGCTGGTGCTGGAGTCCCAGGCTGCAGGCTTAGGTCAGGTCCAGGCAATCTTACTGTTTTACTTTTATTTATTTATTTATTTATATATTTATTTTTGAGACAGGGTCTCACTTTGTAGTTGAGGCTGGCCTTGGACTCACTATGTAGCTCAGGCTGGCCTTGAACTCACAGCAATACTCCTGCCTCAGCCTCCCAACTGCTGGGATTACAGGCATGCACCATCACACCCAGTTTTAGGCCATCTCACTGAAAACTTGCTTCAGTTCTTGTGGTAAGTTTGTCTGCAGGACTTTGGGAAGTATTCTGCACATGAGTCCCAGATTCTTCTAATTAACAGGTCTCGCCTGCTGTACCAGCCAATGTTGCCATGCCCCAATTTCCTGTGTCAAACTGCCTGGCCACCTGCTGGGCTCTCCAGCTCTACTGGTCTCCTGATCGCTGCCTCCAGTTCCTAGGCTTGGTCTGCAGATTGCTGTGAGTTCTAGCACTGTCTGTGTTGTGTTCTTAGCGTGTGTTGGCTGGGGACAGAAGAGTCCTGCAACATTAGTGCCACCTCCAGCTTCCAGTTTCTGCTGTGGGCAAGGTTCCCTCAGTCTGGCTGGCTCTTGGGATCCTTGTTTGGCAGATACGCTGACTCCCTTTGGCTCCGCCAAGCCCCAGGGTGGCCTAACTCAGAGGCTCTCAAAGTGGACTCTGTGTCCCCTAGTGACACCCTTCCCACACAAAGGCAAGGGGAGGAGCTGTCCTGCTGATCTCATTGACCAGAGGTCCCTGAGGTGCTCTCCAACCCTTCCATCTCAGATCATCTCCCCTGAGTTGCCTGCCAGGGCCAAGGAGGGGCTGCTGTCACAGCTGCCCCCACACTTGATTCAGGGAGGGGCGTCATACCCTCTTCCTGTCCCTCAGTCCCTTCAACCTCCCCAGTGCTGAGCTTCTCTGGTCCTCCTGTGCCAAGGCCATGAGGGAACCAGGGGCCAGGAACAGGCACTCAGAACCAGTGACAGCCATGAAAGTGTGTGCAGGGCTGGATTCTGAGCCAAGGTGGTTTCCCACTCCTTTCAGATCGATTGTGTTCATTGCAGCTAGGGGAACTGTTCAAAGGGAAGGAAAATGAACAGCTTTACGTGGCCAACAGTCCCTCAGGCCATCAGCACTAACTATAGTGGGTCTCCTTCCATACTCTGACGGTCACGGACTGAATTGTGTCCCCACAATTCATAGGTTAAGGTCCTAACCTCCAATGTGACTACATTTGGAGACAGAGCCAATAAGGAAGCAAAAAAGATTAAGTGGGCCATAAGAGTGGGGCCTAGATCCAAAAGACAGATGTCTTTGTGTATGGAAGAGGCAGATGTTTCCTCTCTCACCCCTGTGACACAGGGTAGAGGCCATTTGAGGGCAGCTGTCTCACCAGGACGAGAGGCCTCTTCGGAAAGAGACCGGGCCGCATCTCCATCTCAGACTCCTGGCTCAAGAATGGAGACAGTAGATTTCCTTTGAGGGCAGCTCCAGTCTGTGGCAGTTTGTGACGACAGCCCCAGCTGACTCCTACCCTCACATACCCTATGCAAAGCCCCACATGCAGGGAGGGAGTGTTTGATGTTTATTTGAGCAAAAATGGAACTGTGCTTACTCTCGTGAGTCCGGAAGCAGCTTCCCTCATTAATGCTACTTAATGGCCATCTGGCTCTCTGTGCACACCCCACATTCAGTTCCATTAGGACATCCTGCAGCCCCACCTCCAAGGTCTACTGGGGGTGCTCCCCATCTATGGCTTCCCCCAGGAACTCTTCCTGCTTCCTCTGTTGCCCCCCAAATTCTGTTTCTCATAGAGCCAGAGGGGCCCTTTAAAAGCCTGTTGAAAGTTAGACGTGGTACACACACCTGTGATTCCAGCACTCAGGTGGCTGAGACCAGAGAATTCTTGCGAGTTTGAGGCCCACCTAGACTACATAGTGAGTTCAAGGCCAGTGTAGAATACACAGGGAGGCTCTGTCTCAAAAAAACTAAGCCAAGCCAAACCAAAACATAATAGTCTGTTGGATGGTGGTTCCTCAGCTCAGAAGTCCCCCAGTGGCCTCCAATCTGGCTCAGAGTGAGAACCCTGAGACTTAAGAGGGCTGCGAGGCCTCATTGCATGATCAGCACCGACACCCACACCCCATTGTTCTCCCTCTGACCTCCCCTTCTACCTCATCCCCCTCTGACCAGGCCTCCTTGATGTTCATAGACCATATCAAGCACATACTTTAATAAGGGCCTTTGCATTTATTTGGTTTTTCCTCTGCCCAGACCACCCCTTCCTCTGATAACCACCAAGCTCCTTCATTTACAGCCTTCCAGAGACTCTGTCTCCTGACCTGCCTTAATTATCCTTCATGGGATTTACTACCTTCTGACATAACATTGTCTGTTTATGGTATGTCCTTCTCCATTAAGATATGAACTCTATGAGCAACAGACTTTGCTTTGTTCGTTGTTGGATTCTCAGCACTTAGAGCTATGAACTTGACATTCTCCTAAGTGCTGGAGAACCATGGACATCAATGTGCACGATCAACAGGTAAAATGTCCATGTTTCTGTCCTCTATTCTCAATACAAGAGGCTTCTGCATCCCAGTGCTGTGACGTGTGCCCCTGCAGACCTTGGAGACAGACCCCGTCTTCTCAGCGGGGGTGAACTCCTAAGTAAATGTTGTATCTCAATAGTGTCAAGGTCCTGTTTTCTTCTCTTGTTCTAATTTTTGGTTCTAGAGACATTTGTGAGTTAGCAGTGTTCAAAGTAGCTGCACATGGCATCTGTGGCAATGGTAACAAACCATACTGAAACTTGATGGTTTAAGACAGTAAGTTTATTTGCTCATAATCCTGGGCTGGGCTCAGCTGAGCAATTTCTTTGTTGATCCTTTGGGGTCATTTATAACCTCAAAGCTGTATAACATGGGACTGGATGGTCCAAGGTAGTTTTGTTCACATGTTTGATGGTTATGTTGTCTGTTGGCTGAGATGCCTCGATTCTCCTCCTCTAATGACTTTTGGTCCACAAGGCCAGACTGAGTTTCTTCACATCAGGGCAGAAATGTGTCAAAAGCAACTGCTACATAGCTCCTTATGGCCTAGCCCTGGGAGTTGTGCAATATTATTTCCTTTTCATCCTGTTGAGCAAATTAAGCCTTAAGGGATTCCCAGATCTATGGAGTGGGGGAAATAGTCTGTCTCTTGAAGGGAGGCAAGGAGGAAATCAAATGGCAAAGTGCTAAACCCAGGAGGGAGTGATGTAGTGGGAGCCACTATGTAACGATGTACTGCAGTATCTAAGGAGTATGTTGCCGTGGTAAAGAATTCATAATTTTCTTTTTGATTTTTTGGGATAGGGTCTCACTATGTAGCCCAGGCTGACCTCAAATTCATGACTATCCTCCTGCCTCAGTCTCCTGAGTGTTTCATATTTTTCTTATAATTATATACACATACTTATGAAAATACTTCAAGTGTGATACAGAATCTTTGCTTTACCTAGTCCACATTTAAATTTCAGATGCGAAGTATCATTTTTGTAAGAATTTTGAGTGAGATTTAATTAAAAAGTCATTCAGTGAGGGCATGGTGGTACAACCCTGTAATCCCCGCATTTTGGGAGGCTAAGGCAAGAGGATTACAAATTTTAGCCCAGCATGAGCAAAGTGTGACCTTCTCTCAAGATTAAAAAAAAAAAAAAAAAAAAAGATGGGGTGGGGGGAGATTCAATTTCTAGTATGAAAAAAAGAAATCAGAGCTGGGCATAGTGCTGCATACCTGTAATTCCAGTTGCTGAAGAGGCTAAAACAGAGAATCTCAAGTTCAAGGCCACTTTGGACAACATGGTAAGCCCCTGTCACAAAACAAAACAAAACAGGAAAATCTTCAAACCCAAAACAACCCCCCCCCCATAAGAAAGAAATTCAGTTTTAAGTAACTTGATTTAAATTTTTTATATGTATTAATTATATTTTATATTTTGCATTGAATGTTAGAGATTTTGAATGTTTTAGAGCAAAACTTTATTTTGTAAAATCTTGGATCACTGGAGTTACGATCAATTTAGATAATATGACAGTGGCACTCAGAAAAGAAAAAAGTCCAAAAAAGGAAAAGTATTTGGAAAGGCTGTTTGCTTAAATTTTAAAAACTGAAAAAGCTGAAAGCAGGCAAACTTCTGTTGAGCAGCAGCGCTGTCACAATTTGCGGGCAGAGAACTTCACGAATTCTTTTGGAATCTTAACTGCGTATGAAAACCGAATAAGCAAGAACAATATTCTCATGAAATACATAAGGCTGAATCGGTGGAATGCGACCCCTGTGCCTTCACAGTTTTCACTAACCAGGGCTCTAATTGCAGACAGGAAGAGGGGAGCCAGTCTGTCGGGCCCTTCTCCCAGGCAGGCTGGGTTCGGGCCCAGCAGTCGGGCGGGAAGGTTCTGGCAAGCCAGTCCTCAGAGTGCTCAGAAAGGCGGGGAGGAGCTCAGTCCCGACCACATCCCTGAGTCTTGCCAGAGCAGTGTCCAGCATCCGGTGTTGGTGTTTCTGTCCCCACTCCCTGCCGTCACCAGACCTCTGCTAGCCCAACAGTCAGGGTAGGAGTGGGCTATTAGCAGCACTTGTGGAAATGAAGGCAGTTGCTTTTCTGTTTGCTTTTCCCTCCTAGCACAGTGCCCTATTTACCGGTGGGAACCACCACAAAGCGACAGCCCCTCAGATCTGCTACCTCCTAGCAGCTGCTGCAAACACTGAGTGTGGTGTTTGAACGACAGAGCAATGGGAGGAAAGACAGAAGACAGCATTCCAAGGACTAGACAATGGAGGCCAGAGAGGGGGAGTGATTTCTCCAAGGTCACACAGCAACTCAAGAGAACCAGGATTCTCATTTTCCAGCTCAGATCTTTCCCCACTGCATGAATTAGAAGTACTGAGCTGTCCTTACATCTTAGTAGAATGGGTCACTTTGTTTTCCTTCCCAGTTTGTGAGATGGCTCATCCACCAAATGAATAAATGGGCATCAGTAAAAATCCACAGGCTGAGGAATGAATGGTATTTCCAATGAGAATATAAAAATGTTAGGTGAAGTTAATTAAATTCTCCCTTTTCCAGGACTCTGCTTCCTGGAAAAGCCCCACTGCCAGGCACACACCAAACACAGCTCAATTTAACTGTAGGAAACTTGTTTCATTTGGGGTGTTGGTTATAGTTTCTATTGTGAAGATTTACAACCAAAGTTAGGGGTCATCAGAGGACCTCAGCTTTCTGTTTGTTATGACTCATGAAAAGGAAACATGTAGATTGCTTCATTTAGAACAGTGACATTTAGAAATAACTTGACTGTTCATTACGGAAGTAACAATGAAGTAGTTTCAAGTACATCCATGCAAAAGCACATCTTAGAGCAGCAACAGCAAAACTGATACTAAGGCTTCTTGTTTATTTTTTAAGTTAAAAATTGTTGTCTTTCAGCATGATGTGGTAAAGCCTGTCTGTAATCCCATCCCTTGGGAGGCTGAAGCAGGAGGATAGCAAGGATTCAAGGTCAGCCTGAACTACACAGTGAGTTCAAGGTCACTCACAGACCCTGTCTCACAAAACCTAATTAACTGATTAATTTTGGAAAGTTAATGCCCTATAAATAGAACACAGTGAAAGCGCTCTCTTCTGTTTTGCCTCCTAGACCCTTCCTGCAGGCAACTGGCATGACCTGTTCTTCTGATAGCTTTTAAGCATCTCATGTCCATGGAAGCATTTATGTGGATACTCAATTCCATAGAAGCATATTAAAAACCACTTTTTCCTCTTAATATATTCATTTAGTCAATTAATATTTCCTGGGCATTTACGGTGTCCCAGACATTCTTAGGCATTAGGAATTTTGTGGTGAACAAAACAGATATATTTCATCTCCTCCTAGAGTTCACATTTTTGTGGGGAATGAGTAAATGAGAGGTGATAAATGCTGGGGAAGAAAGCAGGGCAAGGGGATGGAGTGTGGAAATGACAGTGTGTGTGTGCTTGGCGGGTGTGTGAGGATATACTCCAGAATGTAGCTCCAAGATACGAAGCATCATTGAGCTGAAGCAGCTGATGCAGAAAAGCTCTCTACCCTTCTTCATCTGTTTGCCTAACATTGCTATGCTGGGTGGTGGGTTTCCAGGTTCCTGTGCACAATTAGCTAAGACCTGGACATGGCACACAATGGTAAGGAAAAGCTGCTAAGTTTAATCAGGCTACAGGATGCTTGGCGTGAGCAGGCTCACCCTGGCAAAAATGAAAATGGCACAAGCGCCTGAGGGTGTTGAGTTTATGAATATAAAATATGCCAGGAACTTTCCACTGGGTCTTCCCAAGCATGATTGACACGTGATTGACAGGCTGCTGAGTCCTGTCGGTCCTGTTGGCTGTGTCTGTAGAGCACGTCCTTTCCCATAATTCACTCTGCTGTCTGAGACACAGTCCACATGCATGAAACTTCAGTGGGGTCCCAATGGAAAAAGGGTACTGTGGGTCATGCAGGAGGCTCTGAGAGGCCTCATCTCTGCATCTCTGGAGCAGGCCTTAGGAGAGAGGTTGGAGGGTTGGTCCTAGGGTGGTTTCCAGGTTCAGAGGAGTGGAGGGCAGTGGCCCCTCAGCTCACGTGTATTATCTATGTTAAATCAGGACAGAGACTTAAAAAAAATAAAAAGTACCCTAACTCTCCCTTTCTACCAAAGAATTTAAAAGACAAATTTAGAAAATGGTGAGTTTGCAGGTGGGGATAGAGATTTTCATCAATAAACTTTGTTAAACAACCTTTATTGGGTGCCTACATTCCTCCCACAAGTTTTTGCTCTAAGGTATTTAAAACCCTTTTCCTTTAGCATTCTAAATTGCTCTTTAAGATGTACACATGCTGGAATTCAAAGCCACCTCTCTGAGAACTACTCATTCTCTGGGTTTCTTCCATGTGTGTGAAATATCTCTCCCTCTCCCTCTCTTTCTCTCCCTCTCTCTCCCTCTCTCCCTCTCTCTCATTATTGTTGAGATAGGGTCTTATGTAGGCCTCAAATTTGCAGAGATCTTTTTTTTTTTTCCTACTTTTTTTTTTTTGTACCAGGGATTGAACTCACAACCACATGCATGCTTGCCAAGCAGGCACTTATGCTGCTGAGCTAAATCCCTGACCCCACATGACCTTTTAAGAGGTCATTTTTTCAGGCAAGTTTGACAGAGAGCTCGCTCATGAATAAGGAAGATTTCAAAAACCAGGAAAGTTAGGGTTTACATAACTTAGGGTTCCTAAAACTTGTGATTTCAGCTGGGCCTCGGGCTGCAGGCCTGTAGTCTCAGCACACTGGAAGACAAAAGGCAGGAGGATAACAAATTCAATCCCGCCCCAGGCAAGTTAATGATTTAGTGAGACCCTGCCTCAAAATAAAAAATAAAGAGAGCCGGGGACACAGCTCGGTGTGAAGCCCGTGTTCAGTACTCAGCAGTGCCAAAACCAGCCGGATAAGGGAGATCCTGGGAAGGAGGTGCCTCTCATTGTAGCCATGTCGGGATGAGATGCTCCCTCACTGTCAGCTTCCCTCTGAATACAGAACTCTGCTGGAGGAAACTCCTATTATAAAAGTGCTAATTCAGTATAATTTTTTTTAATAATGGCTTGAAAAAAATAATAGCTTGAGATACAATTTGCATACTATATAATTAACTCATTAAGGTGTACAATTAAAAACTTTTTAATTTAAAAACAAAGGTGTACAACCATTACCGTGATCAATTTAGAGCAATTTCATTGCCTCAAAAGGAAGCCCCATGTCCAGCAATAGTCACGCTAGTTTCCAATTTTCCAGGCCTACAAAGCCACTAATCTACTTTCTGGCTCTAGAGATTTGCCTATTCTAGACATTTCATATAAATGGGATTATCCAATATCTGGCATTTTGTGACCAGCTCTTTTAGTTAGCATAATACTTCTACAGTTCACATCTGAGTTGTAGTGTGAATCAGTGCTTCATTCCTGAGCTGGGCAGAGTGATACACACCTATAATTGAAGTACTCCAGAGGCTGATGCAGGAGGATCTCTATGAGTTTGAGGCCAGCTAGAGCTAATAGCAATTTCAAGAATAACCTAGACTAGAGAGACTACATAGAAAGAACTTGACAAATTACATTCTACTGTGTACCACCTTTTTATTCATTCTTCAGTTGATGGACATTTGGGTTTTTGAGACAGGGTCCCGCTATGCAGTCTGGGCTGGATTTGAACTCATTTTGTAGCTCAGGCTGGTCTTGAGCTTGCAATGATCCTCCTGCTTCAGCCTCCCAAGTGCTGGATATTTGGGTTTTATGAATAATATTGTCATGAACATTTAGTTACAAGTTTTGGTGTGAACACATATGTCCATTTTTTTTTTTTGGCTATGAACTTACAAATGCAATTGCTGGTTCCGATAGTAATTCTATGTTTAACCTTTTACGACACTGTCAAATGTTTCCCAAGGTGGCCATGCCATTTTAGATCTTACCAGCTATACAAGGATTCCAATTTCTGCAGATCCTTGCCAAGTTTGTTTGTTCGTTTGTTTGCTTCTTTGTTTAAAAAAAATAGGTACTCCTGTAGGCATAAAGTAGGATTTCATTGGATACCTGTATGTATGAGTGTTGAAGATAAAACGTCATATGAAACTGAGTATATGGCACATATCCTCAATATCTGCACTCCGGGAGGCTGAGTTAAGAAAATCATAAGTTCAAGCCCAGCCTGGGCAATTTAGTGACTAATGCAAGATCCTGTGACAAACTAAAAGTTAACAGAGTGTGGTGGTGTACACCAATAATTCTAGCAGTCAGGAGGGCTGAGGCAGGAGGATCATTGAGTTCAAGGCCAGTCTAGGCTATTTAGTGAGCCTGTCTCAAAAGCAAACAAACAAAAAATTAAGTTTAAAATTAAAATAGAGTTGGAGATATAGGTCAGGGTAAAGACCCTGTGTCCAATCCCCAGTACTGAAAAAAAATGTCATATGAAATCGTCATAGTTTTTTGTACATGCCCTCATCCTAACCACCATAACTGACCAGTGTGGTGGCATATGTCTGTGATTCCCAGCGCCTGAGGGGACCAGGCAGGAGGATCTCTGTTGAGTACAAGGGCAGCCTGGGCTACAGAGTAAGTGCAAGACCAGTAAGATCCTGTCTCAGCAACAACAGCAGCAGCAGCAGCAACAAAACAATAGGAAACACTCCTCCACAACCTGCCGAATCATCTTTCTCTGAGATCTTTGGTCTTCTACTTTCCCATCCCCACCCGGCTCCCCCTGTTGTTTAGGACAGTGTCGCTAAGTGACTAAATTACCCAGGCTGGATTCAAACGTTGCTTCAGACTCCTGAGTGCTGCGATTACAGGTTTGTGCCGCATGCTTGGCCTGAAATCTTTGAATCTGGTTTTACTCCTGTATCCTCTTCTCCCTCCTTGGACATCACCATTGTCACCCTTGTCATCCCTGATGTCCTTGTCCTGGCATCCCTTGGGCCATGCCCCTCACACCCTTGGCTGCAGAACTGGGCACCGCCCACGTGGGGAGAGGCCCGGCTTCCACCGCCAGCGTGGCCACTTGGAGCCAAGTGTCCACCTGCACGAGGGAGTCCGCTCCCGGTGACCCGCGGTGACCTCCTGGGGCTCCTCGGCAGCACGCGGTCTTCGCAGTTTGATGGACACTTCCCTGATGACCAACGGTGCTCAGCATCTTTTCATGTGCTTGCTTACTAGGGTCTATTTTTACAATTGCCTACCGCTTTTCGTTTTATTTTTATACTTTCTTTTTTAACTGGGAAAGACTGTGTGTGCTTAGGAGCTGCGCGCGCTCCTGCAGTGCTGCAGGGACCAGGCCGGCAGCGGGTCCGGCAGTTACTGTTCTTTCGTGGTTAGAACATTGAGAAGACTCTTCAGTTATTTCAAAACGTGCATCTTTAAGAGCAGTTGCTTTACTGTGTCACGGAATACCAGAACCTCTTCCTCCTACTCAAGGGCAATTTTGTAGCCATCTGCAGGCCTCTCCCCGCTTCCTTCACCCCACCCCATTCCTGGAAGCCCCTGGGAGCAACCCTCCGCTCTCCCCCCTCCGCTCTCCACTGCCACGGCTGGACTCGCCCAGATGCAGCACGCTTGGGAGGTTTGTCTGTCTCAGCCTGACTAGTTTATGCCTCCAAATTCGTGTGATTTCAAATGAAAGAAATTCCAGTTTTTAAAAAGCTACTGACTACAGTATTCCATTCTGGGTATATACCATATTCTCCTCTCCAGTCCTGGGGACTGAACCCAGGGCTTTTACGCTGAGCTAGCCTTTTTTATTTTGTGATGTTGCCTTTATGACACTAAATTGCCCAGACTGGATTCAGATTTTCAATTCTCCTACCTCAGAGTCCGCGAGTGTTGGGATTAGAAGCGCACTGCACCGAGCCTGGTGTATACACTATATTAAAAAAAATTCTGTCTACCGATAGACATCTAAATTGTTTCCATACCTTGGCTATTGACAATAATGCCGCTGTTAGAGTTTTCCAGTGCAATAGAGAAGCAGAGTATAAGAAAAAGTAAAAGTGGCCCTTTTTTTAAAAGGACATGGAGAGGAGCCCACAACCAGCGAGGGTTTGGCTTTCTCCCCTGCCTGGATATGGGGGTGTGGGGTATATGTGACCTTTGACCAGATGTGGTACTTGGGGCGGACATTGGTGACCTGAGAGGAGCTGATTGGAATGTTCTTCGTGCCCATTGGGAAAGGAAGGAGGAATTTGTAATGGGGGAGGGAAAAGGAAGTGGCCATCAGGGTAAGCATCCCGATTTGGCCCTCCACCATGTTGAACTTCTGCCATAATGTCCTGTAAGTTGTTCTGGGGCAAAACTCTTGCAGCTGCAATGAATCTTTGGGAGTATAGGCTTCTCTTTGGTACACTGATTTCTGTTCCCTGCAGTATGAGCCCAGGAGCAGGAAGGCTGGATGGAGGGATAGTTCTATTTTTAGGTTTTTGAGAATTCCATGTACTGTTTTCCAGTACTCATAGGGTAGCACTCACACACAATCTATTAACAGTGTGTAAATGCTCTTTTTTCTCCACATCCTCACTGACACTCGTGACCTTTCATCTTTTTATTTCTTCACTGTAGTTAGTCTAACAGATGTGAGGTGATGTCTCACTATGGTACATGTGTGTGTGTGTGTATGTGTGTTAGTTTGGGGGAACCTAGGGTCTTCACATCAAGCTGCATCTCCGTGCCCCCCGCTTGTCTTTGTGAGACAGGGTCTCGCTATGCAGTACAGGCTGGCCTTGAGCTCACTGTGTAGTTCAGGCTGATCTTGAACTTGTAACAATCTTCCTGCCTCAGTCTCCCAAGGGCTAGAATGCTAGGCATGTACCACCATGCCCCACTCTCTAGCACTTTTTTATTTCTTATTTTGCTATAGAATCATACTAAGTCTCTAAATTGCACCAGCTGGGCTTGAATTTGAGATCTTCTTGCCTCAGCCTCCTAAAGTACTGGGATTATAGGCATATGACACCATGCCCAGATACATATCTCTTTTTGTGAGTAAGGTTAAACATCTCTGTATATCTTTAAGAATGCTTTATGTTATGTTCTTTGCTATAAATAATATATGTCTGTCATTCAGTTTTCTTTGGGGTTCTGCTTTTTCTTTTTTCCTTGGCTTTTTGAAAGACTCAACTCCAATTTATTTATTAATGCTGATTTTATGTTTTCTAATTAACTTCCCCTTAATTAGTCCCTTTCTCAAGAATAGTTTTCCTTAAAAAAGTAATAATTTCCGTAGCTAGACCTGGTGACACACATCTATAATCCCAGCGCTCTGGGAGACGAGGCAGGAGGATCACAAGCTTGAGGCAGCCTGGGTGAACCAGCCGCTTGGTGACACTCTGTCTCAAAATTAAAACAAAAAATATGAAAAGGCTGGAGATGTACTTGGTGTGAGAGCTCTGATCCCAATCCCCAGTACTGGGAAAGAAAGGTGGCGGTGTCGTAGGTGCAGCTTTTACACAGGAGTGTTACCAAGCGAGGCCAGGACTTGCTGCTGGGTACACATGGAACCCTAAGCAATTGCTCCAGAAATTTGTGAAATAGAAAAAGAGTTACTTTTTCTGACCAGTAGGGAGACCAGGAGAGCAGGAGCAACCCCGTCTGCCTCCCTGATCCCACGTTGGTAGTGAGGGTGTCGGCAGGAAGGGAAAGGAGAGTGTGCGGTGGCCTCTTCCCTGCCCGAGGCCCCTATTTCACTTGGAGCAGAGTTTTGAGCTGGGGACTTTAACCTTGTGACATCATTGACTGGGCAAACTGGCCCCTGCTCACATCCATTCTTGAAAAACTTGTTCCAAACTATAGGAATCATTAATGACAGGCCTGGGGGCTTTTTCTGGAAGTGAACTAAAGTTAAGGAATTTATGTCTGGGTTAGCCTCAGTGTGTTTATTTTTTGGTTCTATAATTTTTTTGTTCTGTTTTGTAACATTACTAGAGTGGTATCTAATTCCTTTGAAATTTTTGTGACCAATTAATTTTGAAAGTATTCCTTACCTAGGTGTGGTGGTGCGCACCAATAATCCCAGCACTCAGGAGGCTGAGGCAGGAAGATTGCCAAAAGTTCAAGGTCATTTTAAACTACAGTGTGAGACCCTATCTTAAAAAAAATCCATAGATACATGAAAATAAAGTGTTTAGTTTTCAGATTACAAATCTCTTTCTATAGTTTTTCGGTGGTACTTGGGTTAGACCCAGGGCCTTGCACATACTAGGTAAGGGCTCTATCCCAGCCTCTTTTGTCTGTATTCCTTATATTAATTTAATAATAATTAATACAAGGCAAAGCTCTTTCGCCCTCTTTCCTAGTCATATCCATCAGTTTTCTTTTCCAGTTGCCCTGGCCTTTCCCTCTATGGGCACTGAGTCCTACATCCTGGGAAACCTTTTGTTAGCAATCAGAGGTCAGCACAGCCCTCTGTCCACAGTGACCACAAAATAGGGAACCAGAAGTTGGTGGAAGGAATCAGATTTTGGATGAAGGGCTCCCTTTTTCACTGCGGCTCTCTAGGGTCCAGGGTGGGGATCAGGAGTAAGGTGCCCGCCCATTTATAGGGGGGAAAAAAAAAAGACACAGTGAACCCGAAGCCACGTGCTGGGTGGGGTCCAGTCACCCAGGGTCCCTCCTCTCCTCTCCCCTGTCAGCTCTTGACCTCCTGTGGCTGAGTTACCTGTGCGGGAAGGAAGGGTTTCTCATCAGGGTGGTGCAGGGGTGGAAAGCACAAGTGAGGGGAGAGGGTGAAGGGTAATCTCAGAGCAGGGAGCAAAGGTGGAGTGGAGCGGTACTGCGGTACTGCGGAGGCTGAAGCAGGAGGATAACAAATTCCAGACTGGCAAATTAGTGAGAACTTATCTTCAAATAAAAAAAAAATGTAAGAGGGCTGGATGTGTAGCTCACTGGTACAGTGCTTTTTAGCATGTCTGAGGCCCTAAGTGACACAGGGGACTCAGTCTTGGTGGGAGACCTCCAAATGACACAGGGGAAATGAAACTCCAAACCTACAACGTCCGTGAGCTTGTATTCTCTAAAATCGAAGAATGAATTTTAGGAACAACGGAGGTGAAGAGTAGAATATATTTATTGAGAGAAAGAAAGCTCCTGTCTGAAGAGAGAGAGACAGAAGGGGGTCGCGAGCAGGTTGCCCAGGACTGTCTTTTCCAGGGACTTTTATAGAGTAAAACCATGGGTTCAAGGTGGGGGAAGACTGGGAGCTCACAAGGCAGACGGGCATAAGGTGGGACATAACTATAGTTAGCCAATAAGATCAATAGTTTAGGTAAAATTGATTACATTAGGGACAAATGGGAAAGCAAGTCACATAGGAAGAAGGCATTCTTGGAGCTGTGATCTTTACCCTAGAGGGATGGGATAGTGGCTCCAGGGTGAGAGGGAACTAATTAGAATATCAGTCTCCAGGATGTAGATGCATTTGTTTGATCCTTTGTCTTGAGGCCTGGCCCACAGCAGGAGGCATCTGTCTCCACCACAGTTGCCAGAAAAGGAAAGAGAAAGAGAAGGTCACAACCTTTGCTCTGCACTTCCTCAATCTTGAGGAGTTTGGATCTGGGTTACAGAAATGAAACTGGAACTTATTTGGAAAGATTTGCAGATTTCCTGGCTGGTAGTAAAGTAGAGGAGAAGGGACCAGGTGGGTCTTTACACAAAGGCAGAAACACCTAAGTCAAAGGACCCAGATGCTTCAACCTAACAATAAGACTATTCTGGGCTGTTATGGTGTGTGCTCAGCACAGGAGTCCGAGGAAGGAGGATCACAACTTCCAGCCCAGCCTGGGCAATTTAGTGATATCATAAGACACTGTCCCAAACAGAGAGAGAGAGAAAGAGAGAGAGAGAGAGAGAATTTTAAATTAGGCAAAAAGTATATGGAGCTTAACTTTCTTCTCAATAATTGATAATTGATATTACCAGAACATCTAATATATACTTAATTTAGTATAACATAATTCTATGATTTCAGGCTGCTGAAAAAGTTTTTATTTTTTATTTTTTTGAGACAGGATCTCACTAGTGCTTGAAGCTGGTCTCAAATTCACAGTATTCCTCCTGCCTCAGCTTCCCAAGTATGGGGATTACAGGTGTGCACCACCATGCCCAATGGAAAAAGATTTTAATCTATCAGGAATTTACTTATATATGTTTATCTCAGCAGGATAGTGTGGTGATTCACACCTGTAATCCAGGACCCTGAGGAGCTGAGGAAAGAAAATCATAAATTCAGACCCACTCTGAGCAATTTAGTGAGACCCTGTCTCAATATAAAAAAAATAATAAATGACTGGGGAATGTAGCTCAGTGCACAGGCCTTCGGTATTCAATCTTCAGTACTAGGGAGGGGAAAAAAGTTCTGATGAAGCTGGGTGTAGTAGCTCATGCCTGTAATCCCAGCACTTGGGAGGCTGAGGCAGGAGGGTCGTTGCGAGTTTGAGACCAGCCTGGGCTACAAAGTGAGCTCAAGGCCAGCCTGAACTGCATAGCGAGACCCTGTCTCAAAAAGACAAAAAAAAAAAAAAAAAAAAAGTTCTGGAATGCTCTGAAACAGTAAGAGGATATTTTGGGTTGGGAATTTAGCTCATCAGCATAAGTGCCTGTCTGGCAAGGGCAAGGTCACGATCCTTGGTACCAGGGGGAAAAAGGACATTTAATCTGTAGCATTCAGTGGTGTCATGCATGGGCCCAATACCAAATGGAGCAGATTTTTTAAAAAAGATTATTTTATTCATAGAAAGAAAAGAACGAAAGAAAGAAAGGAGGAGGAAAAGAAGAAGAAGGAGAAGAAGACACTACAACAAAATTTTAAAGTATGTCAAGTCAGGGGGTAACAATGCACATTGCACGTTGTCATCCTCAAATAATTTTCATTGTAATACTCAGATCATCCACTAACTACCCGCACCGTCATCTTGTTCTGTATGCGCCATTTTAGATTTAAGTCCTTGTTCTTGTCACAAGATAAGTTTCTGTTTCTGGAGTAAGTTTCTGTTTCTTACAAAAGTTTCCTTTTCCCCGGAATGATGCTTCACTTGCCGCCCTAAATGACCAACCAGCTCACTCCCCGTGTTCTTATCAGCCTACCCACCAATCGGCTGCGTTGCTCCTCTATAAAAGTAAACTCCCTTAGTTGTGAGGCGCGCAGTCTCTAGACCTGTTACCGGAGGCTGCGTCGCCAGGCTTGGCAATAAAACTCCTTCACCTTTGATTAATTGGATTGAATTTTTATTTCTTAGTTGGACTGTTACATTCATATTTAAAAGACCAACTTATTTTTCTTTTCTTCTCAGTTTTCACTACCTGGGAGGGGAATAATGACTTTCTAGCCTCTGTAATTCATTAACCTATATCTGTTTTTGTTAGAGTCTTCATTGCACAAGACCATGAAAGCCAGTACATAGGGGTTTCATTACATTTACCTGATCTTTGACAGGACAGTTTCTGCGGGACAGATCCATTAAAAAGCTTTTTTTAAAAAAAATCAAAGCCTAGCATGTACACATAGGCTATGTGGCACCACAATAGATAATATTGTAATTTTTATTTAACCATAGTATTATTGGTTGCAAGTTTCTTCTACAAGTGATGATGGAATTAGTATTCCTCCTCCTTCTGCTTCCTTTCTGAGAAAATTCATTCTGTAACAGTGGTGCACAACTTCGGCTTAACCTGAAGGATCTTCAAAATCTCCTGATATCTGGGGGCTCATCTCTGGGATTCTAATTTAGTTTGTCTGGAATGTAGCTTTAGGCATCCAGAGTTTTCAAAAGCTACTTAGAGTCTTCTTTTTTCTTCTTGAAGTGTATTGAAACCACAGCATTGCACATGCTAGGCAAATGCCGTTCCTCTGAGATCCAGCCCCAGTGAAAGTTAAGTAATTCTAGAATTCAGCCAAGGTTGAGGTTGAATCACCCAAATATAAAAATCTATATTGAATGTAGAATAATGGATACAGTGGGCTACCACTATACAAGAAGTGGAAAAGATAATGCTTATATATTCATTTGTATATATATAAATTATGTCTGGAAGTGTTACCTGCTAGCATGGGCCCTTGCTTTAGTGATAATGGAAATTAAAACTAAAGTCACGGTATGAATTTACGGCAAAAACTTTTACCGCAAATGGCAAAAGCTTTAATTGGAAGGCAGAGAAGATGAGGAAAGAACTCTAGCTTGAGTTACAGCTGGAGGGAGCACACTGCTGAGGGCCAGAGTGACCTGCCCACAAAACAGTTTCATGGGGCAGGAGGCTGGGAGTCCAGGTAATCATTATCTCAGTAGTGGTTTTGTAACTTGCAAGGAATCTTCAGGACTTGTGGAGTGACAACCTTCTGTATGCAACTCAGCAAGACCCTGTCTCAAAACAAAAAGTGAAAAAGAGCTGGAGATGTAGATTAGTACAAAAAGTTCTTGGATTCAACTCCTAATACCACAAAACAAACACATTGCATACATGTACACGAAAGAGGTTTCTAGTGATAGAATTCTGGTTCTTTTACTTATTTCCTTTTAAACATATAAACCTGTTTGTTTGTTTGTTTGTTTAGAGGCAGGGTTTCACTATGTAGCACAGCATGGCCTTAAACTTGTGGATCCTCCTACCTCAGCTTCCGGAGTGCTGGGATTACAGGTGTGCACCACCACACTCAATTTATTGTTATAATAAAAGTAGGAAGAAACCTAAAAATCCCCGTTTATCTGGAGGCGGAATTTGCGCTCCACTGGAGGGACTCAACTTCATCTTCGAGGTGTTTTGCTCTTCTTCCCTTCCCGTTCCTCTCTTACTGCTCAAGAGGTAACCTGACTCACTGTTGAGGCTTCAAAAGCTCCCCAGTTACTTGCTGCTGGGGCTGGGCAGCTTCCAGGGGTACAATATACCCCTGCAAAGTTGCGGTTTAAAGTTCTTGGCCTCAGTCATTTGTGATTTTTTCCTTGGAACCTAATTTATAATTGTTCGCAGAAAACCGCTGCAAGTTTGCGGACACCGTAAATACCCTCTGCAATTGTTTTTTGGCAGAGGTTTGCAAGTAGCCAATCCGAGGGCATTATTTAACTCTCCTTGCTGCTGATTGGCTGCTTCCCTGTAACCCTCGGGCCTAGGCACTAGCATTCCTACTGTATTGCGTGCAGCTGTCTCCAGTGCTCTTGGTTTTATTCTTTTTAAAGCCGTAAGATCCCTAGGATGCCACAAAATGGCCTGTACCTTCTAAGACTTTATTAATACAGTATTTTATTTAAGTAAATTACATAACTGAGGGATACATATCATGTTTTAGATTTAAACAATAAAAATAGGCCTTTATACACATTTTCTTGAACCTATCTAAACTTTGCAGTTTTTCACAATTCACAGGTGCTCTGGGAATACAATCCCTGCGACTTTCAGGGTTCCCTGTAGCACACAAATTCTGCAGATCGTTTTTACCACATGATGGACACTGTGCCAGGCTGCAGAGGGGGCAAAAGACCAGCAGACAAGCCCTGCCCACATGGTCCTCCCTGTATGAAGTGGCAACCAGGACACATGAACAGGAGGAAGCCTGTCCCTGAGGCCAGGATGACCAAATCAGTAGAGGCTCACATATCACATATTTAAATATTTAGCTGGATGTGGGGACACCTGCCTGTAATCATAGCACTCAGGAGGCTGAGGCAGGAAGATTGCCATGAGTTTGAATACAGCTCAGGCTACATAGTGAGTTCAAGGCCAAACTGAACCACATAATGAAACCCTTTATTAAAAAAAAAAAAGAAACAAAACAAAAGCCAACCAAACAAAATAAATAAATATTTAAAGGTTGTAACTCAAGCTGGCAAATCTCTGACTAAATACTATCTACTCATAATGAAAATCCACGAAAGGTTTTCTCTAGGTCCTTGGAGTTTTGCATTAGAAGTGGTAGTGGCAGGCAGCTTCTGGCATGGCCCTGGTGACTCCTATCTCTTGATATTCACATTTGTGTAATCCCCGTCTCTTGATTGTAGGTATTATAGTTTAGACCTAGATTGGTCCCCCAAACTCCCATATGTTCAGAGGTGGGCCTTCTGGGAAATCACTGGCTCATGGGGCACTGTGCTCATCAGTGGATTAATTCCGAAGAGGATGTGACCCGAAGAGGGTACAGTCCCCCCCGCCCCCGCTTCCTGATTACCATGTTGAGCACGTTTTCTCTGCCATCTGTTTCTGCCATGGAGTCAGCTGACCATGGGCTGAAACTGAGCCAAAAAATACAGCTTTCATCCTTTAAATTGTGGGTGTCAGGGGTGTTTAATTTCAGCGATGGGAGATAGATTGAGACAGCAGGCATGATCCATAGGTAGCTTCTTCTTTTTCTTCTCCTCCTCCTTGTCTTTCTACTCCTACTTTTTAATTACACTGGGGATTACCCAAGGCTCTTTCCCTTAACTACATCCCCAGCATTTTTTCATTTTTTATTTTGAGACAGGGTTTCACTAAGTTGTCAAGGCTGGTCTTGAACTTGCAATTTTCCTGCCTCAGCTTCCCAGAGTACTAAGGTTGTACTAAGGCATATACAAACACACCGGGTTATATTCTAATCAGTGGAATCTGACAAAGATAATGGGATATCATGTCCATGATGAGGTTCCCTAAGGTAGTGACTTCTCTCTTTCTCACAGACTTCCTCCCTTCCAGTTTGGATAGATCAAATAAATGAAGGCAATTCCCATCAACAGCTAGTTGAAACTGAGGCCCTAAGTCCAGTGTCCCTCAAGGAACTGGAATTCCACTAACAACCATGTGTGCTTAGCAGTGGCTTCTTCCCAAGTTGAGGCTCCAGGTGAGATTGCGCCTCTGAGCAGCTATTGAGAGCCCTCCCTGATCCTTCTCTCTGTCTGGGAAGTTTATGTTTGTAATCCCATGGAAAAGTTATTGGAATTCCAATAAATTAGTTCTAATCTACCACTTTCAGTGCAGCCCACAGTGAAAATAAAGACATTAAGACATACTTATAGTTATGGGGAACCAAAGGGGTTCTAAGTCCAGCCAAGATGGTGGTTCACCAGAACAAAGGCCTCCTTCCAGGGCCCAATCAGGGTTTTTATTAATTCTCCACGAGAGGAGTGGCTCAGGATTGAGTAACTGTGAGAGTGGAAAGAAATATGTGAGCTGGGCTATGTAGCTGGCTTGGGGTCACCACTGCAGTATGTAGAGAGAGAAGGATATGCAGAAGGAGTAATCTGTATAACATAGCTTGAGGTAGCATCTCGTGTATTGCGGTTAATGCTTCAATTCTGATGTGCAAACTTTTCTGCCCTGGGAAGTCATAGCCTCTTATCTCAAGGCTCAGTCCCAGTTGACAGCATGGCAGGCTCTTCATCCCACCCAGCTCAACCATGTTTTTTGGGAGTCACAGGGTGGGGAAATAGCAACTGTCACCTAGCTTTGAAGATCACTCTTTGGCACCTCAGCCAGCCCTATTTCCATCACTTAAAGCCAACTAAAGGGATAAAGAAATGGCCTGGACAGTGGTGTACATATCAACACATGGAGACAGGGCTAGGTTTAGCCAAAATGGAGATCACTGCTCTCTGTTCAAGGAGAGTCATCCAGATGGTCCTCCACAATCAACTCTTCCCAAGAGACCCTGAAACAGAAGACCCAACTGGGCCCTTGCAGATTCCTGAGTCCCAGAAACTGCCAAGTAATAAAAACGTGCTGGCCAGGTGTGGTGGCACATGACTGTAATCGCAGCTCTTGGGAGGCCAGGGCAAGAGGATTTCTGAGAGGTTGAGGCCAGCCTGGGCTACATTATGAGTTCAAGGGCAGCCTACATAGTGAGACCCTGTCTCAGAAAAAAAACAAAACAACAGTTCTGTGCTGCACCATAAGTTTCTGGTACTTTGTTATGCGATAATAGATAACTAATGTAATGGGATTGCTGGAAGACAGGCCTGTCAGCCCTGGCCCTCAGTTGGCAGCCTGCTCATCTGTTCTTCCCGCCTTCTCTTTTCTTGAACCTAGAGGAGTCCCGTGGTCACTTCTGTAGACACCCCAGCTTTCATGTCAGTGCAGCCTACCCTACCAGCTCTCCTGCACACAGGCCTAGAGCACATGTACACTCAGGGCCCTCCGCAGCAGTGCCACCATGGGAAGATGGGCAAGGGCACGACCCTGAAAGCCATGGCAATGGCTCAAGGCCATTTGTGCAAGGAATCCCAGCATCTTGGAACTGAGACATTCTAGAAGAGGGACCTCTGGTCCTTGCCTCCTGCAGATTCTCCACTCACCGGAAAGGGCTTGGCTAGTGCACAGGACAGTGCTGGGAGCCCTTCTTGCGCTGGAGGCCAGCACTGCCACTCGAGGACATTGCCACAGGAGGGCACAGCCAAGGGCGGGGTGGGTGGATCAGAGTAGGGGATCTGCCTGAGGGGAGAGGAGCAGAGCACACCAGAGAGGACTTTTCAGAGAGGCCTATGGGTTGGCTTCTGGACCATAATAATGAGAATAGGAAGACTTTTTGTGAGGCAGCCTGAGCCTAGCCATGGGTTTCTTTTCTTGTTTGTTTTTTGAGAGAGGGTCTCACTATTGTAGTTCAGGATGGCTTTGAACTCACAGAGGTTCTCTTGCCTCAGCCTCCCAAGTGCTAGCTAGGATTACAGGCATGTGCCGCCGTGCCTAGGTAGTCTTGGGTTGCTGACAATGAGGTTTCTTTAGTAAGAGAGGAACTGCCACTGTGGAGACTGTGTGACACTGGGTGTCAGAGCATGTCTATCCAAACCTTGCCTCTGTGTGCTGGCTGTGTGACTTTCATCAAGTTCCCTAGACTCTGGGTCTCTTTCCTCATCTGTAAAGTGGTACTTACTGCATAGATTTGTGGTGAGGGTTGGTGTGTGGAAAATGCCTAGTAAGTGCTTAATGAGCACTGACAACTATTAAGGAGACCGAGGCTCAGGGCAGATGAGGGATGATTATTTTGCTTTGAATCTAAGGAGCCCCCCCACCAAAGCTCACTGTTTTCAGAAGTAAGGTGATTGTATTGTGAGGTCTCAAACTTCATCGGTGAATTAAACTATGGACGAATTCATAATTTGATGGCAGCATAAGGAGGTCATTTAGGGTTGAGGCCTAATTTAAAGGGGTACATCAGGGAGTGTGACCTTGGGGACTAGATCTTGTCCTCTTTGTCTCTGGCTCTTTCCCTCTCTCTGCTTCCTGGCTGCTATAAGGTGAGTAATGTACCTCTGCCGCGCTCCTCTGCCCCCCACAGGCCTAAAACTAATGCAGCCGGGTGACGGTGGCTGAAACCTCTGAAGCTGTGAGCTGAGGAAATCTTTCCTCCTCCAAGTTGATTTTCTCAGGCTTGTCACAGCAGTGAAAGGCTGTGACACAGTGACCTTTCTGGTGCCCAGTGCTATTGGCCTCACCTCCTTGGCTAGAGGGGAGCAGTGGGAGGGGGTGTTGAGTTGCTGGGTTGCCCATTCGCTCAGCAAACTTGTGTGGAAACCCGCAGAGTGTGGATGTAACTCCTGAGGACAGCACAGGAGGAGCCTCCAGAGTGCAGATCTGGCGCTACAGAGCCTGCTATGTGCAGAGAGCTTCAATTTAACAGGCATCTCAGGAGGATGTGAGGCCACAGAGACCCCCGGCCACCCCATGAGAGGTTAGAAACTGTGGTGCTAGAGGACAGTGGGGTGAGGGTGGGTAGTGACTGTCCAACCCAAAACAAAAATACAGGGCTCTGTTCAACACGCAGGAGAAAAGCTTTTACCTTTCTTCTCTGGTCTCCCTCTTAACATGTCTCCTGCTTTAAAATGTGCTCCTTCATGTCACTCTTTCTGACACAGGGACTCAGGCAAGGTGAACAGAGACCCTCTGGGTCTTCTGGGACCTGTGTTTGCAACCAGGCCTTGCTGAGGACACTGCAGCTCCCAGGGCGGCCTCGGGGCTCTGGCTGGAGAAGTGAAGTGTGGAGCGAAGGCAGTGCGCTGGCACAAGCAGGTACTGGGGTGACTAATGACTGTTTTTTCCTCCCACACCAGTCACCACTGGTGCCTGCACTGTGGCCAGTGCAGGGTGCAATTCTGTATAATCTCTTTTGACAGCTGGGAGGGGCACAAACCCACAAGACTAATCCAATTACAGTAACCGAGAGCTCTGGCTGCTCACCGCTGACAAGGTGAACACAAGGGCATCCCAATTTCGGGAGCTGGAGCTTCAGGACCAAGCACAGAAAATATTTTCCTGCTTCTGCAACCTGGGGTATTTTTGTTTCATGACAAGTGGTGGTTGTCACTCTGGAGCTGTGTCAATTAGAGTGACATGAAGGGAGCCAAGGGAAGTGGATTGCACTCCCCGCATCCCATAGCCAGGCCTGTGTTTGATGGGTACTTCCATCCGGGAAGGAAGGTGCCCTGAGAGGGGAAGGAGAAAGCTGAGATCTCTGACTTTCTCTGTTGCTGAGTGGCCTTTGGTGGGCTTCAGCATTCTGTTCTATAACACAAGAATATCAGATTATCCCGCGACTACTGTTCTCCCCTTTAACATTCCCTGTGGCTGAGGATTTGAAAGAGGTGCTTCAGCCTGGACAGTTAATTTTACGGGAAGAGCAACGAGAACATAGGGCAGAGGGCATAGAAACAGACAGGTGGGTTGGGGTTACTTCATGAAAGGCTGCAGTGTTCTGCTGAAGAGTCTGGTGCTCCTTTGTAGGCATGGGGGGACCATGGAAGGCATCTGAAGTCAGGATAAGGTGCGTTCAGAACTGGACGGCAGAAAAATGAAGTAGGGTGTCATGTTCAGAAGAACTGAAAATGAGAGAGAAGGCAGTTTGGTGGCTGAACACACTCACACACCTATATCCTTGCTAATGGCGCCAGGCTGTCATCCTAAGGAGCTGTCCTAATTCCGCACCCCCGCTACCCGCCGAGAGCTCGCTCCTTTTCCTCTGCCTTCTTGCTCCCTCTCCCCTCTGTACTGTGGCTTGAGTGGACCCGGGGCTTCACACGGAACTGCCTCCCTAGCAATTTTTTAAAAAGTCAAGGCCTCACTAAACCTGCGCTTATATTTGTTTGTGATCCTCCTGCCTCAGACTCGTAGTGGAGAGTTTTTGTTACCACCTAATCTCATTGTCATTTGGTATTGTGCATTTTCACCTGTTAGTATGGTGGGAATTGACATTTTCAGGTAATTTTGACTTCTATTTTTCATGTCTGTAGTGCAGCCAAACATCTTTTTTATGTTTGTCAGCTACTGGCTTTATCTTTTGTGAGTTTCCTACTTACTCATTCTTTTGTTAGTTTTCCTTTTGGATTTTGTTGTCCCTGTTATTATTTTTGCAGACCTGGGGCCAGAACCCAGGATTTCACATGTTCTAGGCAAATGCTTTACTACTGAGCTACAGCCCCAGGCTCCTTTATGTATTTTGTTTTACTTTTTAATGTTTAATGTTTTGTGGTACTGGGGGTTGATCCTTGGGCTGCACATGTGCTAGGCAAGTGCTCTACCACTGAGCTACACCCCTAGTCCTTTTAAAATTTTTATTTTGAGACAAAGCTTCACTAAATTGCCCAGGCTGACTTTAAACTTGCAGTTTTTGTGTCTCAATTTTCTGAGTATCTGGGATTATACATGTGTACCACTGTGCCAGTCCTCTTTCTGTATATTTTAAATCTTTCTTTCCCTACAGGTTTTGGATACTTTCCTCTTCCACTTATATGTGCTACAAATACATTTTCCCAGTTTATAGCTCATTTATTTTTTTAAAGGAATATAAAACTATTTATTTTGCTCACCATTATTTACAATAAAGTAAACAATATACAGTAGGAAACATTCTGACTACTACAAAGTTGCTTTCCTGGCTTCTGCTGAAAATAGTAACCCATATACTGAAAAGATTGAGCCCACGAGTAACAATCAAGTTGGGGTCAAGAAAAACACGCAGGTCAGTAACTTTAGATTACAAGTTTGTTTGTTCAGTGATTCTATCAGATCCTAAACTGTGAGCACCCCTAACCACTCAGTAGGTTACCATAAGCCAAGTCGTTAGACATCCCAAAATCCTGACTTTTGAGAACATATTTTTGTTGCAAAGCAATGGGTCATGAGGAATCTTTAATGTTCCCTTAACAAGTCTTCCTTAGCTAATTCAAACAAACCAGGTTTTGACTTGTTACCTTATTTGGGTGGGGAAGTTGTTGGTAGAGATAACAATTCTTCAGGAATTTTGCAAGTAAACTGCTGCATTTTTTTTTGACTAAAGATATAGATACAGATTCTGATAAGGCTATTTTAAAAATATCCACTTTAAACAATCCTATTAAGCACAGAACCACCTATTTAACCTGAAAGATTATAGCTTCAGGAAAATGTTTAACTGGAAGTGATTTATTTCTTAGATTGCTCAGAATGAGGGCATCTCAAACATGAACTTATCACCCATAGTTTTGGTTTTGATGACTGCTTAGAAACAAAACAAAAACCATTTATATAAGTATTTTATTTATACTCACACAAACAAAAAACTCAAGAATGGTCCATAAGCACATAAGTTATGAGTTCTGATTGAGTTTGACTATGGACGATTCCCCTAACATTTAGAAAAGCAGAGGAAATGTAGGAGGCTAGCAAATGCTCTTTACTGAAAAGAAAGCAACTACAAAAGCTTTTATTTGTTCAAAGAAACCCAGTGCTAATAGATGCAAAACAAACAAAACCCAACAACTCTCCTAAATATTACTTTCAAAACCAACATATTAAACTTGATTTGCATTAGAATGCTGTTTTTTTCACACCAGTAAATCAAAACCAAGACCCATTATTATCCATATTTTACATATATATATATATATATATATATATATATATATATATATATATATATATAAATGATGTAAGTTATTGAGCTTCATCTTCTGGACAAGAATGGCAAGTTACATCTCTCTTCATAAAAAGCTATTACAATTTGAGGACATTTCATATTTGCCTCTTTTGCCAGCACCAAGTCAGCCTCATCTGAATCTTTCCATTTCATGAGAAACATTAATTCCCCACTACTGTCTGAGGTACCAATTATTCGTTCAGGATCAAAACTTCTAGCAAAGTTTGTCAGCAGCATCTCTTTTTTTTCTTTGATTTGCTATCATCAGATTCACTGTCAGATAAAGATTTTTGTTTTGTACCATCTTTTTCTTTACAAGCTTTTTGAAAATTAAGAAATGCTTCAATTAACTCTGGGCAATCTAAATTTTCTTCGGGTTCACATGTATTATTAGCATCTTAAATCCCTTCTACTTCAGAAAATACTCCAGCTTCCCATTCACTACACAACGGTCCAGTACTTTTTCTACCACAAATTCTTCAGGTTCTGCTTCCTCAACTTTTTTACTTTTTTCATTTTGTTTCTTTCCCATTTTTTGCAATGTAGCTTTATTGGACGCTATTTTTTATTGCAGACTTGAAGAGCTATTATTCACCGCCTCAGATGCTCAGTCACGGGTCCGCAGCATCTTGACCTGCACGCTTGCAGCTCCACTTACATTCCTCTTCATTTCTTTTTAATTTATTATTATGTTTATTTTTGTGGTGCTGCTGATTATTGAAACCAGGGCCTTTGCACTGAGGTACATCTCTAGTCCTTTAAAACATGTTTTTTTTTTTCCCAGTGAGACAGGGTCTATCATGGCTTACATTAGATGTTCCCCCAAACTCTCATGTGCTCATTGGTAGGGCTTTTGGGAGGTAGATGGATCATGGATGTGTGATACTGGGTTAATTCACTGATTGGTTTAGTGTAGTTCTGAGTGTGGATGATGGGTTTACTGAAGAGGGAAGATCCACCCTGGGTATGGCTGGATGTAATAAAAAAGAAAGAAGGATGTCTTCCCACCTTCTACCTGCCCTGTCATGGACTGTTTCTCCTCTGCAATGCCCCTCTGCCATTCTGCCCTGCCTTGGAGGCAGCTGACAACAGACTGAACTCTCTACAAACTGTGAGTTAAAATAAACCTTTTCTTCTTTACTTTGTGGTGCCAAGTATTGTGTCTCAGTAACAAGAAAGAAACTCTTACAGGGTTTCATTTCTAAGTTGTCCAGGCTGGGCTACAACTTGTGATCCTTCTGCCTCAGTTCCCAGAGTGCTGAAATAACATGCATGCACCACCACACCTGACCTCACTTTTTATTTTTACTTTACTTTGTATTTTTAAATTTTAGTGTAGAGAACCCTGTCCCATCTTCATCGCGGTCCAGGAAGGTTTACATTTATAATCACATAGAGAAGTTATTGACATTCTAGTGGGTTAATTCCAATCTACTACTTCCAGTGCAGCCCACTGCTAGAATAAAGACACTAAGACATATATACAGTTATGGAGAGCCAAGGGGTCCTAACTCCAGCTGAGATAATGGTTCACTGGAACAAAGCCCTTCCCAGGTTTTGTTAAGGGAAGGGGAGTGGCTCAGGAGTGAGTGACAGTGTGAGTGGCAGGAAATACACGGCTGCCGTGACCGCCATAAGCTGGGCTAGGTAGGGGGTCTGAGATCACCTCTGCAAAAGGAGAGGGCAAGAAACGCAGAGAGAGCACTCTGCGTAACACAGCTGAGGTAGGGTCTGATAACCTGGGGTCGGTGCTTCAGCTATGTTGTACAGTCCTTTTTGCCCTGGGAAGTCACAGCTTCTATCTTAAGGCTCAGTCCCAGCTGACAGCATGGAGCTTGGCTCTCCATCCCTCCCAGCTCAACCACGCATTTGGGGGAGTCGCTGGGTGAGGAAACACTGACCTATCTATCACCTTGCTTCAGAGATTATGCCTCAGCAACTCAGCCAGCCCAATTTATATTGCTTAAAGCCAATTGAAGGGACAGAGAGATAGCCTGGCCAGCTCTGTACATATCAACACATGGAGACGGGGCCAAGTTCATCCAAAATGGAGATAGTTGCTCTTCTTTTCAAGGAGAGTCCAGGAGAGTCATCTGTGTGGTTCCCCACACTTTAGCATTAAAGTTTTATTTTTCCAAATGTACAGCTGATTGAACCTGCCCATCAGCTTCATCAGCAGCTGGGTCATCTCCACCCTTGATATTTCTGGTATGAATAACTTGAGCTCTGTGCTTTGAAACCAGCTTGATAAGTCCTTTACTAAGGGGCTCCTGAAAAACTGAGTTGGTCAATGAAACACATACCTTCAGTCTCTCAGAGACCGCAACTGGAGTTATTTTATAGTTGGGAACTTCCTTACAGTGTTTGTTGTAAGTTGCTTTATCAAATGAGACCAGATTATTGAGCTTGTCATCGAACTTTGACTTTAGACCTCTTCTTTTGGCCTTGCCTCCAGATTTTTTGCTGGGTCTTTGTCTTTCCTGGCCAACTTTCCAGCATCTTTCTTTTTGTCAACTTGGGGGGAGGGGGGGGATAGCAACAGTGATCACTGCAGCCTCAGTAAAATGTCAGACAAAAAAGTTAACTTTGGTTATTACAGTGACTCTAGAAAAGCAATCACAGATGAGTGAAACACAGTTTATCAACATCATGTTTATGGTTTGTTCTTTGGTGTCTTTTAAAGAACTCCTCTACATTCAAATCCTGAAGCTAGTCGATATTTTCTAAGCATTTCAATGTTTTCCTTTGACCTTTAAGTCTTTGATCCACATTGAAGTTATTTTGCATATGGCATAAGGTAAGGGCACACAGTATCTTTTCTACATGGATGCTCAGTTGTCCCAGCACTGTGTATTGAACAGTTCTTGGCTCAGCTCTGTGAACCAGGACCAAGACTGGATGAGGCAGGCAAAGCAACAGCTGTCAGCATCCTGCAAGTTCACGGGAGGTAGCTGAATGCGAGTACCTTCTTAAACGTTACCTCCCTCTCCGTCCTCTGCCATTCTCCCTTTGGGAACTCATACCATGTTGGGAAGGTTCCTCTTGTCATCGCTGGTCCCTAATACCTAGGAGATTTTGGGTCTCCTGCCCAGGAATGTGTGAGCCTCTGATACAGACTGGCCTTTGTGAAGGAGGAGGTGCAGCCCTGGAATCTCCTATCTGCTCTGTCTGGGGAGGCCAAAGGAGACCTCAGAGAACAGTGGGACTGGGACATTGTATCCTGAGGTGCCTTTAGAGGAACCCACAGGGCTTGTGGTACTTGTGAGTCCTGTCCCCTGCCTTCTCCATAGAAAGTGGAAAGTGCTTGGGGCACCCCAAGAAGTTTCAGTTACTCAAAGACATGGAATCAGACAACAGTAGAAGTAGAGAAACTTTTCTTCTAATTCTTGGTGTTCCCCACCCCCACTTTGGTATGGAGAAACTGCAACCCCAACTTTATATATATATATATATATATATATATATATATATATATATATTCACCCACTTCTCTCTCTCTCTCTCTCTCTCTCTCTCTCTCTCTCTCTCTCTCTCTCTCTCTCATAGAGAGAGAGAGACAGACAGACAGACAGACAGACACAGACAGACGGGATGACGACGGGATCTCTTTAAGTCATTGAGTTGCTCCAGCTGTGCTGGACCTTTTTATTCTCCAGCCTCAGCCTCATGGAATGCTGAAATCATAGGCACTTTGTTTTGAAACTGTGTGTGTGTACATGCACTATTGGGAACTGAATCCAGACTTTTGTACTAAGCTACATCCCCAGTCCTTTTTATTTTTTAATCTATTTTTAAATTTTGCTAAATTGCCTAGGTGAGATTTAAACTCCTGTCTCAGCCTCTCAGAGTGCTGGGATCTGCTCAGTTCCTGTTTATTTTTAATTTTTATTTTTTGAGATAGTCTCTGTTGGCTGAGGATTTAGCTCAGTGGTGTAAGTGCCTGCCTTGCAAGGGCAAGGTTGTGAGTTTGATACCCAGTACTAAAAAAAAAAAAAAAAAAAAAAAAAAGAGAGATAGTCTCAGTTGTAGTCAGGAGTTTGCAAAGGGATCAATTACACACAGGACACATAATTTATAGTATTATTTATAGTGATCACCCAAGGTGTCAAATACAATGAAAGTGCAGGAGATCTGTCCACAATACTAAAGACAATCCAACGGAGGGCCTGGATCCCATGCCAATAACCTACAAGAATTCAGCTGAAAAGCTAGAGCCCATGACAATGACTCATACAAATCCGTTTCACAGATCTGCACTGGGAAGGTCCAAAGGTCAGCAATGGAAGCTGAAAAGTCTATGCAAGCAGGATAAAGGAGGATAAAGGATCTCTGCCAGTAGGTTGAGGATTCTGAAGTGGAGCCAAGAAGCAACACTCAAAATAAGGACCTGGGCTCCCCTGAAAAGTACCACAGCTATCCTCAGTGACAGTGAGGTCCGAGCTCCTCTGACAGGAGAACAGCTGAATACATATCAGGCAGCCAGCGTGACAAACTTCTCCTGGAGATTAAACAGCACACATCTTTCCCACAGGAGCCAGGCAGTGATGCTCAAAGTAAGGACCAGCGCTCCCTCAAAGTGAGCCACAACCATTCTCAGCAACAAGGTCCTGAGCTTCTCTGATGATAATAGCTGAGTTCATATCAGGGGAGCCAGCATGACAAGCTCCTCCAGGAGAACCAATGGCTCCGAACAACACCATTTAGGAGAATCCACAACATTCTCTTCCTCTCTAGGTCTCCTTTTTTATGCTGGCTACAGTCCCCAGGTGGGCCATTCACACTCAGCACCGAGCTGATTCAGTTCAGCTGGTGTTTAAATTGACCACCAGTTATTAACCCACCACAGTCTTACTAAATTCCTGGCTGGTTTAAAGCTTGTGACCCCTCGGTCTCAGACTCCTGAGTAGCTGGGATTGCAGGTGTGTCTCACCTTGCCAGACCTTTTGATTCTCTTTGAATCCAATTCCATCTGGGAGAAAGACTCCCATGTCCCCCCGCCCCCCATGCAGTTGCTAATTCACCCTTGTTATCTCTAGGGACTGTGTTCAGGTTTTGAAAACTTGTGGGGGCTCTGGTGTCTGACTAGACACCATTTTACTCTATTTTTTTTTGTAGTTGTTGTTTTTATTTTGTTTTGGGGGTTACCTGACATCCTGGCAAGTGATAGCAGTTTGCTAATAATACTCATAGAATGTTTTCTTTTACATTCATTTATTTGAGAGGGAGAAAAAGCTCGCCTTGTGTATTTCACATTATGTGTGCATTTGTATAACAAGATGCAGGAAAGGAGAGTCACTGACATGTTGATGGTGGCCATGTCTGAGTGATAGGATTCAGGTTTCTTGTCTTACACATTTTTGAGTTGCTCGTACTTTTTTTTACAATGAGCATATGTTAGTACATAATCAGAAAAGAACTGTTTTTGTTATGCAGAAAGGTGGGTATATTTAAGTGAGTAATAATATAAGAAGTAAATTTGTCAGCATTTTGGAAGCCCAGGGAGGGACTTGTAGGTATGGGCTTGTCTGGGGGCCTGTAAGGAGCAAGTCGGGATTTGTTGAACCCCAATCCTGGAGAAGAGCCAGGGCTGACTTCCTGTCCTGCCACCATGGGCGGGGGCTGGGCTTCTTCTTTTCAGTGTGGTTGGTTCAGAGGATTCTGTTTCAGAGTCTTGAGTTCATTCAGCCTTTTAATCAGATAAAGTATTGATCATTTTGCTAGACGGAGGCCGAGTTTCTGTGGTGCGTTATATCTTTACTTGCATTTAGACGGCTTGTGTGGAAAAGTGGGGGTTCTAGATGGCTTGGTTTGGGAAGCACTGTACACCGTCTGCTGTGACTTAAGTTGACTGCAACAGCTTCTTCCTTCTCAGAGACTTGTGGCTGTGCGCCAAGTTCATGGTGCTGACTCCTTCCCGAGGAGGGCATAATTTGACAGGCCCGGGGCAAAGGATTCCTGAGGTACAGCCCTGGGAATCCCTGGGGTCATTGCCCTCAGGAAGAGACTTTTTCAGCTCACAGCCCAAGCTACTGTTTAATCTTTAATGGGGCTGTACAGTCCAGACACAACAAGGAACAGACATTCACCCACTTGAGCATTTACCTGGCTTCCTGCTCTGATTCCTGTTTTGGGATAGCAATAGTTTGGATGACAGTGTCTGCCAGGCACAAGATAATACAGACTAAGTAGCTGCTACTCAGTAGCCCTGTGGGAGGATAAGGCAGTCCCAGTCCTTGCCCTGATAGAAGTGGAGACCTGTGGAAGGCAGGTGTGAAGAGCGCTGTGGGAGAAAAACAGCATGAGAGGGAGAGGTGAATTTACTGCTGCGGCCCACAGCAGCCAGCTTGGCTAGATGGGGCAGTGGCAGGAGTCTGCCCAGGAGATGTTTGACAGAGACACAAAGAAAGAATTTGTTAGGTGAAAAGAGTGGGGAGGAGCTCCAGGAGGAGCTGTCTACAGAAATCTTGAGGTGAAAGGACCAGCTGTGTCCAGCTGAGAGGTGCCCTTGTGGTGGCCAGAAGAGAGAAAACAGGGTGGGAAAATGGCCACCAGGTCTTACAGGACCTCCTAGGACAGTGATTCTCAGCTGAAGGTCATTCTGTGTTCTGGGGACAATTGGCAAAGTTGTCACAAGGGCGCACGTGCATGTATGTGCGTGTGTGTGCCTCTGTGTGTGTGTACATGTTTGCTAAACATCTCCCAATGCTCCCCATAGCTGCTAGGAACAAGAACGACCCAGTTCAACATATTAATAGGACTGAGATCAAGGAACCCCCTCCTAGGACCACTTTAAAGACTTTGTTCCTTATTCCAAGACTCAGGGGAAAATCATGAAGAAGTTTTACACAGGAGAGTGATACAATAAAATGTATGCTTTAAAATGATTAGTTGCTGACCTGAGAAAATTTTGAGACCCAACTGGGGGATTTCTGTTTCCACAGTCCTCCCATACACTGAGGTTTACCTTTTGGCCAAGTTGTGGCCATCTGGGGCCATCAGGGCAGGAAACCCAATTCAGATAGACACTAAGAACTAAGCAAGGCAGGGCTTTTTCCCCAAGCCACAAGAGGCATAGCACTCAAGCCCACAAAAATGTCACAGGCTGGTGTGACAAGCAGGAAAATCCCTGTAGAGATGTCCATGCCCTAATCCCCCAAATCTATGAATGTGCTACCTTACATGCAAAAGGGATTTTACAAACATAGTTAAGCATCTTGAGAAGTGAGAAGATTATCCTGGATTATGTGGATAATCCAGTGTATGTGGATAGTCCAGTGTAATCAAAAGAATCCTTCTAAAAGGAAGTCAAGAGGGTCAAAGAAGAAGAAAAAAGAAAAAAAGACAGTCAGATTTGGAGATTGGATGACAAAAAAAGAGAAGACAAATAGACTGATTTGAAAGATGGCTTTGAAGATGGAGGAAGGAAGAGAACTATCAGACAGTAAATCTGTGTGCCACTGACATTTTGGTAATTTGTTATATGGCAACAGGAAACTAATACAGCCTTGCTGGGCATGATGGTACAAACCTGCAGACCCAGCATTCAAGAGGTTGAGTAAAAGGATTGTGAATTTGAGACCAGCTTGGATTACCTAGTAAGACCTTGTCTCACAAACCAACAAAGAAGTTATTACAGCCTAGAAAATGTTTTTATTACCTCTGAAATAAAAGAGGAAAACTGCCAACTAGAATTTAACGTTTTCCGTTATTTTAAAATTTGTTTTATCGGGCAACCCGCTTGGAACGCCTTCTGTCTCTCTTCAGACAAGCTTTCTTTCTCTCAAGAAATATATTCTGCTCTCAAAAACATTGTTGTATCATATTTAACCAATACAAAAAGATGTAAAGTCTAATAAAAACACAACTAGTTATTACCTCCAAACAAAGAAAGAAAGCATTTCTGCTATAGCGGAAGGCCCTTGCAGATGCAAGCCTGATTTTATTCTACTCTCTTCCTTAGAGGCAATTGGTATTATAAATTTGGTAATTTTTATTCCTGTGGATTTTTGTACACATATCCCCAAACATAGACTATAGATGCTCTTTGACTCAACATGGGGTGACATTTCAATAAACCCACTGCAGGTTAAAAATATCATAAGTTGATTGAGCAGAACTGTTTGCAGTCTCACTGTTTGAATGTCTACTATGTACCTTTTAATTTTGTAACTTGAACAACTACATCTGAGATGACAGTATATAATTTATCAACTAGTGATTTCTTAGTGTTTTTTTTTCTTTTTCCTTTTAGAATTCTGTATTGTTGCTACCCTTTTTTCTTTTGCTTTTTTTCTCTTTAAGTAAAATTAAAAAAAAATAGCATAAGTTGAAAATGCATTTAATGCTTCTAACCAATAAGCATCAAAGATGGCCTCTCCTACTTTAAGTGTGATCAGAACACTTATAATACCCTATAGTTGGGCAAACCATGTAACACAGTCTATTTTATAATAAAGTGTGGGCTACCCCACTCATTTATTTATTTACTTTGGGGGTGGGGTCAACACAGGGTGCCTCTGCGTAGTAGTCCTGGATTGTGACAATACTCCTGCCTCCGGCCCCAGAGTGTAGATATCACAGACATGCACTTCTCACTTACTGAATACTTGTATTCAAAAATGATTGTAATGCAGGACGCTGTACAGCCTGTTGTTACCCCTATGACTGAATGGCTGGCTGGGAGCTGTGACTCCCTGCCACTGCCCAACATTGTGAGGGGGTACAGTACTGCACATCACTAGCCCAGGCAAAGATTCACATTCAGAATTTGAAATGTGAGCTGGACTTGGTGGTGCACACTGCTGAGGACCAGCTTGATGCAGTGTAAGCAGGCAATAATTAATATTAATAAATGGGCACAAAACCAAATTGAGAGTCTATCTTAGGCCTATCTGAGTTGTGGCGAGATCACTGGCTTAAGGACAGATTAATCTTTAAGCCAATGGTCAGAGTCAAGGCTAGCAAACTGGCCTGTGAAGTTCTGGCACTTCAAAGCAAGATAACATGGCAGTTGAGGACTTGACTTATGCAAATTCCATCTAGCTCAGTTAGCAGACAATCAGGTTACTAGTTAACCATGATCTGTTCCTGTGTGCTTTTTCCAAAAATGCATTGTTCCTCAATTCTTAAATCTTGACCACCCCCACTGGTTCCTGCAGCCCACCAGCACAACTCCCTCTTAAGTTGTACACCTAAAAAAAGAGACCAAAGACACCATACCATGCCTCATGGTCCTAGCCCATCACTAAGGCTTTGACCAGGCAGGTGGATCGCAAGTTGGATTCCAGCCTGGGTAACTCAGCAATTTAGAAAGACCCTGTCTCCAAAGAAACAAGGTATGCAGATATAGTTCAGTGCGAAGGTCCTGGATTCAATCCCAAGTACTAAAAAAAAAAGTAGTTTTCCTATTGTATACTGTTTCTTTTTTCTTTTTTAAACCATTGTAAAGTCAAAAAACTGTTAGTTGAAACACTATAAGTCAAGACTCATTTGAATGATTTTGTGTGCTGTTGCATATACCTAGCATCTTGGTGTGTGATTTCTTGTGCAGTTTACTTTTCATGCCTAACATGTCTTGAGAATCATTCTTACTGATGCACATGGCAGCTCTGTGCTGTATTTCTCTACTGTGTTTGTTATACTTTACTGATGAGCATTTGGGCTGTTATTGATATGGGGCTATCACAAAAATGATGGTCATGACATTTTTCTATTTGCCTTGTGATTTTCTGCAGGGGTGTCTCTCAGGTTCATTTCCAAGAGTGAAATTTTCAGGGCCTTGGATAAACAGCTTTAGGGAGAGTTTCTGACCACACTGCAAAGAGGCTGGGCCAATCCAAACTCAACTGGCAAAACACAGGGTTCTTAGGGTCATAGTGTATTGGTAGTACAAAATTTTTGCCAATATTATGTATGTGAGAGGACACTGTGTTATGATAAAACTCTCATTGTGTAGATCACTATGGAGTTGAGTTTACAGGTCATTTCTGTTCCTTCCTCTATGAATTCCCTGGTCATCTCTTCGCTCATTTTTTGGTAGGGTTGGTTATCTGTTTCTTGTTGATTTGTAGAAATTTTTGGCATTATTTTGAGTCTTTTGCCTTTGCTGCTTTATGTGGTGTATCTTCTCCCATTTTATGGTTTGTCTTGTCAAGAAGACAGGGTGTTTTTGATAAAGAGTCTTCATCTTACCCCAAGGCAGCACTGGGGCAGAAATTTCATTCCATGGTCCACCTAGGTTCATGTTTCAATGCGTGGCTGGTGAGGAGAGTGCTCCATAAAATGGTTTTTTTGTTGTTTTTTTTTTAAATTTTATTTAAAGAGAAAAAAAAAAGCAAAACAGAAAAAGGGATAGAAACAATACAGAATTTCAGAAAAAAAAGCAGTAAGAAATCACTAGTTGATAAATTACATATTGTCTTCTTAGACCTAGTTGTTAAAGTTACAAAATTAAAGCATACAAAGTGGACATTCAAACACTGAGACTGCAAAGAAGTTCAATGATCCAGTAACAATTTAGCAACATGGTTATCAATCCTACACACTTAAACATACATGCAGTCATATCCTCTAGAGCACTTTCTTTTCTTCTTTTTAAGTCCATTATCTGCTTAGTTATATCCTGTTTCAGGTTTCTCAGTACCTTACTGACTTGTTTTGTTGTTGCTATATACTTTTAATCACCTTATATAATTCTGTTGCCTTGTTTTTGAGTTTCTCCTCATTCATGATCCATGGATCGGCTTTGGTGGAGTTGGGAGATTTTTGGAGGTATTTTGTTACTTTTTTTATCTACTTTTTTTTTTTTGAAGGTAGCAAAATACAGCAGAACAAGACAGAACAAACCCATGCAACTGTACTGCAATAAAACTACCACAGAGCAGGTCACCAGGACACAAGCAATGGGCTCAATAGTACAGCCCATTTTGTTCACACTAGCTGTTCTCCCAATCCGGCAGAGGAAAATGGAAGGAAATATCGAACTTTCAAAAACAGAACATTGAACAAAGCAGTAACATTAATCAAAACTGAGCAAAACAGTGATAAAAATACTTGCCTTCAAAGAGATGGTAGAAAGAAATCCCCCTTACTTGCCATGCTGTATACATTCATCCTCCAAAAAATACTCAGACTGCCAGTGCCTACTTGCTAACGGGGTGGGGTGGGGTGGGGTATAGATCAATGTCTGATTCTTAGCCCACGCACCAGCAGGTCCCCAGCTGCTAACCAGGGCGGCGAGTAGGCTGCCTGTTCTCCAGCCAAAGTTCCAACATGATGCAGAGTTCAGGAATCACTGATAGTTCCCACCCCTGTGCGCTGGCAGCTTGCCAGGCCCCCCATAAAATGGTTTTCAAAGGTGAAGAATGCTTCTGGACATGCTTAGTTTTGTTAATAATGCATGAAATGGTAGCCACATACTATTTAGACCACAGTCACAAACTCCTTGCCTACAAGAGGCCGGGTGGGTGACACGATGGGCTAAAGTGGGCTAAGGGAGCAGGCAGCCCCCAGAGGCCCTTCCTTGATGCCGTCCTGAGCACTTACATCCTCATAGCAACCCTGTGAGGTAGCCACCAGTATTACTTCCATTTTGACAATCAGGGAACCTGGGCTGAAAGAGGTTAAGCAATTTGCCCAAAGCCATGTAAGTAAGAAGTAAACATGTCAGGATTTGAAACTGGGCTATCCAACCCCAATGCCTACTCTTTGAACCATGATGCCAAAATGCTGCTTGAGGTCTAAAAAATATTTAACATTTCTCTTAACTCTACTATGAAAAATGCCTCTGTGTGGTTGAGATGAAGCATGGCAGCTGGCCCTGGGCTTCAGTTGGGAGGGAACAGAGCATGGAAGGCAGTGCAGCACACAGGAGTAGAAAGGCCTGCCACAGACATAGTGGTTCCTCAGTTCTAGCTGACTCATCCCAGCAGAGAACGTAGACCTTGTGTTGTTGCCAAAACTCCCTTCTTCCCTCCCTCCCTCCTTCCTTCCCTGGCTCCCTTCTTTCCTTTTTCCTTTTTGTGGTACTGAGAATTGAAACTAGGGCCTTCTCACTGTTCTGCATCCCCTAGTTCTTTTTCAAATGTTTTCTTTTGAGACATAGTCTTGCTAAATTTCCCAGGCTGGATTTGAACTCATAATCCTCCTGCCTCAACCTCTCAGAGCACTGAGATTGCTGTACAGGTATGCACCACCTCCCCTAGCTTTGAGTGTTGATTTTTGAGAAGTTAAACATCTGGATTTTTATAGGAGTGACAGCTATTTTTTAAGGACTGGCAATCATATTCAGTAACTTCACAAAATTTCTCAGGTCAGATAAAATATTTTTGTAAACTTCCACTTGACTTTTTTTTTTTTTTTTTGCAGTACTAAACCTTGAACCCAGGGCCTTCATGCTGAGTTATATCCCCAGATCTTTTTTTAGTTTTTATTTTGAAACAGAATCTCACTAAGGCAGAACTCAAACTTGTGATCCTCCTGCCTCAGCCTTCTAGAGTACTGGGATTACAGTTGTGTACCACTACAACTGGCCACTTTGTGACTTATGATTGACTCCAGAATAAATGATCTGTTTGCAGCATGATTTGCCTTTGAGGGTAATCAGTTCTATAAGAACCACATGGAGGCTGGGGATTTAGCTCAGTGGCATAAGCGCCTACCTTGCAAGCGCAAGGTCGTGAGTTTGATCCCCAGTACAAAAAAAAAAAAAAAAAGAAAAGAAAAGAAAACACATGGAGCCAGGCATGGAGTTTGCCACAAGTCTGAGACCAGTCTGAGCTACATAATGAACTCCAGGCCAGCCTGAACCATATAGCAAGACCTTGTCTCTAAAAACAAAGACAAAACAAAAAAGAACCATATAGAATAGCATTTCCTATGACTTACACTAAAATAACCTTTGTCAAATAATAAGAATCCTTCTTTAGTTGAATTCTTAGGAATTTGGAGTCCCCAAAACAATCTTAGAGACTTCAGTCAAATGTCCTATTAATGGTCTCCTTTCCAGACAAAGGTTGAGACAGATTAAGTACGGCAGTCACAGAGACTGGGACAGATGTTTTGGCGTTGACATGTTTGCTACTGCAACTTATGAAATGATTGTTTTTTTCTCCCAGGCCAAAGCAATTGTCTTAATATCTGTAATTTACTTGAAAATATGGTGGATCAACAGTGTAATGCTGTGTACTTGCTAGTGAGGTTAAAGTTCAGTTCTGGAGCAATGTGTACCTGAGACACATCAGCTAGCACTGTATCAGAAAAGCCAACCCAGATGGCCCTACAAGGGCCTGAGTAATCTATATTTGATCTGTAATAGACATTTTGCTCATCAGCACAATGAATATATGAGAAATGGAATTTTCCCTTGATGAAATAGCAGTTTGGTAATCAGCATGAGAATGATGGAAAAAGGCTCTAATACTTGAGATATTCCCCAGGGACCTACCTGAGCAGGGTGTGGGTACAGCATGGCCGCAGCACTTTAGGGAGGGTGGAAGGGTGGTGCCAGCCCCTTGGCCCTCTTATGTCCACATGTTGGCCTGGAAAGGTTTCTGTTTACCTGACTGCTGTGATTTGAATATGGTTTTAGTGTCTCCAAGGAAGCAATGTGTTACAGGCTTGTTCTTTAGTGTGGAGATGTTTCAAGGCAGACCTTTAGGAAATGGAGCCTGGTGAGAGGTCTTAGTCATGAGGGACATGGCCTCAGAAGGGATTATAAGACTCTAGGACATTGGCATCTTGGTTTTTTTTGTTTTTGTTTTTGTTTTTTCCTTTTTGAGGCAGAGTCTCTCTATACAGTTCAGGCTGGCCTTGGGCTCACTTTGTAGCCCAGGCTGGTCTCAAACTCGCAATGATCCTCCTATCTCAGCCTGCCCAGTGCTAGGATTACAGGAGTGTGCCACCATGCCCGGCAAAAATTATTCTCTTTTTTTTTTTTAGTTCCAGGGTTCGAAGGCAGGTGCTTATGCCACTGTGCTAAATCCTCGGCCTCTGCATCTTGTTTTAGAGCCTGGATGTTTCATGCCCTTACATCCTCTGAACTGTGAACTTTTTGCTTTATGAAAAACTGCATGCAAACTGCAATCTCAGGTATTTTGTTATACTACCAGGAAAATGGACAGATACATTGATGCTGACCACAGAATAATGAACTCTTGACTTGAAAATGCTACTTCTTCTCTGGTGTTCCATTCATGTTGTTTGGTAGTTGAATCGCTTAAGAGGATATGAGGTTGGACATCATGGGCTGGTTATATATCTCAGTGGTACAACTTGCCTAGCATGCAGGAGGCTCTGGGTTCCATCCCTGGTTCTACAAGAAAAAAAAATGGAGTCTAGTTCTCTCCCCTCAAGAGTGGGCTGTTCCACAGTATGTGATTCTGAGGACATCATGAAAAGCACTGTGACTTCCTCCTTGTTTTCTCTCGTAGTCACTCCCTCTGGGGGAAGCCCACTGCCATGATGGGAGGACACTGAAGAAGCTCTATGCAGACGTCCACGTGGCGAAGAACTGGGGCTTCTTGCTGACAGTCTGCAGGTGAGTCATCTTAGAAACAGATTCTTTAACACAGTCAATCTTTAGACAGCAGCAATTTTATAGACAACTTCTCTTTTACTTCCTCCTACTCATCTGTGCCCTTCACGCACCCCATCCTGCTCCCCCACCCTGCCCTGCTTCTTTCTCTGGTACTGTGGATTGAACTCAGAGGCTTCACAATGAGCTACTTTCTTAACCTTTTTTTTTTTTTTTGGGGGCACAGGGTCTTGCTAAATTGCCCAGGATGGACTTGAACTTTTGTTCCTCATGCCTCAGTCTCCCAGAGTGCTGGGATTACAGGCGTGTGCTACCATAGCCCAGCTTGCTTGACTGCTTGACTACAACATCATGAGAGCCCTGAGCAGAATCACTCAACTAAGTCACTCTGAATTCCTGACCCACACAAACTGTGAGATAGCAAATGTTTATTGTGTTGAGCTGCTGGGCTGGATAATTTGTTACACAGCTAGTTAACAGTTTATCCTCTAAATAATTTTTACCTTTTCTAGAGTTACGGACTTCTTTGAGAATCTGGTAAGGATTTTAGACTCTCAGAAACATAAAGACACAAAAACATGAAGCTTCTAATTTCTAAGAGGGTCACATATCCTAGTAAATTCCATTCATGTATTACAGGTGAAGAACTCTTTCCTGAAATACTAGAATAGTACAAGTACAAATTCTCCCAAATATCCACTTGCTGTGGATGACTAATTTTTTTTTTTTTTTAAGATAAGGTCTCACTCTATAATTCAGGATGGATTTGAACTCACTATGTAGCCAGTCTGGTCTCGAACTCATGGCAATCCTTCTGCCTCAGTCTCATGAGTGCTGGGATCATAAGTTTGTGCCACCAAGCCTGGCTTGTGGATAACTAATTAAATACATTTTTAAATCTGTGCTTCATTCTGTTTTTCCTTAAGATGGAAGAATCAGTTAAAAAGGCCCTGCCCTTTCCCCCTCCTTCCCCCAGGCTCTTTCCACCAGCACATTTCAGAGGGCAAAGTATCCAAAGGATCTTTCCTCATGGTTCTATTTTTGTGATTCAGTTCTTATGGAAAAGAGAATCAGGGTGACCGGCGGGGTTTCCAGAAAAGTCAGAAACAGTAGTTATTAGAAATACAGGAAGGAATTATGTTCTTGAAAGATTAAAACTCCAAGGTTCGCAAAAAGTGACTTGGTTTCTTTATACTCCCAGGACACATCAGAGCATTTGGGGAACTCCGGCTACTTGAGCCCCTTTACGCTATTTTCACACAGACACATCTCCAAGCTGATGTCAGTATGTATAGTTGTTCCTCTCCATTTGCTACCTGGGGATATAAAGACCTCGAAGGGGATTGACAGAAGGGCAAATAGTCAGACTTCCTCTCTGAGATCTGTCTCTGCCGAATCCCTTGCGGCCTTGATTTCTGCCCAAACCAAGAAAAGTATTACCAGTCCCGAGAGTGAACTTCCTCTCTGGGCAGCCCAGCAGTCTCACTTCTGTTCAGGACTGCTGCTGTTCTCTGGGCCGCACAGGCTGTGTCTGAAAACACAGCCCTGGGAAGAAGCAGTACTTAGAGCTGTGATGGTGTGTTCACTCTGGGGCAAATTTTGTTTGGGAAACTTTTAAGATGTAGAGTTTGGGTACATGGGACTAGAATTCGGGAAGAAGCCTGGGCACGGAAATGTTGCTAGATAGGGCATTATGAGGGCTTCTGTCCTGTTTCTTGGTGTCCAGAACAAAAAATTGGACAACATGCACAGAAAAGGTAGGGAGAGTAAACATTGATTGAAGACAGAAAAGAAGTAGTACACTGTGTAGGGTGAGAACGGGCTGTTGAAAAGGCTCACAGCTCCCTGAAGGACATAGGGAAAGAGGTCTTTACTATCCAGAATACCTGGATTGGCCTGTACCTCATGTAAATATGGCATTGGAACAATTGTCTTAACAAGAAACTTTCTGGGTCTCTTCCCAGATGTAAGATCAGAAATAGTGTCTTTTGATTGGTTAAATGTATATGTAAATGAAGGTTTGGGAAAGCATCTTCGGACTGGTCCTTCTAACAGCATCAGATTCAGATGAAGGATTAAGATGTTGCTTTGTGATTGGTCCTGTGTACAGAGTTTAGAAGCTGAAAACCAGGAGTTGTTTTCGGTCCAGCGATGTGTACATATCTTCTCTTTTTGGAAAACATCTTTAACACATTCTACATGGTTAGTTGTCTGGTTTGCCCCATCCCTAATCTCTGTGAAACAGGATGATAACAGTGTTTGCTCACTGAGTATAGACTTGTATAAACTTGTGAGTAGGAGAAGAAAAGTTCACAAAAGGAGTGAGGAAAAATTATAAAACAGATTGTGAGAAATAGGAGAGAAAGGTTTAAGAGAAAATGAACAAGGAAGCTTAAAGATGGAAATGGTGTTCATTTCACATGCAAATATAAGCGGAAATGTTAAACCACTGATGGTCAAACATGTGATGTATATTTAGCTTGTGTTTCTAGTGAGTCTTGGAAACAGAAAAGTAATGGGGCGGAAGGGACAGAAATGTGATGGAAGAAGGCTAAGGGGTGAATTGAAGAGGTGCCACACCTAAAAATGCCTAAAGATAGCCAAGATTTGAACCTAGACAAGGCAGACACTGCTGTCAGCCTCCAGGATGAGCTAAGCGGCCGCTGGAAGGGTGTGTTGAAAAGAGTACACTCATTTTGCTATTTGGTCATCATCTACTCTTGCTGAGTGAATGAAATCACATTTCAAACGAATAAGAGTTATTCTTTGGTGATGCATTTATTCTTCGGTGTGAAGTAAGGGCAGTCTGAATCACTCAAAGGGCAGGGCAGCGGGAGGGAAGGTGGTTCCTTCTGCCCGGCCGCGTGGGTGGAAGCTCAGAGACGCCCAGCTTCCTCGAATGTTAGATGAGTGTAGAGAGTGAAGACAAGCTGGACAAATTGCAATAGACAAGCCTACGATTTAGATTCTGACTACAGAAAACTCATGACTTTCAGTATTATTTTTTCTTGAAATAAATTTATTTTCTGTATGTTTTCATAAATAATGTTCCGCAGGTTTAATATTATTCTTAGTGACAAAAATAGAAAACTAATAAATATAGACAATGTTTTCCAAGAACACTCCAAGGCACTGGCAGGTACCTCCCTGGGGCTCTGGCAGTTTCCATGTGTCATCCTGTGCCAAAGGCCTGCCTACCTCTGTGGCTGTGTCACTATGACAACCATTCTAGAGCTTCTTTCCCTTGGACAGCAATGACCCTGGCCCTTGGACACAACGCATTATGCAGATCTTGTAGGCTACTTTGCCCTTAGATGTGCATTTAGGTTTTTGACCCTAGGTAAAAAAAAGTTCCCAGTGTCACATTAAAATATGCAAATAGAAGTAATAAAAGATACATTTTTTGCTCACTATTTTGGGGCTACTAGGTATAAGAAAAGGGAAAATAACTGGGTATATGGTGAGCACCAGTAATTCCAGCTGCTTGGGAGGACTGTCAAATTCGAGCATATCCTAGGCAATTTAGCAAGAGTCTGTCTCATGATGAAAAGATGAAAAGGGCTGGCAGGGGACGGGGGTGGAGTTCAGTGGTAGAGCACTTGCTTAGCATGCATGAGGCCCTGGATCTAATAATCCCCAGTACCTCAAAGAAAAAGAAGGAAAAGGAGGAGGAAAGAGAGAAGAGGGAGGAGAAGAAGAAGAGGAAGGGGAGAGGAGGAAGGAGAGGAGAAGGAGGAGGAGGAATATGATAGGAATAGGACTATCATGTCCCCACCAGCCTTTCCTATTGAAAGCTCTGGCTCGGGTGATGGAGAGTGAGACTCGGTCACACAGCTGTGTGTGCAAAGCAGGTCTCTTGATGGGACCAAGAACACAGCCGACCACCTCCTGGTTAGTTTGTAGGAGCACTGGCTCCTTTGATGTAACAATCAAGCAGATGCTGGACTTTCTCAAAGGTAACCCAGAGACTCAGACTGTTGGCTGACTCTGGAGGCCACCTGCGTCCTTTGGATGCAGTAAGTGACTGTGTAAATTTCTCGATCCAGAGGTGGCACCACAGTCGAAGGCTGTTTCTGTCACAGCAGTGCGAAATCCTACTGGAAAGTAGGATTTGACAGGTGCCCAGGGGGAGGAAAGGGCTTTCAGGCTGGAAACAAACCCAGATGTTCTTCACCAGAAAAATGATGATACACAGTGACCTACCCCTAGGATGGGTCTATCAGAAATAAATAAAAAAGAAATAAAAAGAGAAATGATCATGTAATAACTTGGATGTATCTCTAGAGAATTATGCTGAGTGAAAAAAAATCCCAAAAGATTGTATTATTCCATGTATATAAGATTGTCTTAAATTTTTATTTTGATACATGTTAGCAGTCTGTGATTTCATGTACATATCACATCTTAATTCTTGTTCTGTCCTCTCCCTCTCCTCCTTCCTCTTCCCTCCATCTCTTGGTCCCCTTACCCTTTGCAACAGATCTGTCTTTATCTCCTATTATCCATCCTTTTTTGTCTTTTTGAGACAGGGTCTCCCTATGCATTTCAGGCTGATTTTGAATTCACTTTGTAGCCCAGACTGGTCTCAAACTCACAACGATCCTCCTGCCTCAGCCTCCCAAGTTCTGGGATTACAGGCATGCATCACCATGCCCGGCTGTCTTTATTTATATTTTGGACTTCTCATACAAGAGACATTTGTGACATTTAAGCTTGTGTGTCTGATTTATTTCCCTTAACATTTTGGTCTCAAGGTGATATAGAGGAATAAAACTCCCAGCCTACTAGATGTCCCAGTACAAGTTTCTGTTCTCTAAAACTGAAGAATGGATTTTAGGAACAACAGAGGTTAGGAGCAGAATATATTTATTGAGAAAAAAGAAAGCCTTCGTCTGAGAGACAGAATGGGTCCTAAGTGGTTTGCCACAGACCTTGTCTTTTTTAAGGGACTTTATAGAGCAAAACCATGAGGTGAGGTGGGTCGAAGGTAGGGTGGGGAAAAATGGGAACTTGCAAGGTGGGCATACGATGGGACAGAACTGTGCTCAACCAATAAGATTAACTGCTCAGGTAAAATTGATTAGATCAAGAGCAAATGGAGGAGCCAGTCACGTAGCAAGTGACTTAACAGCAGTGTCTCTTTCTCCCTGTAGGGCTGGAATGGCGATTCCTGGCTTCCTCAGGGTGACAGAGAACTACTTAGAATATCAGTTCTTAGGATGTGGCTATATTTGCTTGATCTTTTGTCTTGAGCACTGGCCCTCAGCATGAAGTGTCTGTCTCCTCCAAGGTCATAAGACATTTGGTCGTCTGTGTCAGCTCCCTCAAGGGCCTGGCCCTGTCGGGCTGCCTACACTATTTCTGTCTAACTCAGCTGCCTGTAACAAAGGTGCATCCATTTTCCAACAAATGGCTCAAGATTATCTTCGTTCTGGCACAGTAGTTCTCCACTTTGTATAAGCACTACCTTTTCTTCATCCCTTCTGATGATGATATACATATAAGCTACTTGCAAGGTTTAGCTATTACGAGTTTTGCTGCAACATCCTTCAAATGACACATTGTAGAGATGAAGAAGAGATGAATGGGTGCTGGGGGGTAAGGAGGAGTAGAAATAGGGAGCACATGGCAGCTGAGCTGGTGTCTCCTGTGGGGACACCCAGTGTGTAAAGCAGCATAGAAAGATCTGATGTGTCAGCAGCAAACGTGTGGAAGTGCAGGCCCAAAGCCCATGACTCTTCTGTGATATGTTCAGCTTCCCAAAATTCAGCTGCCTGTGTGCTATGTGTATTTTTAGAAAACTCTAGTTTCCCACTAAAATACAGGAAGAAAAGCAATAAAAGATATATTTCCTGCCAACCAGTTGAGGACAGCTAAGCAAGAGAAGAAGAACAATGTAATATGAGTAGCCTAACAGGCACTGTGTGCCAGGTGCCTTTCCTGTGGAAGCACGTGCCTTGAGGGAGGAGGACATACGAAGCAGCTTGCTTGACTGTGGCCCAAGGAGAGCACCATGTGTGCTGGTTTCCTCGATGGAGCCGTCAAGCCAATGCAGGATTTCTCAAAAGGAAGAAGGCAGCTCAGACTCTATTTGCTGACTTTGGAAGGCATCTTTGTCATTTGGGGGCTGTGACCGAGAAAGGTTATTATTCCGTGGGGCGGTATGTGCAGTGCAAACAGCTTTCTGCTATGGGAGTGGAAAAGAGTACCGAGTTTGGGACTGTGCTCCTAATAGGCCAGAGACCTGTATTAGCTGTCACAGTCTTGTCAGGTCCCACCTCCTGCCTCCTGCATTACCTGGGAGGACTCACCTCCTGGCTGTCAGCACCCCATTGCCTACAGTGGAAGGTGAGAGAGGGAGGGAGACAGAAGGAAGAGGAGAGGAGAGGAGAGGAGAGGAGAGGAGAGGAGAGGATAAGGGAGGGAAGATGGGGGAGTCAGAGACGGCAGAAAGGAGAAAAACTTTATTATTTTTGTTCAAAACCACATATTCATTATAAAAAGGAAAGTAATATAGAAAAGTACAAACCAGGCATGGTGGTGCACACCTGTACTCCCCGCACTTGGGAGGCTGAGGCAGGTGGATTGTTGCAAGTTCGAGACCAGCCTGGGCTACAAAGTAAGCCCAAGGCCAGCCTGAACTACATAGCAAGACCCTGTCTCAAAAAGACAAAACAAACAAACAAACAAACAAAAAAAGAAAAGTATAGCAAAGAAAATTTGAAAAAGAAACCACTATTAATCTCACTGAGTGAAGATAACTATCCCCAACATTTATATAGCACAATTTATATAATACAATGTATATAATGCAATTTGAGGTAGATGAATATACTAGAAGAACAAGAGATTAAAATTTTGATAAATACTCTGCATATTATTTTAAATGAAGAATTTAAATATCATTTTATTTGAATTTAAAAGAAAAACTGAAGCAAAATTCAAGATTACTAAATTGGTTACTTCTTCTGGTATAACAGATAACAATTCTTAGGAGATTAATTCTAGAATTTTTGGGGGGTTGGCTTTTTTGAGACAGGGTCTCACTATGTAATGCAGGCTGGCCTTGAACTCACTATGTAGCCCAGGCTGGCCTTGAACTCATGGTGATCTTACTGCCTCAGCCTCCTGAGGGTTGGGATGATAGGTATGTACCAACATGCCCAACTGATTAATTCCAAAATTAAGAAAAGAATTCCACCCCTCCAAAAAAGGAAATTGAATTTGCTATGGTTTATTTATTTGTTATGGTGCTGGGAATTGAGCCTAGATCCTTACAGATACTTGACTTGAACTTGTGTTCTACCATGGAGCTATGCTTCTCTAGCCCCTGCTTTTTATTCTTTTTAAAGACAAGTTTTAGCATTATCTGTTGACTTCCTACTATGAAATATGAAGAATTATCATCCTGATTCCTATGGCCTACTTTTTTCTTTTGGAGACAGGGTCTCACTATGCTGTCCAGGCTGGCCTTGAACTCACTGTGGAGCCCATGCTGGTCTCAAACTTGCAATGATCCTCTTGTCTTGTGCACCACCACATCCCACTCCAAGTAGTTTTTTATATTCCAACGTTAGTATTTATCTTATTCCTCTTTGTTCCCTAACCATTCTTCTTGCCCTTGGTTTTAGTTCTGTCTTCCAGGGACAGAGCACTCTCCACATCTGTGGTCTCCCAGGATTGAAGATTAGCTTGTGGCCCACCCCACCCCGGTCCCCGGGCCCTCAAAATGTTAGTATCCTCAAAATGTGACCTTATTTGGAAATTAGATCTTTCTGGGGTTCTCAAGTTAAAGCGAGGTCATTAGAGGACACGGACAAATGATTAACGTCTTTATCAAAAGAGGAAGTTTGAACGCGGGCAGCCACAGGGGGAACAGGGGTGCGGGGCGCAGTGCTGTTGCTGAAAGCTGGGGGCCATTGGGTGTCCCGGAAACTGCAAGAGGCGAGGAACCATCCTTCCCTCTTCCTTCCGTCCGCGGCTGTGCAGATGCCTTCATTTCCTGTTTCTAGGCTCCAGAGCTGCGAGAGGATGCGTCTCTGTTATTCTAAGCCAGCCAGTTGTGTGTACATTGTTAGGGCAGCTCTGAGAACTAACACACCTGGGTCCTTTATTCTACAATTTATTTTGACTCATCTCAAAGGGTCCTGGGTCCTTTATTCCCTGAGGTTCACATTTCTGAAAATTCTGCCCATCGAGCTTACCTGAAGGGTAACTCAGTGTGCACAGGTCCTTCTGCTACATTCTTTTCCTTCAGAACTGTTTTAGATGTTGGTCAGCTGTCTCGGAGTGCTGTGGAGGAGTCCAAGACAACTGGCTTTTCTCGCTACACGTTATTTTCTGCACGTGCCCGTGTGAGGTTTTCCTCGTCCTTGGCACTTCAGCAGGACAGAGCTGGGTGCTGCACAGTCTATATCAACCTTTCTTGGCTTATGTATCTTTTGATTGGTAAATTCAAGCCACTCTTATTTCAAGAAAATTTTATTTTTTAAAAATGTAATTACTTTTCCTTCTTCAAAAGTACCCCCAGAAATACTAGAGATACTAGAAATACAGAGAAACTAGAAATGCTAGTATCTCTCTTTTCTTGGTCTTTTATAACAATAGTCATTTCCTCTAGAATCATTAGCAAGTCTCATTTGCTGTTGTTCTTCACTTTGACTGATTTCCTGGAGTCTTCCCACTATCTACTGTCAGTTATTTTTATACTGTGTTCTGCTGCTTCTAATGTAAATTCCATTTCTATCATGTTTTATACTCTTCCCATTTTCTTGAATTTATTAGTTTGCTTTGCCTGTTTTTTTTTCTGTCATTTGATCATTTTATAATTTTTTCTTTAATTTTTTTTTCTTGAGACAAGATTTCACTATACAATTCAGGCTGGCCTTGAACTCAAAGCGATTCTCCTGCCTCAGCCTCCTGAGTGCTGTGATTATAGGTGTGTACCATCACTGCCAGCTCTTCTTCAAATTCTTATGTCTTTTTGGAGGATCATTTTCTAAAAGGGTAGTGTCTGAAATTTGAGAATATGGAGAATTTATCTGGACATCATTTCTGTTTTTGTAGGTGATTTTTCTTTCTTTCTTTTTTTAATTAGCTTTTAATGTATATTTTCTTCCTTTACAATTTCTAGGCATAAATCTCATATGGTCCTCTTTTAAATATTATTTGAGATTGAATGAGATCCACTATGAAGTGAATAACAGGATGAAAAGTAGAGAAGGAAGTAAGAAGACTGGACAACTTCAGCAGGCTTTGCTTGTGTGTGTGTGTGTGTGTGTGTGTGTGTGTGTGTGTGAGAGTCAGGGTTTTGCTGTGTAATCCAGGCTATCCTTGAACTCACAGTGATGTTCCTGCCTCAGCCTCCCAAGTAGCTAGGATTACAGGCATGCAGCACCACATCCGGTCTGGTTTTGCTGTTTTAATAATCTTTTTGGTTGTTTCCTTTTTTAAAGATCCTTTCCCTGCAGCATTTAGTGTACAGGAAGTCCATGTGGTCCAGACTCATGGGTCTTGAATGCAACCTAGTGGTCTCCATTTCCTCTTTCTCCTGGTCTCTACTTCCTCCTTTCTTGCCTACCAACCCCACACATCTTGTTTTTTTGGGGCAAATTCAGCAAGGTGGTTCCTGCAGCCTCACCCATCCTGCTGCTCCACAGTGGGGGCTGCTCTCTCAAGGCTTCTCCTAGAGGCCCCACCCTGGTCTCTGGGGGCAGCCTGTGCTGCCAAATCTTCCAGATGCAGTCAGAAGTAAGCTTGCATCACAGAATTGGGTGAGATCTGGTTTTACCCCGTATTCAGAGAGGCACAACCGCTCTCCCGGTCTGGTTCCCATCCCACAGTTTCTAGGAGGTTTCCTTCAAGGGCTCTGGTTGGTTCTGTAGCCGTTTTCTTCACTTACAGAAAATGGAGGCCTCCTTCTCTGTACTTTTTATTTGTTTTACCATGATTAGTGGTTTCATAACAGGAGAAGGAAATAAATATTTTAACAGAAAGACTGTTTTGAAAATGTAATCGATGTTACAATAAACTATAGCATGGGAAGATTTATCCTTATTACATTTATATGCGCATGTACTATAAAGCATAGTTAGAAGCAGGCTATTTTCCATTTGTTTTATATTTTATTTCTCCCTAGTTTTGAAAGTATACTTGTTCATGGGGTGAGCAATATTGATTATATTGTTTCTTTTCAAAATAAGGATACTTTTTTGTTATAAAAGATTTTTCTTTTTTATTATAAAAATTTAAATGCTCATTTATAAAACATTAAGTAACATTAAAAAGAAACCACAGTAAGCTGGGCATGGTGCCGCAAGCCTAAAATCCCAGCATTTGGGAGGCTGAGGCAGGAGGATCATCACAAATTCAAGGCCAGCCTTCACTATAGAGTGAGACACACAAAAACCAAAACCAAAACAAAACAAAGGAAAAGAGCAAACAGGAAACCACAGTGGGTGTCAGCTGTAATTTATCCATCTATACATAATGCCTCGTAAGTTTCTGATCATCTTTTGAGACTGTTTTGTGCATATACAAATATATCAATAACTTGATAACATAGGCTCTAGATGCCGTTTTAAATTATGTATGATTATTTAAGTACTGCCCTAACACATTATCATTGAAAAATGCAAAGGATAGACAATCCCCCTACACACTGCCTCCAACCTCTTGTCTCTCCTGAGAAGGCACTTGTTTCAAACTTCTAGACCATTTTCTATTTGTTTGCATACATAGTTGTAAACCCATAAGTATATACATGATTTTTTAAAAAACCTAGATCACTGAATATGATTAGAATTCTCACTTAGTATTTTTTAGTTCAGTGCGAATGGGATCTCATATTTGAGTAACATTCAGAGGGATTATGTTGTCTTCTCCATAGCTCGGCTATGCCAGGGAGTGGAGTAGGTGGCCAAGAGAAGGGAGAAGATTCCTGAAATTGGCTTGTAAGAGACATGGTCATCAACACTTACAGGGAAAGCTCCGTGACAAGCATGAATAGTGTCAACAATACTCCTTGGAAGGTCCAGGCTGGACAGGTGTTCAGGAGACCCAGGGGCAGCAGGCTGGACAAACAGCACCTCTATTGCTCATGGTGCCTCACCAAAATGCAAGTCCTGGCCTCGTACCTCCCATCCTCTCCCCAGGGTGCTGTTCTGCCCCAGGTTACCGCACAGAGGTGGGTTTTTACAGTTAAAGTACATCATTAGTTTGCTCAGTTTCACTGTATGACCAGCATTCCACAGGACAGTTAATTTAGCATAAACACAAGAAACCAGTTTCAAGAGATAATAGTGGCTAGCTCTGTTCTCAGACCTCCACATAATACTTCTCTTAACAGTCCACCTGAACACACTTACTAGGTTAGTCTTAGGAACACAAGAGTATCTCAGGAACATGGCACTAAATGCTTTACTTTTTCTCAGGGATAATATAGTTATGCTTCAAATGCACATTGTGTTTTATATGAATCTATTTAACCCAACTGATTTAACTCATGTGAATTATTACCCATGCTTTCGTATTTTCTAAATTCTCAGTTACATTTGGAATATATTTTTGCACAATTTATCTTAGCAAGTACTTTTCTAGTAACAGTAGTGATTTAGAGAAAGTAATCTCAACTTTGCATCAAACTCATCCAGGGGACTTGCTGGAGGTAAATCTGAGATGTGCAAGATTATACACTGAAAACTATAAAACATTACTGATAGGGCAGGGGATTTAGCTGAGCAGCATCAGCCCCCCTGCCTGGCAAGCTTAAGGTCATGAGTTCAATCCCCAGTACCCCCCCCCCCAAATCTGGCTAGGTAAAACATTGCTGATAGAAGATACAGAAGAACTAAATAAGTGGAGACATATTCTAAATTTATGTATCAAAAGATTCAATACTATTATGATGTGGATTCTCCCCTATTGAAAAGTCTCCTTGGATTATAGACATGCACCACCACTCCCAGGCAAGACCCCATACATACATTGTAGTGGAGACCTGTCAGCTCCTCTGTCCAAACACATTTGACCTTTGACAACAGTAATGAGATCAGCCCCAAAGCCTTCTACCTCAGGTTGATTCAATCCCTAGAGAGCCTGTGCCAAGTAGGACTCGCTTTGTTGTTCCCTGTCACTCCAGTGGGTCACACCAGCTGTTCTCTTTGGTCCTCTCCATCTCCTTCAGCAACACTTTCACAAATTAGCTCAGTTCCCATCACAGACTAGCGTGGATTCTTGCTTTAGTGATAATGGAAATTAAAACTAAAGTTCCAGGATGAACTTATAGGCAAAAGCTTTTATGGGAAAGCAAGAGAAATGATGACAAAGATTCCAGCATGAGCAGTTAGAGAGTTTGCACACTGATGGAAGCCGGACTGGCCACCCATAAAAGCAGGAGGCCACCGTTTTAAAGATTAGCTGAGGTGGGCCAGGGTCCAGTCAGTTTTTATCTTAGTCCTGGTTTCATGGCTCAGGTGGGCAGCTCGGTTTGCATAAGAAGAATACTCATGGCTTGAAGAACAGTCTCATCATGTGAGGTCCTGCTGGAATCCAAGTGAACCCAGGTTTAGGGAAATGGAGATTTCTGGTTGTAGTGGAATGTCCCTGTAAATCTCATTCTGGTTTCCACATTGAGAAAAATTAATGAGATAAAGGGTCAGGGATATAACTCAGGGGCATAAGCACCTCCCTGGTGAGCACAAGGTCTTGAGTTGGATTCTCAGTACCAAAATAAATAAATAAAACTCGTGAGATAGACTGGGCAAATTGAGGGTCAGCTTATAGACAGAAACCCCTAAATGAGTAACATGCTGTATACAAGACTGAGATGAATTTGACATAGTTTTACAAAATAAAGGTCAAGTTTTGTTCTACTTTTAATTACCTACTGGGCATTTATAGGTTCGAGTGAAATTTTTTTGCTTTGTTTTGCTTTTTGTTCAAGAACCACTTTTAAGTCCTTGCCTCGGAAGAAAACACAAATCATGCTTTTGATGAGTGCAGGGTGAAGGCCCTGAGCTTGTTTATTCTTCATGGTCTCTATGTTGATACTTGAGATATTTCTTAGCCCTTACTTTGGCCCCTTTACCTGTCCTAGCACTCAAGGAAAAAGTACTGAGGATCAGCTCGACATGGTACAGAGCAGGCAATAATTAATATTGATCAGTTGGCACAAAAATAGGGAAACTGTCCTAGGCCTACATGATGTGTGGCAAGACCACTGGCTGACTTAAGGACAGATCTTTTTTTTTTCTTTTTTTTAAATTTTAAAGATAGTAAAATCCAACAGAACAAGACAGAACAATCAAGACAATGCAGCAAAACTGGTACAGAACTTTAGAGCAGGATACTGGGAAAACAATAATAGCTATCATAGTATATCTTGTTATCTTCACAATAGTTGCCCGTTCCATCAGGTTTAGCAAAATCAAACCAAAAACAAAACACTGTAAAACCAATCAAAACAGAATGTTGAATAAAGCAAAACAATCAGAACAAAGCAAAATAGTGAAAACAATATTGTACTTCCAAGACAAGATAGAAGGAAATCCCCCATATTTGCTATATTGCTTATTGTCACCATCCGGAGAGATGCTCAGACCACTGGCCCCAGGCCTGCCCAATCAATGAAACAATACAAGCATTTAGTTGCTTTACTGCCTTAGTTGCTATCAACTCAGGCTGTCCTTGGAACCACCCAGTTGCTAAAAGTGGCTACGAACGGTATTTGATTCTCAGCCCATGCACCGTGGGCTCATGTCTTTTGTTTCCCTGGAACACACGCAGCTTGCACAGTTTACCAGGAAGCCTGGCTAGTTGATTTCCTGGTTGGTCCCTTAAGTCCCAGCATGGTAGAGTCTCAGGAGATTCTGGCTTTTCTCTTCAGAACAGATTAATTTTTAAGCCAATGGCCAGAGCAGGAGACTAGAAAATGGTCTGTGAAGTTCTGATGCCCCAGCACAAGATAACATGGCAGCTGAGGACTTTTGAGTTGTGCAAATTCTGTCTAGCTCAATAACCTAATTAGCAGACAATCAGGTTACCAGTTTACCATGCTCTGTTTCTGTGTGATTCCCCAAAAATGCATTGTTCCTCAATTCTTGGACCTTGACATGTCAGCAGTTCACTCCCACTGGTTTCTGCTGCCTACCAGCAAACCCCCCAATCAAGCCCTACGCCCAGTAAAGGACAAGAACACCAGTGTCTCGTGGTCCTGGCCCATCATTGGGCTTTGACCATCCTGGTACCCTTTGTAATTAAAGTGTGTATATTTTGTCTGTGTTTTATTCTGTCATTGTACCTCTGAGCAGGAGATCAGTGGTCCTAGGCCAGGGCCCCAATAAAAAGTATCTTAGAGATGGAATCAGTGGATATCTCGTACTAGGTACAATTTTTATCTGTCCATGGCAGATAGCCAAATGGTCTCATCTGTTGCATGCCAGATCATGCACATAATCTCAAGTGAAAAAGAAGTAATGTATGTTATGTGCTCTGACCAAAACAGGATGAAAAATAGTGACAACGAAAACAAATATAAATAATCCAATTACTTGGAAATTTAAAAATACTTACTGAATCAACAGTTGAATTGAAAAGGAAATAAAGCACAAAAAAGGAAATTTGTTTAAAAACAATGATGGTTAAAACATGCCACAATAATCTTGATGGAATGTATTTGGAGGCACTTTTAGGAAATTTTATGACTTAAATTGTTTTGTGGTTTTAAAAAGGGAACATTTTTTCAAAAAATTAAATTTAAGATTTAGGAAAGGAATGAGAAGTCAACTCAAAGTAAAAGTGTGGCAATAAAAGGAAGAGATAATTTTGAAAGTGAAAAATGATTTCAGTGGGCTCAATAAATAAAACCAAAAACTATTTGAAAAGCAAATCCATAATTCAAAAAATTTGAATTGAGAAAGGATATGCCAACCAACAGGAAAAACAAGAAATAAAAACAGCATATAACATTTGAACATATGAATGAAAAGAAACAAAAGTCTTTTTTTTACAGTATGAAAGTCTAATCGTTAACAAATGTTAAACAAATTTGTTTTTTGCTGCTGTCTTAGCTTGGGCTGCTATAACAAAACACCATAAACTGGTGTCTTAAAGCACTTATTTCTTGCTGTTTCATAGACTGGGAGGTCCAGGATCAAGGTGGTGGCAGACGTGCGGTTTGGTGGCCACCCATTTCCTGGCTTGCTGACAGCAGCCTGTGCTTGGTGCAGCCATGGAGAGAGGGCTCTCTCTCTTCCTCTTTGTGCACAGGTGCTAATCCCAAGAGTGTTCGCCTCACAACAGTTCTACACCCAGTGCCTCCCAAGAGCCTGGTCTTTGAATACCATCATACCGGGGGCCAGGTCTTCCACACGGCATGGGGCACATTCAGCCCTAGCGCTGGTTTACTGATAATCCCAACTTTGTTCAAGATGGCAATGCACCCCATAGCAAAACTCATTACTAACTTGCAACCAGAAGCAGTCACAAACCTAGTTGATGCTCAGTGAGATGTAAAAGAAAGGCTGTTATGTGGAGTTTCCAGGAAAGATGTTTTCCTAATCAAGACAAACTAATTCAGTTGGCATATGACTTCTTCCAACTTTTCCCCTTCTGCCTGGAATGCACAGTCAATGTCTGGAGATACAATGAGGTCAAGAAGAGCACACTATATGTAGCAGAGTGTGAAGTACTCAGTACTTCCTAAATTCTGCAATCTTCACAGGCCTGGAGGCTTCATATCAGATTTTTTTACTTCAAGAAAATCTCATTTGATTGAGCTGCTCTGTTTGGGTTTCTATTATGCAGCTGAATTCAGTCTTAGAATTTCTTATCATAATTGCTTTGCTAAAATGAAATTTTCTTGTATTTTTGCCAGTTTTTTTCTTGTGGTGCTGGGAATTGAACCCAGGGCCTGGTACATTCAGAGCTACATGCCCAACCCCACTGGTTTTCACTTTATGCATTTTGTGATTATATTTTGGGGACATATATAATCATTAATTTTAATACTTTAATATTAAATGTCTTTGCATTATAAGATGATTTTTTCATTCTTTTGAATACTTCCTGCCTTTATTTGGTAGGCAATAAAAGCAAAACTTTTTTTAAAAAAAGAGCTGAAAGTTCTGATTGTTGTTAGTTAGGGCTAAATATAGGAAATGTTCATTGTTTATTTTAAATTAATTGCCTATTACCACATGTACTTACAAGATATGAATAAACAAAAGACATCATGGAAAAAAGGATGAGGGAATATAAAAATTAAAACCAGGCTGGATGTGGTGGCACTCTCCTGTAATATCAGCAGTTGGGAGGCTGAAGCAAGAGGATTGCTGTGAGTATGAGGTCAGCCTGGGCTACAAAGTGAGTTCAAAGCCAGCCTGAACTACATAGTGAGACCCTGTCTCAAAACAAAACAAAACAAAACAAAACAAAACAAAACAAAACAAAAAAAAACGAAAAAACAAAAACAAAGAAATTAAAACCAAACACAAAGCTGGGAAATGATAAAGCACAATAGTAAACATAATCAAGGGCTGGGGATTTAGCTCAGTGGCATAAGCACCTGCCTTGCAAGCACATGGCTGTGAGTTTAATCCCCGGTACTGATTTTTAAAAAAGCTAAAATATAGTCAAAATTCCTCAGAAGAACCTCAGTTTAGAATGTGGTAGACTCATTTTTTTTTTTTTTTAAGAGCAAATCCAGAAAATCATGGATGGACTTGGTGGTGTAGGCCTATAAATCCAGCACTCTGGGAGGCTGAGAGAGGAGGATCATAAGTCTGAGCCCAGCCTGGGCAATTTAGTGACAGCCTCAAACATAAAAAATAAAAATAAAAAGGACTGGGCTACACTGGACTATAGCCCAGTGTAGAAGACCCTGGGTTCTACTCCCAGTGTCAGACAGTCAGAACAACAGCCTCAAGCAACACCAGGGAAAGGATTTTCTGAATTACTAGAAACCCCGGAGGATTCCCCTCATCTCAGTCCTTTTTCCCACAGATAGGGACCACTGCATCAGATGCTAGGCTCTGAGACTGCTTATGAGGGGCGCTTGGGGATGGATTGGGGACCTCCCCTGTCAGCCCCGAGCTCCTGGGAGGAAGATGCATAAGCTTTTCTCTTTTAGTAGCAGCTCCCTTTCCGGTGAGCGTGTCCTGGACGCCAGCCTGGCTCATGGTCCTGCTTCCTTTTCCTTAGGTTGTGTGAGCTCTGCAGTAGGACTTACCTGGGTGGTGGCTGGACAGGAGGCCTTCTTGGTGGTTGTGGAGTTCGGGCGCCTGTTGCCCAGGCTGTGCCTGAGGGCCTGTGAGTCACCATGTGAGGCTGGCAAGCCTGGGAACTATGCATCTTTCCTGGGGTTTTTCCACTGCTCTGAGTGGGATTCTACCTAGAAAGGGAGAAATGATGCGAACATCCCACACAGGTTTAGGTCCTACATAGTCATTTGGGATTTTGCTATCTTCCTGGGGCTCAACCAGGACACATGGCCCCAAATCCTTTTCTCCAGGCCAGAGGTAGCAAACAGCATTCAGGTCAAATCCAATCCAGCATGCATTTTGTTGGCCTTAGCATTTCAGCATTCTTTTGAAAAGATTATGAACACTTTAAAAAAATAGCTATTTATTCTTTTAAGATCTAAATACTAATTTAGAAAATGTAAAAGGGGACCATGTCAAGAGATACCAGGAAAGCTCAGACTGTGAGAAACTGTATTGGACAACAGGCCTGGCTTTCTTTAAAAATACAATGGAGAAAGGAAGAGAATAAACCCATAGATCAAAGCAAACTTAAAAATATGTCCCTCATTGTCAATTCATGGACTTTATATGGACCCTATTTCAGATAAACTGTAAATAATAAAATTAGGGCTGGTAGCTCTGTGGTAGGATGCATGCCTAGTATGTGTGAGGCTCAGGTTTCAACCCTCAGCATGAATAAATATAAAATAAAGTTATATAAAAACTTTTTGTGAGGCTATTCATGGTGGCACATGCCTGTAATCCTGGCACTTGAAAAACTGAGGCAAGAGGATTATTGCTAACCTCAAGGCCAGACTGGGATATAAAGTGAGTTCAAGACCAGCCTGAATTACATGGTAAGGTATTGTTTCAAAAAAAAAATTTTTTTTGAAGAAAATTATAAATTGTAACATTGCTTTGTTTGGTAGGAGACCCCATAGGTAAGGAAAAGATAGGATGAAGGTCTCATTGAGTTTTATTAAATCAATAGGAAAAACTTACAAAAAACAGTTTCTGCCTCTATTGGTAGACTCTGCAGTTAGACAGACAATAAAGAGAGAAGCTAGGGTGAGAGAGGCGCCAAGTAACAGGATTAACACAAGAATTTATCAAGAAGGGTTAACAGGAAAGAAGCCAGAAACTTCAAGACCAGTAAAACCAGCTCCCTTCACCCACCTGCCGAGAATACAGGGAGATGAGCGGCAGCCACTTAAGGACTCATATTTAATAAGACACACACGCAGGCACACACACACACACACACACACACACACACACACACGTATTTGTGTGCTCACTTTAACACCAGTGTAGTATCTGGATACTTACATGTACACATGTCCTTCATTTATTCATCACAAAAGGACTGGAAAAAAAATGTAGGCAGACGTGGCAGGATTAAGAACAAAGACAACCAAGACAGCAGATCGGATAGTGTCCGTGGGTGGAGGGTAGGAGTGGGGGGGAGAGCAGAGGTGGGGTGGGGGCGGGGAGGTGGGGGGAAGACACTAAACTTCAGTAACAAGACACTGGGATGACAACTGGGGGCGTTTAGCTCTGATGTCCTGTATCACTCCACAGTAGCTGTCTATCTTCTTTTTTTTCCATTTTTTTTCCAGATAAACAATCTTCTGTTAAATGAAACTCTGATTTTATGGTTCTTTGCTGGTGCCGTGTTTAGGTCCTCCCAACAGCTGCCTTTTCTAGCACAGCAGAGGCACAGGGTGGTGAGCTGTCCACCCCTACACATAGGACAGTGGCTGGGGATATAGTGCAGGGCGCAGCACCTGCCTGGTAAGTGCAAGATCATGAGTTTGATCCCCATTCAAAAAAAAACCAGAAGTATTGGGATTTTACTTAGGTATGATATTGTTGCATGAACACCAGAGTCCTTGTCTTTACAAAGACAATGATGAAATCTGAGGTTTACTTTAATATAATTCAGTATGGTGATGTGGGTAGGAATCTAGATGAAACAAAATTGGTCATTATCAATTACTGTTGAAACTTAGTGGTGGGTACCAAGGGGATCATGATACTCTTATAATATTTTTAAATAGTATAAGTTTTAAGTTTCCATAACGCTTTTTTTTTTTTTTTTTAATTACAGATTGAACTCAAGGCCTTCACACAGAGCTATATCCTCCAGGCACTTGCCCTTTCCACTTTAATTTTAAATTTTGAGACAGTTGGGCTTGAATTTGCAATCATCCTGCCTCAGTCTCTTGAGTGCCTGGGCTTACAGGCATGCAGCACTGTGCCTGGCCATACAGTGTAACCCCCCATCCTCTCCTGTTTCGGGAAAATTCCTAAACCATACCAAACAGAAAAGAAGACTCTTTGCACTGAGGGGATAAGAAGGCAGCCTTTAATCTTTACACCAGCAGACGGTTGGATCTTCATGCCAGTCGATTGTCGGGGATAATTTAGGGAGTTTAGTTTACATAGAATTAGAAACAGGATGTACAAAACAAGTGACAAAACATTACATCATTGGTTACACACATTGAGTCACATGCTGATGGGCAGACTACTCTTGAAACAGAGGAATTGTTTATGGTAACAGAAACATTTGGGAACAAGGGGAGAGAGCCGTACAGTGAGCATAGTTAAAGGAATCACCGTTACATAGGAACACTCTGGGGAGAGGCCTTTGAATTAGCCCAAGGTGACTCAAGGTATAGCAATAACTCTGGCCCAGTGCTCATCAGAGTTATGCAACTGGGCTACAGACACTGTCAAGGTCAACTGAATTCAGCAGAAACAGCAGAACAGAATCTCGTTCAGAGTCCTCTAATTGATCATGAAATACCTGTAAGTTTGCTATCTTATAAATGTGTTTCTTCATTATAATTGTGCCCCAACACGGCCTCTTCTCCCTGTGCCTTACCCTTCTTCTCTTTCTCTGGTAACCCTGGGGATTGAACTCAGGGCCTTCCCACTGAGTTACATCCCCAAGTCTTTTCATTTTGAGACAGAGTCTTGCTAAATTAGCTGAGATTATAGAAGTTTGCCACCTCATTAAGCTACAATAATGTCTTTTATTTTTATCTTATTTATTTATTTATTTTTATTTTGTTTTTTGAGACAGTGTCCAGGCTGGCCTTAAACTCACAGTGATGCTCCTGCCTCGGCCTCCTTCCTAGTGCTGGCATTACAAGTGTGAGCCACCATGCCTGGTTTAATAATGCTTTTTAAAGGAGAGCTTTAACCTGACGGTTCCAAGTTTAGCTTCTCGTGTGAAGATGGAAAGATTGGGGAACACTAGGCAGACGCCCACTGTACAGTAACCAACTGCATTTGGGAAGCGTTAGGAGGCAGGTATGACCCCATCCCGCACTTAAACCTCACCCATGTCCTTTGTACACTCCTGCCTCAGCCCTGTGACCCTGGGTGCCATCCTAATGAGAACTTTCCTGCTCTCCCTTCTCACATTCTCCTTCAGCAGCCAACTTACTGCTTGCTCTTCCTTCTTTTCTCATGTTTTTCTCCTAGAACTTTCTCCCCGCCCCTACACATACAATGGATCCTTTTGGGTCTCCTAAGAATCCAGAATTTGGAAACTCAAAAGCCAGAAAGAGCCACTATTCTTGCCTCCTTCTGCTTTCTGTCATTATGTTGCTTCCCTGGAGCGGTGAGAACAGAACGCTCTGAGTGGGGAAAGCAACAGATGGGAATGGGAAGGAGAAACCAGGACATGTGGTTAAGGTGTGGGTACAGATCTCACACTTGTCAGGTGGGTAAATATTTAAAAGCCGGGTATCAAGTGTGGCCAAAGGTGAAGAAATCAGAACCTCTCTGGGAAAGTCACCCAGGGTAAGCTCTGAGATGCATTCTTGGGTGCACTCAGTGGCACTGAACACAGACAGAGATTCCCACCCAGCTGGGACAGTGCTGGGTGCCGCCATCAAAAAACTTTCCCTTAGGGGCTGGGGATTTAGCTCAGTGGCCTAAGAGCCTGCCTGGCAAGGGCGAGGTTGTGAGTCTGATCTCTGGCACCAAAAAACAAACAAACAAAAACTTTCCCTTTTACCAATTTTTAGCAACCTCAGGAGCATCACTTGGACTGGGAAAAGGTGAGAAGTGTAAGAGATGTAGGCCAAAAGGCCGTGTATGCTTTTTTGCTGGTTTGTCTTGAGACAGAGTCTCATGATGTGGCCCTGGCTGGTTTCAACCTTGTGATCTCTTGCCTCAGCCTCCTGAGTGCTGGCATTACAGGCAGGACTTATTTATGTATACTTGAAAAATATGCACAAAATAAGACTAATGTCAGGCCTAGATACCAAGAGGAGACACACAGTCACAGGAGTCCTATGATAAAAGGAGGAAAATGAGATTGAGGATGAGGCGAAGAGTTGAAAAAAGAAAGTAAAATAAGTGAACCCTGTCTGCAGCAATACAATGTGTCTTAAACCACAGAATAGGGCTGATTTGCTCTGAGCAGAAAACTACAAAAAGCGCAGTATGGGTTAATATTTAACGCATGTGAGAAGGACACTCCTGCAAGCACCTGTTAACACCCCAAGGTCTCCTGTGTGCACAGAAGTGGCAGAGAGGTGGTCATTCAGTGTAGGGATAGAAGGTGGCTGGGGAGGAAAAGGAGAAGCTGGGTATCCTGGAAACTTTAACCTCCTGTGATCTCTCCAAAGAGTAGGTGTCATTCTGGGGTCACCAGTATCATGGCTTTGACTCACTTTAATCACAGACATTAGTTTCTTTGAAGCACTGCCCATCATTCTCAAGGAAGCTGCTGGGTCACAAGATTTCCCAGAGATTGTCACTGCAGGGTGGTTTCAACCTGCTATTAACCTGGAGCTCCTCTAGCACAGTCAGGTTTGGTGACAAACACTCCTCTGAGTCCTCTTGTTTTTGTCCTCAATGCCAAAAGCTCTTCTTAACAGAACTTGTTATACATTGAGGTTAGAACAGCCCAGCTTATTTATCATGTGGAGGGACAGACTGGTGTGGTGCAGAATGACACCTCTAACGATGCCTGCGGCCCTGCTCTTGAGGAGTGAAGGGGCTGATGAGAGCTGATGAGTTATCCACTGTGTCCTGCATCCCCCACTGCCTGCTCTACCTCCTGCACCCTCTCCTTCCAAGAACTGCTGTATCCAGTGTAGAGCTACAGTGGGGGTTATGTCGGGTACCACGCTGTCTGCCCAAGTGGATTAGTTTATAGGGAACAGGAAGTGAAATGTACAAAGCAAGACAGGAGTGTGTAAGTGTGAGGGTTCACTGGGACCACAGAGGTGGGCGACTGCATTTGATGGGAAAGGATCACAGGTGGTTTTTTGGGACTGAAGCTCTGGGAGCTGAGTCTGGGAGGACAAATGCTGTCAGCAAGGTAGGAACAGTGCGGGACAGGATCCTGCCACAGAGAGGAGAAGTTGCAGTGACCAGATGCCCAGCACAGCATGAGGCAGAGGCAGCTGACAGAGTTCATGTGCCTGGGTTCAGGGTTTAAGAAGGGGCCAGGGTGCAAGGACTTTGGTCTGACCTCCTCCCTGAAGCCTACAGCCACTACCCCACCCCATCGAGTCCCTTTCCTCTGAAACCCAGGCCATCCATTTTTAGTAGCATTCTCCCCATTGTTCTTGGTTTTGGTGTGAGCGCCTCATTTCCCAGCCTGACCCTGGAGAGAGACCCAGGGGGCTGATGTATCACCCCTCCTTGGGCATGACCCATCTGCTCTGAGCGGCTGCGCCTCGCAGCGAGGAGGCAGACAGGGATGGCAGGGGTCATGCTGAGTCCCAGCCAGCCCATGTGTGTCAGTCAGAGGACATGGCAGAGCTGCAGGGGGTGGAGGAGGAGTGCAGCCTGTGCTCAGCAGGCTCAGCATTTTATATTGCCTGGTTCTCTTGCCCCTGTCTCATCTCCTCCCACAAGGCATCAGGGTGGTCTGTAAAAAGAACAATACAAAGTAGAAGTGATGTTATATGCTTCTGAGGCCAGCTCACAAACATGATCGTGTTTCTACCTTGGGCTGCTTGCTCTGGAAGAAGCCAGCTGCTGTCCTCCAAGGACACACATGGAGGCCTCTGGGAGGCCCACAAGGTGAGGAGCCTGCCAGCAGCCACGTGAGAAGCCACCTCAGGGCCATCCCCTGACAGCAACCCTGCTCAGCGCCTTGACCACAACCCCAGAACCACCCAGTTTAGTTGCTTCCAAATTCCTGCCTTTCAGACACTGTTAGCAATGATAAATGTTGCTGTTTTTGTTTGTTCAAGCTGCTAAATTGGAGGGTAACTTGTTACATAGGACTAGACAATTTTCCCAACCCCCTTGGCAGCTCCAAATGTCATCCTTGTCTACATGTTAAGGAGGCTTCCAGGCAGGGGGCTTCTCCTCCTCTGCCAGACAGGAAATGTTAGGCTTCCTGAAAGATCACAGCCACTTCCGCCTCCTTCCTTCACTCCTCAGTTACTTCCCTTTATGGCACCAAAGTTCCAGCAGATGTGCAAAGAAATCTTAAGGGGTCTTCTCTCAAAGTTTTCCACACTTCTCCTTCCTGCCCGAAGGTCTCCAGTCTTGGGGACCTTCCAAACAATTATGCAAACAAGTCCCACTGAAACCTAATCTGCCCCATTTTGTAAAGGTGGCATGGAAACCTTTACCTCTGGCCATTCAGCAAGGTCCTCCTTACTGAGTGCCTCTGTGCAGGAAGAGATCCGTCTGTGCTTTGATTAATCATCCTAGTTAATTCACAGACCCTCTACTCAAACCTGATTGGGAGAAGAAAAGATTTTCCTGCCAACACCTTTACATCAAAGAAATCCCCAGGGAGGGAATGGAAAGTTCTAGAGTGCTTTGCACCTGGTTTCTCTCTGGTCCATGAGCTTTCCCTGAGAGTAAGTTCTGGAAGGGGGAGGCTCCAGGGACCCACAGTCCCCTCCTCCACCTTGTGGGTACAGACAGCCAGCAAGGGGCTGGAGATGGAGCTCAGGGCATAAGCACCTGCCCGGCAAGTGCAAGGCCATGAGTTCAATCCCTGGTACCAAAACAAAACAAAAACAACAAGAACAACAACAACACTCCCCACAAAAGAAAAAACCCAGACAGCCAGCGATCCATAGAAACATCAGGGCACAGGTCTAGTCTCTCTTCATGCAGAGGGCTGTGTCTCCTGGCCAGCAGAAGCTGCCTGTGAGGTTTTCACAGTGTTCACTATGAGTCAGGCTCTGTTCTAAGTCCTTTGCCAACATAAAGACATTTAATTCTCAAAACAGTGCTATGAGGGAGATATTATTATTGTCTTAATTTTTACAGATAAAGATCCTGGGGCACAGGGAAGCTGAGCAAACTGCCCAAGGTCACACAGTGAGTGAGTGGCAGAGCTGGCCTGGTTCCATGCTTTGCCCCAAGATGAGAACTGATGCAGCATTGGTGCAGCGAGTATTCTGTACCACTGGGTGCTGTTCCTTGGCAAGGCTTCCTGGGGCTGTGTTTGGCTCTGGCTTTGGAAATCCAGAGGTCAACATTCAAGCAGAGCCCCACCTTCTGAAGAAGCCATGCCACATCTTTACTAGGGCCACTCACCGGGGTCCTTCTTTCAAGATCATCCTTTGAAGTCCACCTTCAAGGTCAGCCTGTCCCCTGCCAGCCCTTCCATTTTTCATCCCTGCCAGAATGTTCCCACATCCCCATCTTCCTAGCCAGTGCTTCTCAACCCAGGGCAATCTTGCACCCTGGCAACGTTTGTAATGTCTGGAGACATTACTGATATCACCACTCAAAGGCTGCTATTGGTGTCTAGTGAGTGGAGGCCAGAGATGCTGCTGAGCATTCCCAAGTGCACAGGACAGTGCCTCACAGCAAAGAATGATCTGGTCCAACATGTCAACAGTGCCATACCTGAGAAACTGAGTTGGGGCTACCTCACAGCACCCTCACGCCAAGGACATCTCCTGTTGCTTTGGATTCCTGAGACAGCGGAGCAGTTCTGGAGCCTGTGGAACCATACACACCTTCTCCTCACTCCAGCCCTTCTCACAACACAAGGACTCAGTTTATACCCCAGCCCCGGTTCTTGGGAATAAAATAAAGTCTTTAACATAGTGACAGATATAGCTGACATTATTTTGTAACAGGTTTTGTTTTAAAAACTTTATATATTTTTTTATCTTCTCATTCTAATGTTTTGATGCTATAATCATGCCTACTTCACTGATTAGAAAATTGAAGCTTACAAAGTTCAAGTAATTTGAGAAAGTGGGAATTAAAGAGGACAAGTAATTTGTCCAAGGCCACATAGTTAATAAGTGACAGCCAGGCTTCTCGCCTTCCCAGGCACTGACTGATTGATTGATTTTGGCTTTTTGTTTTTGGATTTAGGGACTTGCCATATGGCCCAGGCTGTCCTTAGCTTCTAGCTATCCACCTGCCTCAGCCTTCTAAGTGCTGGGATTACAGATGTGTGTCACCGCACTGGGCTAACTCATGTATTTATAGACAGGCAAAGACAGTAATTTCCCAGGGAGATCTAACCCAGTGTCTGCCTTGGGCTTGTTCATGTCCTTCCCTGGGGACACAGGGATAAGAACCCCTGATTTCATAGCACAGTTACAGCCAAGACTGTCAGAGGCAGCAGAGAACAGCTTGCCTTGTTCTTAGAAAGAAGGGTGACAATGGAGAGCACAGAAGATGAGGGTCAGTTTTGTATAGGGACAGTTGGAACCCAGAGGATAGGGCAGGGAAGAGAAGGACAGGAAGGGAGGCCTGGCAGCTTTTTATAATTTATTACAGCAGAGGAAAGAATGGGAGGTTTGTTTCTAAGCCATAAAACCCTCCTTTGATTTCTGTGCATATCAAACTAATGGGTCATCAGGCCTCAGAAATTAATGATGGTCCTAATTATCACCCCAAATGACCCTAGCATCAGTAATTTTCACCACTCTGTATAAAGTGGCTCTATCAGGGTTTGCCTGGGTCCGAGGAAGGGGCAGACCTGGTGTGAGTATTCATAATTCCTGTGGTCTCCATTCATTCTTCACTCCAGCCTCAATTTACAGAACCTGGCTCTGCTCCTAAGCCAGAGAACAGTTAGAATCAAACTCCAGCTTCTGGGCTTGCTCTCCCTGTCTTCAAATCCACAAGCACTAAGTAAGCAAGCAGCTTCGAGGCCCTGACAAATCCTGACCTGGAAAGGACAGTCCCCAATGTGCAGGCTGAGCCATCTGACAGAAAGGGCTTTTGGGCAGGCCCCTTCCTATCCAGGGTAGGGAAAAGCTTTGAAGTTTCTTTTGTCTGCTTGTTTTTATAGCCCTGATCCTTTACTGGAATGAGCCTGCAGCCCTGCCTATCCCTGGAGATTTGTTCCCCAAGTAGAAAAGTCTTAGAAAAATACGGCAGGCTCCACCCACCATCCCCAAACCACTGCCTGCTTGTTCCCTAGGCCTGAACCACTTGGGGTAGAAAGGTCTCAGAACCCCCACCAGCACTTTTCTCTCTCTGTGTTTACCATTTCACAAGGGGCACGCCCGGATCAAATAGCACTGAATCTGAAGGCAGGCACTGCAAGGTGAGGGTGCTGTGGGGCAGGGAGGACTGGGTTATCAGAGGGCAGGTCAGCAAGGTGCTCTCTCAAAGCCTCCCAAGCTGCTGGCCAGGCTCTGAACAGCAGGACTATAGGCTCTGGCCCAGACTGAAGAAAGCAGGTAGACCCAGCCTTTCTGGTTACTGCACTTTGCAAGCTCAAATAGAAATCTCAAGGTCTGTTTCTCTAGACTTCAGGGAAGCTTACAGCGTTGCTCAATTCCAGTAGAAAATCAGTGTTAAAAGGCAGGGGCGGGTGGGGAGGAAAGAAGAAGGAAGGGGAGGGAGAGCAGGAGAAAGTGAGAGGGAAAGAAGGGGGAGAAGGCAGAGACGGGTGAGAAAGGCACTAGTTTTCAGAGTAAAGACTCTGACCAATGGTACCATCTTGTGGTTGTAAGGAGAAATTACAACCAGGTCCTCACCCGACAGAACCACGTCCATGCTGACTCTAAGAATGTAGCCATGGTTCAATTCCTGCCCTGGGTGATATCTTCTCCTCCTTACCTATCCTTCAACCCACATCCGTTTCCACATATTTTTTGAGTGAGTCCACAATTTGTGAAGTGAAATACTTGTTGCTTGGTATCTAACTCGACCCTAACTTTAGATTCATTCACTCACTCACTATTTACTGGGCTCTTAGCATGTTTTGGATACTATCCTAAGACCCGGAGACCTGACTGTAAACAAAAATGTGTTCACTCTGACATATTAATGGTTTTAGCTAAGGAGATAAATTAGACTCATAAAGTCGAATGGGAAGTAGTAAGTGGCACGAAGGAAAATAAAGCTGGGGAATTCATGCTGTTTCCGATGGAGCACTTGATCAGCTCGCTTTGTGTAAGTAGGTGGGATTTGTGCAGAGGTCCGTGCTACATGAGAGGGGGCCAAGGGCATTGATTTTAGAGAAAGGAGCTGCTCAGAAGTCTGGCCATTCGGGGTATCTGTGAGCTGTGACTCTAGGGTGAGCACAGGAGATGACAAACATGGGGTCATCCAGGGCTCTAGGGGCTCGAACTGTCTTTAACATTCAAAGCTCAATCAATGAGGAGATTCAGGAATTTTGGGTTCCTGCCCATTCTTCTGACTATAGAAGCCAGCATGGAAATCAGACACATTTCACTATCTGGCCAGAGTTTGTTTTAAAAATTATTTTACTTTTAATTTTTTGAAGTTTTTTTTTTCCTCAAAAGATTGGTCTCTGTTCTGTATCCTGTGGTGAGTCCACAAACCTGTCTTTGCTTGTACTAAAGACCCCAGATTGTCAACAGAAGGTCTCTATCAAGACATCTACGTTACAATCTTTAAAAATAATAAAAATGTTCAGTTCTTTCAAAATTTCACGTCCATAGTTGGCAGCCAGTATATGATCTGGACAGCCCCCACCCTGCGCTCTGCAGAGTTTCTGGAATACCATGAGGAGGCTCAGCCAAGGGAGTGAGGCAGGTTGAATGCTTCTTCTTTTTTTCTGAAGGTTGTGTTGCCCATAGGTCAAGGAGCTGGTTGCTTGCAAGTAAAATTGTTCCAAAAGAGATTGGTATCAGGGCCTGTTTGGCATATGAATCAACAAGTATGAATCAAGTATTTCCCAAGCAGCTCTGGGGTGGCTGAGGGGACTGGTTTCATCAGGTTACTGAACTCAAGAGGTCGTAGATGCCTGCAGCAAGGGATCTGAGGGCTGGCAGCAGTTTCTTCACTGACTGAGTCACCCACGCCCACTCCATACCTGAGCAGCCCAGCCCAGCATGGCGGCTTAGTGAATGGGTTGGGTCTTTCACCAGTAAACTTGATAGCCAGACCCACCAAAGTGAAAACCAAACCAATAAGTACCAGAAAAAAATTATAAAACTGTTTAGATGTTAGACAACATCTTCACAATGGATCTAGTCTTTTCGTTTTTTTTGTGGTTTCGGCAACTGCTTACTTTTGTGTGCTCTCCACAGTCAGTGGTGTTAGCAGATCCATGCAAGAGGAAGTCCTCTGAAGAGAGAGCCTAACTGTTCTTTGAATTCTGTATGTTGCACAGCTTGAGTCAACGGCAGCTGCAAGCTCTTGGGGATGCAATGTCCCCTGCCTGGGTAAGACTGTCCCTGCAGATGCTGTTTGTGTTTTCATGCCTGGATCTGGGGCAAGGCAGAGATGGACTCTTCACCTTCTAACAGCCTGTACGTTGTCCTAAATGCAGAAAAGGAAGGTCAATCATTGCTGCCTTGAAACTAACCCTGCGAATGACCCTGAATCAGAAACCCCAGTGGAACTTGCTTAAAGTCAAATCATTGGCAACTAGGGCAAAGAGTTACCTGTGTTCTCTCTGCCATAAGAAATGGGCCAGCCATGATCACCTGACCAGTGAGAGTTCCAGGGGCATTTGCATCTGTGAATTTTCATTTTTAGCAAGAAAAGGCCTGGGAGGGCAGCATGGTGCTGGTGTAAGACTGGCATTGTTGGCAGGGGCTTAGGGAAGGATGCTTGGTGTTACCTGAGAGAGAATAAATTATTGTAATATTTGAGAAGGCCTGTTTGGCATGTGTGTCCTGCTCAGGGCGTTCTTGTCTAGTTGTTTATTAATTACTTTGAATGTTTGAGATTAGCCTTTTTTCACCTTGAAAAGTCTTGCTTTGATGGATGAATAGTATAGTCACCCACACTTTAGGGTGCTTTTAGGGTGTGAATTCTAAGAGTGTACAAAGATACACTTTTCAAAGATACACGTGGCTACTGGTCTTAAAAAATTAGAAACAAACTTGTATGTTCAACAACAGGTTAACTGTATTGGTTAAATAAATGATGTGCAATAATCCCACTGGAGATTCCTCTTTCTTCTTTTGACTCTTTCTCATTATTCTCTTATTGCTGCTCTTTTCACCTTCTCGTCTAGCTTCCTTTGACTAAAAAACAAATCCTTCTCAACAAGGTGCACAGCCATTCCACAAGTGTGTGTCCTTGCACAGGTTTTCTGGAGGCAGATACAAAGCCACGGAGTTCACGGAGAAGTTATTGGTCACAACATTTTTGCTGCTAAACTTAGAACCCGGGACAGAAATAAGTTTTGTCTTCTTGCTTTAGAAAAGTGGAGTTTCTTGACATCTTTTTTTCTTTTTTTTACACGGTCTACCATGTTGCCCAGGCTGGCCTTGAACTCATCAGTCTCCTACTTCAGCTTCTCAGGTAGCTGGGATTCTAAGTCATGTGCTCCACACCTGGTACCATGGTGATTTCTTATTGACGCTGGACTAGGCAGATGTGCTCATTTCAAAATCCCTGAAATAATGAACTTATAAAAAGGAAAGGTTTATTTTGGTTCATAGGTTTAAAGGTTGCAGTTCATGATTAATTTTTCCCTTGTGCTGGGTTTGTGGTAAAGCAGCACATAGTGGTGAGGGTGGGTTGTGAAGGAAAACTGTTTACCTTATGACTGGGAAGCAAAAGAAAGGGAAGAAAGAGCCAGAATCCTACTGTTCCCTTCAGAACCGGCACCTCCGCTGCCTTAAGGAGTCCCCCAGGGCCCCAACTCAAAGTTCTACCAATGCTCTGCGGTATCACCAAACCTTTAACACAGGGGTCTCTGGGGGGACATTCAGCACCTGAACTAGAGCAGCCAGCAGTGCTCTGCAAACCTTAGTGAACATCAGAATTACTTGGGGGCTTAGAGTGGAGGCTTGTTAATTAGGTAGTTTCTGGATCTCCTTCTCTAGAGGTTGGAATTAGAAGATTTGGGGTGAGCCTGGCGACCTGCATTTTGACAACCATGCCTTTCTCTGCTCAGCAGTTTGGATCCAGATTGTCTTCTGGCCATGGGGCTGGTGGACACTGACCTGAGCCTCAGCCAGAATCAGAAGCTCTTTCCCTGAAGTGCTGCCAGTCTCCAGGCATTCCTCTCTGGTAGATGTCAAATGAGGTCCTGTCTGCTGGGCTTGCAGCATGAGCCTGACCAGAAATCAGTCTTCACTGAGGCCTGAAGTCCTGGCAACGACTATCCCTCCAGAGAGAACAGTCAGGCAGGCTCCAGCCCAAGTGTCCTAAAACTTGTCTCCTCTCTTTAAAGTTGAGTTTGGTAAGAAAGTCTAAGCAGTCTTTAATTACAGGGGTGGGAAGCAGGGGAGATGGGAAAGGTTAATCAACTAACCAGCTACATGTCAAGAACTAAAGAAGGGTCTTAAAACCTTAAGTCCAACCCTATGGTGACCTCTTAGGTGTCACACCATCCTGGTTACCACCCCAACTAGTTGGAAGCTACAGTCTGTCCTAAACCTGTCCCTTGCTTATCCTGCTCCTCTCATCTACAGTCAGTGTAGGTTCGATGTGAACGAGTCATGCCTTCCTTCTCCAATTTTAATTACAAAAAAAAAAAATGCCCTTAGCTCTGGTTTGGTGGACACTTTCCAGCTGCTAGCTAGCCCTGCTGCTGGTAGTGGGGGAAAATTATTCCGGGTTCTGGTCCTTTTTCTACTGGCTCACACCTGTAATAGCTCCACAGACACAAAATCCCTTCATTTCTGGAGTCTTGGGTTAATAGACTGGATGGAGGGTTGATTAGCAGGTTGGGTGGAGACTGCTGCATTTGCCCAAGGAGAGCTGGAGGAAGCAGCTAATGCTTACTGCAGATTACTGTAGTGGCGGAGCACAGAGCTGGGGCCTGACTGCAATAGCAGCAACTGTGGCAGCAGCTGTGGGAGTCATGGAGCTCTGCCCCCAGGCCTTGGAGCCAGCAGCTTGAGGAGACCCATTCTGGCCAGGGGCCTCACTCAGGCATTGTGTGAGTTGCCAACTTGGCCAGACTGTGGAGAGGAATTAGCACTGGACATTCTTGGCAAGGTCTGTTGGCATGACACTTCTCTACACTACCCGTGTGGAACGGATATCTTGGCCAGTGTCACTCTGGAGTCACTAGTTGTTGGGGTGTGTTGGCTGTAGTACCAGAGAGAGAGCTAAATTGTTCTTTTTTCAGCCTGATGCAATGAAAAGCAAACATTTAGAGACAAGGGCAATAGAGGGACTGGTGGTACAGGGGGAGCCCAGGACTCCTGCTTGCAATGGGTGGAGCTGTGGGGAGAGAAAGGGGGTCATTCAGTTAGTAAGCCTGGTTCCATGGCTTTGGGGATACCTAGAGAAAGGGTCCCTGGCTTCATAGTTTTGTAATTGGAAAGCATGCAAACAAATATTTGCCAGGTTGCCAGGGACACGAAGGGAGGGAAGTAACCCTGACTTCAGTAGTCAAGGAACACTTCACATTCATATTGGGCAAGTGGGAATCGAAGTGAGGAGATGGCCTTCTCAACAAAGGATGAAGGGAGGGCAAAGCCCTGGAGACGAGTGCAGGAGGTCTTGCACCTGGCTTTGAGGACTCTGCAAGGGTGCATATTAGGGGGTCAGGTATATAGCTTAGCGGCACAGGCACCTGCCTGGCAAGCATGAGGTCCTGAGTTCGATTCCTAGTGCAAAAAAAAAAAAAAGAGTCCATATAAGGGGCTTCACTCAGAGTGTGGCACTGACTGGGCTTGTTGGAGAACTGTGGTGAGTTCCGTGTAGCTTGGGCCTGAGAAAGACCTGCTGACAGGAAGGCAGGTATCCCAGAGCCAGGTTTTTCATGCCAGGTTAGGGATCTTGGTGGTGGTAGGCCAGGAGCTGCCTTGTATTTACATCTTGGAAGATCAGCAGTAGCTGCATGGAGTGGCCAGGGCTGAAATCAGGACATCAGTCAGGCACGTGACCTGGTCACTCAGTCTGAGGAGCTGGACAAAGCCGAGGGAGTTCAAATGGGCCAGTGTAATGTCTATAGGGCCATGTGGTGCTGAGAGCCTGGAGAAACATGAACAGAAAGAGTCTCTAGGTTCTGCAGAGATAAAGGCTAAGACATCTGCACATTATCTACAGAGCCAGCAAAGGAAAAATGCAATCAAGGAATGAAGCCCCAGGCTGGACTCTAACTTGACAATTTAGGTAAAGATCTGACATCAAAGGAAGGTAAGCCACCTCATTAACTTACAAGGCCCCTAAATGCAAGGTAGCTAGGGTGTGTGTCTTTCAGCAGAAACCCTTAGAAGCCAGTCAGAACCTGGCTAACATCTAGCATGAAGACGGCTGGGAAGTAAAATTTCCCTAAGTGGAGTGTGTTTACTCTTGTGTGTATGGTGAGGAAATAAAGAATAAAACCAGGCTTCTATAATCATACACATTACCTGGTGTTTTCCCTGGAAATGCAGATTTAGTGGACTTAGCTGGAGCTCAGGGATCTGTGTAGTGAATCCCAAGTGGTTCTTTCTGAGAAATCTGGCAAACTGCAGCCTCTGGGAAAACTTCTTGAGTTGTAGAAGGACTTGAAACCAAGTAGTGTAGACAAATGGTTTTTTAAAATGTCAATAGTATTGATTCTTTTAAGAATACTTTATGGATACTTGACATTTCAAGTACTTGTAAATTTAACAGAATTTGATAGCAGAAACAGGTGACACTTATAACTTAAAAATGTGATTAAATAATTGAATTAGATTTGTGATTTTAAGTTGAAAGCTTCATAAATTTGTGTGTGGTATTGAAAGACTTAGAATTTAAGTTGCTATATTTATCATTTTAACTTGTATATTTATGTACTTTAAATTGTTGGTAAGACTTTGTATGACAAGTGTATTTAAAGAAGAAATTGTATATATTAAACTTACATATGTGATTTAAGTAGTTGAATGTACTTAATTAAGCTTTTAAATGGGACCAAATATTAAAGATATCTCTAGAGATGTTTGATATAATTTGCTAAAATTATACAGAGAGGGGAAAAATGTATAAAAGAATTTAAGAGCTTAAAGGAATCTTTTCTTTCTCCTTTTTTGCATGCTGGGGAACAAACCCAGGGCCTGGAGTCTACTATGCAAGAACTCTAGCATTAGCAACACCCCAAGGTCCCTTAAAGGAAAGTTTTTGGCAGGCAAACTAAATGTAGTATATACATAGAAAGGAAATTCTGACAAACTATGATATGAATAAACGTGGAGGACATTATGCTGAGTAAAACAAATCAGTCATAAAAAGAACAATTTTGTTTGAGGTCACAATATTAGAGTGGTGAGATACATAGAGAAAAAATGGAATGGTAGTTGCCAGAGGTTGGGGAGAGGAAGAATGGAGAGCTAGTACCTCATGGGCACAGACTTAGTTTGCAGGTGAGCAGGTCTGTGGATGGACAGGGTGATGCCACCACCACCCCGGGGATGCACTTAGTCCCCTGCACAGCTGCCACGCACGGTGATAAAGATGGTCTTCATCATCCCCATCCTTCTCTCTCCCTCCACCCCCCCCTTTAGCTCTGCAGGAACTGTAGGTACCTCCTGAAAGTGTTGCTCAATAGTGTCTCACAGTAATTACTGTGAGGTTGTCAACAAATTCATGTCAGGTTCATATTTCTTTATGTTAATCTTTTTGTTGGAGAAAAAAAGCCAAAAAAGTTTTAAACATTAGTAGTGGTAAAATTATATTGATTTTTTTAAAACCAGAATTATTTTTGAATAATTGTGGGTAGCAAAACCCACAGGACTCCTGGACTCCCATTGAACATAGCATATTATTATAGGTAAGTGAGAGCTCTGGGACTTGAATGCAGGCACCTGAAGGACGGATGGAGAGGGGAGGCACACGCACAGCACTTGTCACCCAAGGTAGAACAGTGGCACTGGTGGAGCTCTGGAAGAAGAAGCAGACCACTCTTGCTGTGGGGAAGAGGACTCTCCCTGCCTAAGTGGAAACCGTTCCTTTGGCGGCCATCCTGACACTCAGGCATGGTGCTCAGAGACACCAGGGAGCAAGTAAGGATCTGAGAGAATCAGAGACAGGGAGGGGCAGCAGAAGCCCTCTGTGCGCCACAGAGAGCACTAGGAGAGAATGGTAGGCAAGTGAGTGACCTTGATCAGGGACATAACTCAGGCATACGGCCGTTTTCAGAGTGGACGGGGTGACAGAGTGTGGGAAGGCCAGGCTCACTCAGTATAATTTCAGGCCCAGAATTCCTCTGCATTCCACCACCACCTCTCTCTCCTCCAGAGCTTTGCCACACCTGGACTTCTTCACTCCAGGAAAAACTGTGGCTATGAGGCTTTGAGGTCCTACTCCAGGCATTACGGAAGGAGAGGTGACACAGAACTGAAATCACACAGTGACGTGAAGGACTGACTCCAGTGAGTCTCTTGCAAGCAGGTCCCTGTGGGAATGCAGGGTGCACCCAAGGCCTGGATGAGAGCTGATGGGTACGGGGGCAGCAAAGAGGTGCAGGGAGGGAGGAAGGTCCAGAAAAGGGAGGCTGGAGGCACAGGTGACTGCACATCACCTTGTGTTCACCCCAAGGGGGTTCCCAGCTTTAGCCCTGCCCAGGTGTAGATGGCAAGATGCCCTGAGAAATCCTAAATGGAGAGGAACTTGTAGGCTTGTCTTTCTCTTTGCTTTCTACTCCTGGAGGGAGCTGGCCAGGAGGGGCTGGGGGTGAAGGGGAAAAAGTGACTCCATCAAGTTTGCCTTGGTCTTTGGTGTTTTTTTGATCTTTCCTTTCCCCCAGGAGTGGATTCCTCCAGGTGTGTTTGGACAGTCCTGCTCTCTGGGTAATGAAGCGCAGTTGTGAGTTAATTACCCTTGAAGCCAGAAATGCTCCACTGGAGGAGGCATGGGGCTCTGAGGCCCTGAAAGAAGGCAGCTATGCAGGAGTTGTACAGGCTCTGCATGCAGAGCCCAGCCTGCCACGAATGCTTTTGGGGAGTCCCAGGTGAGGCAGTGGTCCAGGAAGGGGCGGCACTGTATTGTCACTGGTTCAGATCAGGGAGGTTCACTTGAGATTTGGGCAGTTCAAATAAGAGACCCAGAGCTGTGGACTGGATTAAACGTCTTTATTTCAGGCGCTGCCGTAGGTATTTGCCCAGCTGCACTATCTGACCAGCCACTCTTGCTGCTCTCAGCCATTACACACCAGAGTGGCTGCCTGCCAGTACCAGACCTTCTGTACGGACAGTGGTTACAAAAGTTATTTACACTGGGATGGAGAAATGTGCCTGCCCTGGAGTCTTGTTGATCCACTGCCTGAACCAGCGTCTCAGCCCTCTTGGGCTTTTGTGTTTCCTTACACTCCACCCTCTTCAGGCTGTGGATGTGATGGCTTAGTGGATATGCACACCCATGGGGACGAGCTTTGTATTCACATGTCACAATAGTTATATAAGGAGAGCTTATCACAGGCCACAGCTAGAGCACGGAAGTGTTTCGCAATAGAATCCTTTGCCCTGTATGCCCACGCGGACAGTAACTTTGCAGAGCCAGGCATCATGGTATCATACCAAGTTCATGTCGTAACCACTTCCCCAGGGGCTCAGAGGGGTAGCTAGCAACAGTGCTGTGCCTTTATTTGCACTGACTGCATTCATTTTACCTGTTCACCCTCTTCCATGTGGCTTATCTCCCATAGGTCTTGCTTGTGTGGCTTGGCCTCACGTGGGCCATTGTCCAACCAGCCAACCTGGAGCCTTCAATATAGACAGCCATAATATCAGGCTTTTATAGACTGCCCGCATATGGTAAGGGGGCCTCCTCTCGAGTGAGCGCCACCCACATGGCCCTCAGCTCAGCCTATCAACTGCTCTGTCCAGTACCAGTAAACACCACATGGCGTCTGTTTCTGTCTGCACAGCAGCCACCTATCATACAATGGCCCACAGCTCCATCTGTCTATATACCAGGAACTTGCTAGTACTGGTACTGGTGGCATTCTGTTGGCCTTAAAACCTACTATACACTGCAGAAAGGGGACTTGTGGAGCACTCTGTTACTCTCTGCTCTCTATTTAGCTTAAGTGGTCTCCATCTTGGGGACAGGTATCTATGAGCGTAGCTACTTCACTACTGGGTATGTGGTTAGCACCTTCACATGGACTTGCCTGGTGATTGACTCATGAGCCTGAAGGCTGCATATATAGCTGCTCTGAGGGGGTCCTGGACCTCCTCCTCCTCCTCTTTCTCCTTCTCCTCCTTGTTGTTCTCCTTCTTCTCCTTTCTCTCCTTCTCCTTCTTCTTCTCTTTTCTTCTGCTTCCTCTTCTCCTCCTCCTCCTCTTCTTCCTCCTCCTTCATTTCAGACAGGGTCTCTTTTATGGATTAAAAACTGATAATCAACTTAACGCCAGCTGGATTAAATCACCATGGTGCTTAGCATAGATGATCCACCTGAGGAAAGCTGCCAGCATAAACAGAGATGTGGAGAAGGAGAAGAGAGGTGGTGAGGTGTTGTGGGTTCTCCTACGTGTTGCTGTTTGAGCCGTTGGTTCTCCTGGAGGAGCTCGTCGTGACTAGCTTCCCCAGTGTGAGTTCAACCATTGTCATCAGAAGAGCTCGGGACCTTGTTGGTGAGAGTGGCTGAGGTTCACTTTGGGGGAGCTCTGGTCCTTACATCCAGCATCGCTTCCTGGTTCCAGAGGGGAAGATGTAGGCCATTTAATCTCCAGGAGAAACTTGTTACACTAGCTTTCTGGCATGTATTGACTGTGCTTATCATCAGAGGAGCTCGGGGCCTCCATGTCACTGAGGATGGCTGTGGTGCTTTCCAGGACAGCCCTGGTCTTTGTTTTGAGCATGACTTCTCAGCTCCAGCGTAGAACCCTCAACCTACCAGCACAGCTCCTTCACCCCGCTGGCATAGACTTCCTAGCTTCTACTGCCGACCTTTGGGCCTTCCCAGCGCAGATCTGTGAAAGAGACTGGCGTGAGTCCTTCTGATGGGCTCCAGACCTCCAGCTGGACTTGTGGGAGACATTGTCATGGGCTCTGGGTCTTTATCTGGACTCATGTGGGACACTGCTGTGGGATTCAGGCCCTTGGCTGAATATTCTACGTCTTTAGTGTTGTGGACAGATTTCCTGCATTTTCTTGTGTGTTAACTCTGGGTGGCCAGCATAAATAATATAAATTCTGTGTCCTCATTCTAACTGTTCTCCTCACAACCCCTGACTATGACAGTCTCCCTGTGTAGTCCCTGGCCTTCAACTCACAACAATTCTCCTGCCTGTTTCCTGAGTGCCGGGACTACGGGTGTGCACCACCAGAACCAGACTCCAACCCCGCCTTGTGATCAAAATCTCAAACACAGGTGCAGCCATTCCATGTGCCCCCACAATCCTTAGCCAAAGCCTTTGGTGGTTACATGAGCATCCAGTTCTTAGGGACACCTGGGATCAGCCACCTGCAGGGCTTGTGCCTGTTGCACAGCCTGCTTTGGTTTTCCCAAATACTTCCTTGGCATCTTCTGCCCAATTCCAGGCAGTGCCCTTCTGACTCCATGTATACAAGGATTTGAGGGCTGGGCTAAATGGGAAATAAAAGCCCTATAATCTCCCAGGAGCCCTAGAAAAGTGTGCAACTCTTTCACTGTGGTAGGGTGAGGATACTTCTGTATCTTATCAGTAACAGCCTCTGCCTCAGCTGCCTTAAATCTCCAAAATTTAACAGAAATCCCAGGTTCTTAGACCTTGGCCTTGCCGACAGCCCATCCACATACTGTTAGGTGCTGCTGGAGACCACTGGCAGCTCCTTCTAGACCTGTAAGAGAACCAGAGGTTGACATAATATCATTGGGAATGGTCTGTCTCAATGTCCATCAATGTGAGCACATGGTGCACATTTGTGGGTGACCAATAAATGGCAAGTCCAATATGAGGCCTCTGGTCTCCCAGTGTCTTTTCTTACCAAGTACCTGGGCTCTACCCCTAGACAAAATTATACACCCTCATGGTGTCATCTGTAGTGATTACATAGATTTGCAAGTTTATGACCAAGTCGGGGGAGTCTTCCCTTTTGGAACCAGTGATCGGAACATAACTATATTCACAGACCTTGAGCTCCTCCATCTTTTTTGTGCCCCTTAGCATCTCCCAGTGTTGCCAGCAGCGCTCCCACAACTGCACTGCAGTTGCCTTCTCTGCTTGGCTCTGGGCTTGCTCTCAGTTTTACATTTGCCTCTTGGCTCCCAGGACTGCCAAGTCCAGCTGCCCCAGTAGCCTCGACTGAGCTCCTCCCAGCCCCAGCTGGGCAACCGGTTCTGTGAGGCAGTGCCTGTCCCATGTTCAGCCCTGTGTAATGTGCGTCAGTTCTGCATACTCACAGTCTCTGAGTGGAGGCTCTCCAGACTGTAAGTCAGTCAGCATGTGGTCTGTTTCCCAACAGGCTGCCTCCCTTGTAACAGCCCCAGCATGGGCTCTGGATCTGCCTCTAGTTCTGACTTAGACTCAGATTTAGATTCTGTTGCAGCTCCAATATGGACTCCATGCTCTGGCCTGGAGCCTGGGAATGGGCTTCAGGTCCCCATCCCTAGTTCCCATCCTGGCCCTTCTTTACTTTCATGGCCTTGCTGGGCTGTGGCTCGCTATTCTCATTTTCTGTAACACCACTGGACAGGCCTTCCTGCTAGGAAGCAGCTTGGTATCTTCATCCCCTGAGTGGTCTGTGTCGATGAGCTCTGTCATCTTGGCAACAAACACTCCTGGACACAATTTAAGAGCAGCACATATCTTTCCTTTCAATGCTTTGCTGTGGGTTGGTCCCTTAACTCCTTGCTGCGATGCTTCCTCTTAAGGAGGCTTCTGCCGTGGCCCAGGCTGTGGGGAATCCTGCCACAAGATACCAGTTGTCTCACTACCACCAGTTCAGACTGGGGAGGTTCACTTGATATTTGGGCAGCCCAAAGAAGAGATGCAGAACTGTGGACTGGATTGGACATCTTTATTCCCAGGTGCCACTGTACCTGCCTAGTCATCCAGCTGCTCTGTCTGCCAAGCCACTCTTGTAGCTCTTAGCTGCTATACATAATAACAGCCTTCTACCAGACCTTATATGGGGCAAATGTTTGCATAAGTTATTCACACTGGGATGGAAATGTGTGCCTATGCTGGAGTCTTGCAGATCACTGGCTCCTGGATACCCACCCTTCTCGCAGTCTGAACTTCAGTTGTGGGCCCCTTGGGCTTTTGTGCCCCCTTATAGGCATCTGGCTCTGCCCCTGTGGAATGGGCCACTGGCCTCAAATCCTGAATTGCACATCAGCATCTATTCAGAATTGCTTTGGAAGCCCTCCAACAGTGAAGTGAAGTAGAGGGTAGGCTCCCGGGGCCATTTGCTACATAAATGGGGGTGGTGGGAAAGACAATGAGGGGTGAGAAAAAGCCTCAAGGAAAATAAGTGCTTCCTGTTCCTACCAGGAAGTGCGTCACCTGCTAGACTTCAGTGGTCCCCTGAAGAGAGGTGAGTGATGTTTGTGATTTGAACTCTTTCTACATGTCAGTCACTGGGCCCTTAATTTTGTTATGTTCTCAAGTGAGCCCTGCATGAGGGAGGAACAATTTTTTCTTGAAGCTTCTGCTTGTATTTTGTGCCAATCAAGAGAGGTTTCTGGAGACTGAATATGGTTACACTACGGAAAACTTGTTTGTAGAATGAGTGTAAAGTTGCATCATCAACAAAAAAGATATTTTGGCCTTTACATAAATGAGCAAGGAAGAAGTCAGCAAATCCCGACAGCCCTATGATCAGAACTGATTCTTCTGTTCTGGTGTCAGTGCTTTTTTAACTTTCCAAAGCTCCAGGAGGTTGAGAGGAAATAGAAGTCACAGTGGACCCTGATACCAAGCCTGCTCAAGCAGGTTGTTACTCCGTCTCCAGGTACTTCCCACCAGCTTCCCAGTGTGGCACTTCCAGCAAGGCACTTGAACAAGAGTTTGTTCTAGGAGACAAAGTTTTTAGGAACTCAAAAAACTAATCAGTGAAGAAAGATGAGATTTTGAGTCAGGCCTACAGAGAAGTGCTTTGACCTGATATTTGATCTTGGATTAAAGCATTTCTTGCTTTTATGGACATTTCAGGACCATTCTAGGAGCCCAAATGAATGATCCAAGTAAGATGGAGAGCCCTACCATGTCTACCCTGGCATTTCTGAGGCGCCTGAGTTTAGGAGAAAATATGGCAGCTTTACTTGGTTTTGGCTGAATGTAGGAATTGCCTGGGGTGCTTTAAAAATACTGAGTCCCAACCTGAGTTTGGCTTAATTGGTTTTGGCCTGGCCATCTGGATGTTGAAAAATTTCCTAGGTGGTTCTGAGGTGCAGCCAGCACTGAGAACCATCCCAGGAATGACTGTTTGGCCACCTTGGGCCTCCATCTGGAACTGAGTCCCATCTGCACAGGATTCTGCCCCATGTTCTGCCCTTGACATCTGTTGTCATGTTGACCCTAGAGAAGGGACAAATGAGAAGTCTTCTCTTCATGTGTTTCTGGGTGTGGTGAGTATAGTAGGCCTGGAGTTTGAAACTTTGAAGGTGCAAATATATCTTCTAGCTCCATTTTCCTCTGTCTATAACTGTATCTGGGGTCTATGACCCAGAAAAACAAAATCATATCCTGGTGCTCAATGGTACCTCTCAAGGGCTGCTTGGTGGCCCTTGAGTTCTGGAGGCTGGGTGTCATTTCTGGGGTATGGGACACACAGCAGCAGGCTGTATAGAATCACATTTCAGCTACAGGTCTGAGTTCTCATAGAAGACACATGGTTGTTCACAACTTGGATTTCCCTTTCTGCTTTTGGTCTGAGATGAGTCAGACAAGCACACAGAGTAATTGGGACACTAGTAGTTAGAATGGTGATCTAATGTCTAAACTACGAGAGCAGCTCCATAGATGCCAAGAAAGGCAAGACATTGTTGACCAAGGTAGTTAAGGAAAGCTCTCCAGAGGAGGTGGGAGTTGAATTTAACCAAGTTGATGAGGTCTTTATCTAGGTTAGTGAAGAGGTTGCAAGAGGGGATGACAGGATAGGAGCAGAGGTCAGCTGTTATCTGCATAAGGAGCTACAGGCTTGTTGGCCTTCTTCAAATAAGTCTATTCCCTGGGCTTCTGTGGGTGGAAATAAACCAAGATGATGTAGTCCAGCCTTCTGCACCAATGGTTCTCAAAGTGAGGTCTCCAAACAAGTACCATCACAATCTCTGGGAACTTGTTAGACATGCAAATTCTCAGGTCTCAACCTAGATCTACTGAATTAGAAATTCTAGGATTGGGGCCCAGCAAGATCTACTTTTTGCAAGTCCTCCATGTGGTTCTGCTGTTCAGTCAACTTTAAGAACCGACATCTTACTTTGCTTCCACACTAGCTAAGTAGACTGTAGTTATTATGATCAGAAACAAGGAACATGTTTGTTCTTAATTATATTTAACTTAGGTTGTTTTAAAACTTCTGACTATAGCTATCCCTGCTAGTTTTATGGTTTTAAGATTGTCAGTATTATGTCTTGTCCAAGTGACCTAGTATCAGATAATTGACAGCCTCTTACAGTGTGTTCTGCCAACATTTATTGAACAAATGCCATTTTCTGAGCACTATTGTAACCCTGGGAAGATAACAAAGGGCAAGATGAAACTTCCTGAGTGCTTAGATTATAGGTATTCACCACCACACCTGTTTTATGAAGTTTTTCTTGGCCATGGTTAGAGCAGACTTCTCTGGTGGTCCTTGAGCAGAAAGCCACTGAAATGAGGGAGAAAGCTACATGAAGTCCATGATGGGGAAGAGTGGATGAGAGAAGTCCTAAGAGTACAATGGTGTGCACATATTTTTAAGAACAAAAGCAAAGCTAGTATAGCACAGCAAGAGAGGAATGAGTAGGCAGGAGAGATACAGGAAGTAAGGCCAGGAATCTCTACTCAGTTCTCTAGCAGGAGACCTATAAAATAAGACTGGCCGTGTTTTGAAGTCCCATAATGCTTTCATTCTTTTGTTTTGATTGGTTTTATATTATTTTGTTTTGTGTGTGAAGTTATCAACAACTATTCCAAAGAGAACAAGAGACATTATGGTAGCCACTGTTGATTTCCTGTTGTCTTGTTGTGAAGTGCTGTGTTGCTTGCATTGTTCTGCTCTGATTGCTTCGTTCTGTTCCGTTTTGTTTTGTTTTATTTTCTTAAAAAAAAAAAAAAGGACTGGCCAGATTCAAGGAGACAAAAGGAAAACCTAAGTTTCCTAATATGTGCATTGTACATGTATACATGGGAGTGCTCAGCTATGTATCAGGTCTCGGTTTTAAACACCCACAAGACAAAACAGTGTGGGGTTTGGTGCAGGGATGGCAAGCTGTCGCCTGGTTCTGTGGCCTGCCCGCTGGTAAATCTCTCTGCTGGGGCTGTACCCTTGGCCCAGTGCCAGAGCCCTAGTGGGTTGGGAAATGAAGCTCAAATCCACGTGCTTCCTCCCCTGCTAGGAACCAAGGAACTTGCTGTGACGGCTTTTCACGTCAACCTTGAGTACAGACTGAGGAAGGATTGGTGAGCCTCTGTTGGGCAGCAGTGCAGAAAGGATACCCAAGTACTGAAACCTGAAGTTGCTGGGTTGTTTTCAGTTCTATTTTACACTATGCAGGCTTGCAAGAATCAGGCTTGATGTTTGTTTTGCTTTCTGTTTATCAAAACTTAACTGCTATTCAGATTCCTCCTTATGAATATGGAAACTTAGAAACAACACACTGAAAATGTTTGGAATTTGTGCATTTAGAAATTGGGGAGGGTACACTGCTGGACATCTCAAAATCAGAAAGGTTGATTTTGAGGCCAGGACTCAGGATGCTGAGGCAGGAGGATTACCACAAGTGTGAGGGCTACATAGTGAGTTCAAGGCCAATCTAAACTACACAGTGAGACCCTGTCTCAAAACCCTGCAACAAACAAAAATGTCACTGTCCTGTGATCATGCATTCTGGCTTCCTCATAATCTAGCTTCAGTAAGTTGCTATAGCTCTTTACCTGTCCAAATCCTTTTCATTCTTTCAGTCTCTGCTCAGATGTCACCAACATTTTGTCCCATCACCTTGGTTAATTCTTTCCGAGTACTTACTGATGTCAGTAACTTTCTGGCTTTACCATCTGTCTCTTGTTCTGAGATGCAAGTGTCACAAGCGCAGGCACATTGCCATCGGACTTGTTCCCAACCCCAGGAATCAGGAAGTTTCTTGGAATACAGTGCACAGCTGTTTCTACCCAGTACCTCTCCCTGCAGTATCTTTTTTTTAGCACTTTCAGGAAATATACAGATAGACTCTACTAAATAATCACCTGTGGTTTTATGAAATTCTGGTGAGTGAGGACTTTGAGTAAGGGATCTTGAAGAATGCTCTAGATTTTCTCAGTTCTGGATCCTTTGTTTATCCACCTGCCTCAGTGGTGATCATTGCAATGGTTTAATAAGAATGAGATGTTTCATCCCAAATGCCACGCAGGAAAATGAGTAGGTTTTCCTGTATTTTTTAACGTTCTTCTTTCCACACTGTCAAAGTTTTAGGTTTTGGAATTCCATGAGGTTTAAATTATCCCCTCCCCCGCATACCAAAGCCCATGTTCTGACATTGACAGGTAAAGGGTATTAGGATGCCAGGAACCAAATTCTTTTTTATTGTTGTTGCTGTGTGTTTGTTTGTTTGGCTGCTCTGGAGGGTAGCACTTTCCCAGGCTTCACAGAGCCAAAAACAAAGTTGCAACAATGTGGTAACTTTTAAAATAAGTCTCCCCTATTTTGTCCAGTGAGGGGAGCAGGGCCTGCACTTCTGAAGCAGGAGGTGCTTCTGCCAAAACTTCCTCATTCCCTGGGTCTCTGGCTTGGAGGGCAGCAGGGACCAGTTTCACGGAGCTAATGCTGTTTGCAAAGAGAATGTGAACTCAGTGGCATAGCTGGCAAAATCCTATTTTGTTCATGCTATGTGTTTCTCCCACTTTGATCACCATTGTCAGCTTTGATAACACTATCTGTGGCCCCCTCTGCTCTCTGTGGGAAGAAGTGTGGCGCCGGAGGAGAGGAATTGCTCCTATTCCCTAGCTGTGTTGGGTGCTGACCAGGTCGGGGCGGCGGGGTGCGGTCTTCTTGCTGTTTCATGGAGTAGTTGAGCTGAGGTCCTAAATATTTTCATTTCAGATAAAGCTGTTGAATCCAAGCAAGAAACAGGGAAGAAGTGTTGGGTGAGTGGCTGCTCTTAGGACATACTGGGCGCTCTAGAAGGATCTAGGACTTATTTAAGGGCCTTCATTCCTTTCAGGAGTTTAACAGTGGAATTGTGTGAGAAAGTGCTAAATTAAACTGCTAACAGGAAAGCTGAGTGTGTAACTCAGTGGTACAGCGCCTGTCTACCATATGCCAGGCCCCGGGTTTGACCCCTGAACCTCAAACAAACTACCAAAAACTGGTAATAAGGACACCAAGATCTCAGAGGCTTAAAACCCAAAGGCGTTGCTATAGTTGACTATGGTCTACCTCTTTTTTGTTTGTTTTTGAGACAGCAACTCACTATATAGCCCAGATTGATCTTGACTTCAAGAGGATCCTCCTGTCTCAGCCTCCCAGGTGCTAGCATTAAGGGTGTGTGCTACCATGCCTGGCTGGTTCTTTCTGAAAATTATGTTGAAATCGGATCCTTACTGTCAAGTGTTTGATAGCTTGGAAATTTAGTTTGACTGTATTTAGAGAAGTTAAGATTAGAAAAGGTCATGGCAGGGTTTGGTTGAACAATGGTGACGTTATGTGGGGTTGTGGGGGATCAGAACATAAGAGCACACTCCTCTCTCTCACTGTGCAATGGCCTTGCATTATCTTGGGACACTTCTCGCAAGAAGGCCATCACCAGATACCTCAACCTTGGAACAAACTGTGAGCCAAAATAAATCTCTTTCCATTATAACTTCCATAGTATGTGGCACTGTGTTAGTAGCAGCAGGAGGTGGGCTAACGCAGACGTGCTTCCCACGCAGCCTGCTGTCCAGGTGTTTGCAGGGAGGGTCTCTGCTCTTCACGCCAGCCTGGTGCCCGGCCAGAGGGGACGAGGTCTGGAGTCTGTGCACTGGCTGGTAAGTGCTCTGGCTTGAGATGACACATGTTGGTGGAAGATATCACACAACCTTATGCAAACACAAGCAAATCAGGAAGCATAATTTTCTTCAGAAGGGGAAAGAGCTGGAAATACTGACTTCAGAGTTAGCAAAGGATCCCTCTATGGCTTCTGCGCAAACCGAAGCTCTGAGGGTTTTGTTGTGTTGTTTTTGTTTTTGTGGTCCCAGGCATTGAATCCAGGGCTTTCACACTGAGTGAAAGGCTATGTTTGTCTTGGGTGGGCTTGAACTTGCAAACTTCTTTCCTCAGCCTCCCAGAATACTGTGTGACTCTGGATAAGTCAACTAACCTCTCTGTTTTAGTCTCTGTAAAATGGAAGTGATGAAAGGTATATTGGAAATTAGCACCTTGATTCAAAACATGAACTGAGGCCCATGGCCATGGTGGAACCCAGGAGGCAGCACAAAGAAGAAATTTGCCTGCTGCCCTCTTGGTAAGCGCCTTCCTCCAGTGTGAGCCAGGAAGAGATCCAGTAGCGTCTCCTGTGAGCCTACCGGTGCGCGGGCTTGGAATCAAACATCCCAAACTCCCCCTACCCCACCCCCACCCGTTAGCAACTGGGGACAGAGGTCTGAGCATCTTTTGGCAGGATGACTATATGCAATACAGCAAATATGGGGAGTCTCCTCTATCTTCTCTTTGAAAGCAAGTGTTGTTTTCACTTTTGTTTCATTATGATTAATTGCTTTACTCTATTCAATATTCTTTTGCTTGATTTTTATAATGTTCTGTCTTTGGTTTGATTTTGATATACCTAATTGACTAGACAACTATTGTGAAGATAAGGAGATATACTATGGTACCTATTACTGTTATCCTGGTAACCTGCTGTGAAGTTCTGTACCAAATTCACTGCACTGTCTCAATTGGCTTTGTTCTTTCTTGTTGTTGTATTTCTACTACCTTTAAAATTAAAAAAAAATTAAAAAATGAAATGAGTAACCTTCACTGATGTACTACCTAAATCATCATCAAGTCTGGATTAATTTTGGAAATATTGAACTCATACACCAGAATAAAACACCCTGGAGAGACCCAGACAGAGGGAGATGGATCCTCTTGACACAGGAAGAAATTAAAACTTAAAAAAGCTCGTCAAATACTTTGGGACTACAACTGAAACAGCTAAACATTACGGGACACAGCATTTTCACGGTGACCTGCCAAGTGTGCACCAGCTTGAATCCACACCAGCAGGCAGAGCTGCCCAAACTCGTTTCCACTGCCACTCACAGGAAGCACAGCAAGGCTGAAGTCAGGGGTTGGTGAGCCCAATGGAGAGTGGAGCTGGCGAAGGGACCTTCTTTAATCCATGGTCAGTGCTGGGAATGAGACCCCCCCCACATGGGAAGGGCGAGACCAAATGGGTGACATGTTGGAATTGGGCAGGAGGAGCCTGAACTGGGAGTGACAATGACTTTAGTTGGTTGTTCCCTCCCCCAGAGCAGATTCGTGGGACTTGCTTGGACTGGGCCGTGCCCCTGCCCGGGACCCAATGAGCTGTTGCAAATGGATTCCCTGTGCCTAGCATGCACTAACGGAGTGAAGGCACCTGAAGTTTGGCTGGCCTGGTGGGGAGGGGCAGGCATAGGCAGCCACTGCTTAACCTCAGTGACAAGAGCAGCCAGGAGAGGGCATAGGTCCCTTGCCAGCGTGCTTCAGAGGAAACGTGGCCAACAGGGAAGGGGGCTGGGACCTGCACTGTAACCTGTGTGGAGGAAGCCAGGGCCATGACAGGAGAGAGAGGCAGGAGGAGGCCCCCAGCCCAGAACCCTGAGAACCCTGATCCAGGAGAAGGGAAAACAAGGGAGACTGAGGGCGGCAAACACACAACATCAGACATGACTTCAATGGACATTAAGAGATATCTTCGGGACCTTGTAGACCAGCTCAGAACTGAAATATTAGATCAGGTAAAGCAGGATATGAGTAGAGTAATAAAAGAAATACTTTCAGGGAGCATCTCTCAGGATGATACAGACAGAAGAAGGGAGGAACACAGAAAAAGGAGAGAAACATTCGATAAAGAATATAAAGAAAATATAGAATACATGAAGCAGATTCAAAGAGACTACTAGGATATTAAAAACTCTATTGAAAGCTGGCAAATCTCCTTAAAAGAAACTAAGGATAGACTATCACAACTTGAAGACAAGTTTGCAATGTGTAGTCATGAAAGGAAAGATCTCTTAAAAATAACAAAGAAAAGGCTAGAAGATGACAAGAGAATCTACAATTTAAGAATAAGAAATGTGAACAAAGAAGCAGGAATACATACAGGCAAATTACAAAGGCTATTCACAGAAATAATTAAGGAAAACTTCCCAAGCATGGGAAAAGAAAATGACATTCAGTTGTGTGAGGCATACAGAACTCCAGCCACCTACAACCAAAACAGATCTATACCCAGACATATAATAATCAAGATGCCAGAAATTCAATATAAAAACAGAATATTAAAAGCCATCAGAGAAAAGAAACAGATTACCTATAAAGGTAAGCCCATCAGAATCATGGCTGACTTCTCAACACAGACCATCAGATCAAGAAGAGTTTGGAGCGAAGTATTCCAAGCCCTGAAAGCAAATAACCTCCAGCCCAGATTGATGTACCCTGCAAAACTGTCACTAGAAATTAATAGAGAAAAAAGATGCTTCCATGACAAAGAGGAACTGGGGGAATTTGTGACCACCAATCCAACCCTACAGAGAATACTGAAGGACATTCTAGAGAGAGAGAGAAAAAAAATACCAGGATTTTAGGAACAGTGGCAGAAAGGCCTCAATGAGAGGGACAGGCAGTAGAATGAAGGAGAAAACTAAACAAAGACAGAAAAATAGCATAGCAGAAATGAGGCAGAGAAGGATAACTAGAAACTGTAACATAGATGGCTTTGATATGCTGTATTGTTAATAGTGTACCAGGATTTAAAACCCACATTACTCATACTACTCTGCTTAGATGTATTATATTCTGTTCCAGTCATTCTACCTATACTAGATTTGAGGGCACAGACAGTAATCCCAAAAATAACAGGATATAGTATGGTAATCATCCTTAGTTTCCTATTAACTTAACCTAAAGCTCTGTAAAACCTACTCTGTTTTACCATGACTGATTGTAATCGAATCTGGTTTGTTGGATTGCTGTTTTGTATTGATAGATTTTATTCAAAGCTGTTATGATTGATAGTATCAAGTCTGAGAGTATAGGCAACTGCACTGAAGATGACAAGATCCACTAGAATATCCACTCTGGTTTGATTATTACCTGCCTTTGAAGTTTTATAGTGTCTACAATGTTTTATTTTACTAATATTGTTATTTACTGCTATACTTAATTATTATACTGCTATATTCAATTATGCCTGATGATATAGACATTCTATTGAAGATAATAAGAAACAACACAGTAATCATTGTAGATCATCTTGTACTGTGGTTTTATAGGACTTTTTGGTTTCATGTTTTTATAGGAATTTGTTTTGTTTTGTCTTGCTAGGTTTTGTTTTTCCCTCTAATACAGAAAGGATAGAAATACATGTAGAGACTCATGCGTGTGTAGCTGTTTACACTCTCACTGTTTGACTATCTACTTTGTATGCTTTAATTTTGTAACTTGAACAACTATTTCTAAGAGGACAATATGTAATTAAAAAATTTTTTTGGAAATATTATAGGTATTTGATTTGTATTAATAAGAAAGTAAACCTAATTTCTCTTTCCCTTTCTCCTGTTACCCAGGATAAATAGAACAGTATTGCTCTTTTTCTGGCTTTATTCTTGTACTTGAACATTATCTAGGAGATAAGAGTTCATAATTGGAGGCTACTAGATACATTCCAAACCCATCAATAATGTTTAAAGACCTGGATCCTAATCCCATTTTTAAGAAACTGCTAAGTAGAGAAGTGGTCTACTCAAGCCACAAAAAGTCATCTTTGATTAGTCATGCCAAGAAATTGACAAAACCAACCTTTTTTTCTTTGTTTTGTTTTGTTTTGTTTTGTTTTGTTTTGTTTTGAGAAAGGGCCTGGCTATGTAGTTCAGGCTAGCCTTGAATTAACTATGTAGCCCAAACTGGCCTTGAACTCATAGCAATTCTCCTGCCTCATCCTCCTGAGTCCTGGGATTACTGGCGTGTGCCACTATGCCTGGCCTCAAAATCAACCTTGCTGATTGAGATGTCCGGTAGCATACCCTCCTCCCTACCTTCCAAATGCACATACTCTAACCATTTTCAGTATGGTATTTCTAAGGTTCTGTATTCATGAGGATGAATCTGAATAGCAACACTATCAGAGGCCATTATCTTCATGCATTCCCAAGTCCAGTATGAATTTCAGTATAAATGGTAGCAACAGGAGCACACTTGACATCGGCTTGCAGGTGAAATACCCAAGGAGTTCGGACAGTGAAGTGCTGCTGGGCTGCCTTGATAGGGTTTCTCCCTGTCTTCTGTAGACGTCTTGGTTAGAGCGGTGCTTCAGTCAGAACATCTCAACGTCTCTGAGTGGGGACTCTTCCCAAGTGTTAAAATCTGTGGTAGGGAAATGAAGTTGGGGGGAGCTGAGGACTGGATGAAGTAGCTGGGTCCTGCTGACTCAGCTTGTCCTAGAATGCGGCCAGGAGTCTGCCGAACACACCTCCCCACCTCCTGCTTCTTTATTGGCTCTCCCTGTCTCTTCCCTTCTCGGCTCCTGCCTGTCAGGAAACTTTCTTCTATCCCTTGCTTGCTGGTCTGCCATGTAGGCTGGAGCAGGAACCTAAATAAAGGGTAGTGGGACTTCGAGGAGCCAGACCAGGACTCGGAAGATGAGGTTCTGGTGACTGAAGAGTCCATAATAGGATTTTGGGCCAAATGATCATTTTGAATTATTTTCTGAGTACTTAATAAAGTCTACATGTAAGTTTAGTAAGACCCTTGTTCTTAAGATTCCTCACCTACCATGACCTAAGTGACTAGTAATACTGTTTCTGGTGCTACACTAGCACCTACACACAACTGGCTGATAAGCTGTTGGGGAAGGCCTGTGAGCCACTTGGATGGGACAAAGGACCTCCCATGCTGCATCCTCACTGGGTCAGAATTCAGATGGGTAAAAGCCTGTGCTGGAGCAGACTGCAGTAACTATGGCGACTCGGGCTCTCCCCTCAGCACTCACCTTTGATCGACAAAACTATCTTTCCCCAAATGAATCATGTGTTAAAAAATCTAGCACAATTTATTTAACCTCCTGAATCTTAGTTTTCTCTTCTATAAAAATAATAATTTTTACCTGGCAAGATTGATTATTGTGAAGATTAAATGAGGTAGTGCACAGAATTTAGAACAGTGTGTGTCCTGTGATGCTTGTTATACAGTTATTATGAGATGCCGCTTTTAAGGCTATACATTATCATATGCCTTTGAAAACCAGGCAATAGACATCTTGAAAGCCAAAATCAAATGGCTGTCAGATTCAAATGTCCTAATTCTGAAAATCTTGAAAATAACTTGGAAAACCCACATAACAACATAATTGTCATAGGATTATAATAATTAGAAAGACTAATGGCTAATAAGATCAAATAAACAGAGGACCATCTCTTTACTTGATCTATTTCTTTGTAGCCATTAAAAGATAGTAGCAGTGCAAATATTTTAAAAGATATGAGTCTTTTCATATAATATAACAATATGTGTATCAGAGTTATGAAAACTATGTGGAAAAACAGAGCATACTTCTAGAGTGTGCGGGTTGTGGTATAGTGGTTTTTCCTTTATCCTTCCTTGGTTTTTTGGCGGGGGGTGAGGATAGTTGACACAGAGTCTTGCTACATAGGCCAGAGGGACCCTGAATTTACTTTGTAGTCCAGGTTGCCCTCAAACTCATAACCGTCTTGCCTCAGCCTCCCAAGTGCTGGAATTACAGGTATCTGCCACCATGCCGGGCTTTCATTTTCTTTCACAAGTGAAAAGGAGATCGCAACAGACACTAGAGATGGCCAAACAAAGTGAAAACATAAGATTCTGAGGATACATACTTTTGTTTTATCAGGAAGATCTGATTTGACTCTAATCATTGGTAACAAAGGGCTCACTTGCAGGTCTTACCTGGAATTCATTGCCTTTAACTTTCATTCTTGAAGAATGCTTTGTCCAGCAAGAGCCAGCACCAAAAGAAAGAAGCACCAGTTTTCTTTCTCATACTGGGATCCTTATCTTTTTTGGCCACACTCATCAGTGTTCTCAATCCAAAGGCAGCCTCCTCAGTCGGTAGGTTGGGATGTGCTGAATCTTGTTAGGGTGGAAGAGAGAGCAAAGGTCGTCTCCTGCAATCATAGTCTCTACTTCTGCTAGCAAATTTTAGGGAAAAGAACTGATCTCCCCAAAATGCTGACGGTAGACTAATTAAAGGGCAATTAAATTAAAGGCGGGGAGGGGAGACAGTCTTAGGACTAGGCTGTGTCTCTGTGTGTTAGAACTAAAATGTCAAATGAGATCTCAACACAATTTTCCCCTTCTTGGAGTAAACAGTAGAAGAATGTGACATTAACATCATTAATATCCTAGAAAGAGTGTGACTTAAACTCTTCTTTTGGTTAAACTTCCATGTGAGAAGTCAATTTTTATATAGACATAAAGTAAGACTTATTATTTGAGGGAAAAAGCTTTGAATGTAAGCTTGAACCTTGATTAATTATAACAGTCAACAATATAGTTTCATAACAATGGTGTCTTATCTTAGAGACCTGAAAAGCTATTCAATATTTATCTACCAAGAAGTACTTAGACTGCTTTCCCCTCTTGCTTTCCAAAACAATCCCAGCAAAGGTGCAATAAATGTCATGTACAAATCTGGCCAAACTCAAGATCTCAAGACGTGAATGTGCCAGATGCCCGTCTTCCCAGCCAAAGACCCACCTGAGACGCTCTGCAAGCCCGTGAGAAGGGAAGCGACGCCCCTTCCTTGTAAACATGGATGGTATGTGGGCTGCTGAGGTTGACAGTCTGTACCATGCTTGGAGGGATTAGGAGGATTCGGTCAAGGTTGAGTGAACCAGGCCAAGTTTCCCAATACAAAACCATGCAGTTTCCCCATGGAGAGTCTGGTTCCCTTGAGTCTTTTTTTTTTTTTTTTTTTTTGTCTTTTTTGAGACAGGGTCTCACAATGCAGTTCAGGCTGGTTTTGAGCTCACTTTGTAGGTTGGCCTCAAACTTGCAGTGATCCTCTTGCCTCAGTCTCCCTAGTGCTGGGATTACAGGTGTGTGCCACCACGCCTAGCGGCCCCTAGAGTCTTTATCATAGAGCTATGCTTGTCCCTCCACCCAAGGAAAGGTATTAATTTATACATGTATGCAATATGTCTATGATCCATATTATTATTAAATATGCAATATTATTATTGTTAAATATAGAATATATCTATGGTCTATATCTATTAATCATATTGCAATAGCAAGCAGAAACACTGAAATGACACCTAGGATTTGAAGGCAGATTTACTTTATGTCAGTGGACTTTGATCAGGATCATTTCCAAAATATCAGGCCCCAAAGGCTCAGGGAGGGAGATGTTTATGGGGTTGAAAGGGGAAATACAGAGGCAGTCTTTGACTGATTCTTATAATATGCATCACAGTAATCAGCCCATTCGAAGAGACAGAAGTAACAGAGACTTGGACCAGGAATTATTACCTGGGCAACTAAGAGACTGAAGTGTACTGGCTGGAGGAGGAGGCCTTTTCTGTTACAGTATCATCTATGGTTTAGGCATTGTTTGGGTACTGGAGACTCAGTAGTGAACCTAAAACATAAATCCTTTCCCTTGCAGACTTCAGACTAGTTGCAAGACAAGACAAGGTGAAGGCGATAGAGAGCAAATTGATGTGTTCCCTGGAGAAAGATCAGAGAAGGGGTGCACAGTGGGGTGCAGGTGGTGATCACAGTCTTTAGAAGGTGGCAAGGGAAGGCCTCTACAGAAACATGTGGGAGACAGCCATGTAGCTCCCAGGGAGAAGCTTCCGGGTGATGCTGAGGCCCTGAGCAGGCTTGCGCCTGGCATGCTCCCGGGACAGCATGGAGAGTAACAAGAGAGGGCAAAGGCAGCAGACGAGCTTCAGGAATAACCTAGAAGGTAGGCTGGGAAATGCCCAGTACAATCATTTCTTCTGACTTAGATGTGAGTATGAGACCAGCCTAGAGGCCTGTGGTGACAAAGCAGAATGGGTCAACAGTGCTGGCTTATCCTCCTGTTGCTCCCAAAGGAGTATGGGGTCCATGTGCAGGGAAATCCTGGTACGCTGTGGAGGTGTGCTTCTCACCCAGGTGCCCTGTGCTAGCTTGTGGTCAGGAGCTGCTAGGATCTCTTGAAAGACCTGAGCTGGTGAGGATCTAGCAGGCCACAGACATCAAAGTAAACTTTTTCAAATGAAGTCCAATGACTATTTTTAAATCTAGAACAATACCCTGTGAAATCCTTTACCATAAGAATTTTTGTTGTCCTGATTTTCTTTTGCAAACTTTAGCTTTGAAGTACTTCCATATAGTCGTTATTCCTGACCTATCAAAGTAGACATGCGTAGGAATTAACTTGAGCATTCAGTAGTTTTCTCAAGGGTCCTTTGTAACTCTGGCTCTTTTATTGTGGTTTTTTCTTTTTACCAGAGACAACATTGGGCAGTGACTTGCACTGGAAAGTTGACATGAACTTCTGAGTAAGTCCTGTTGTTTTTTTTGTCTATTTGTCTATTTGCTACTTTGAAAGATCCAGTTGGGAGCAGAAGATTAACTTCCCTGGGGGTGGAAGTGGGGGTCTGTCTTGTTCACTAACTGCTTTCAGAGTTAGGCGCAACAGTTTGGGAAAGGAACATCACGTATTTGATTTCTGTTACGGCTGTGCAAACATTGTCACAAACTTAATGGTTTAACACATTAGTTCTCTCATACTTCTGGAGACCAGAAGGGTGAAATCAGTTTCACTGGGCCAGAAGCAAGGAAATACTGAGTGTCTCTCTGTCTCTGTCTGCCTGTCTGTCTGTCTCCCCCTCCTTGTACTATGGCTTGGTTTCTCTTCTGTAGTAAAACACCCTTTGCTTCCCTTTGTGCCACTTGTAATTATGAGTAGAACCTGTTCAAGCAACTCAGGACAGTTTCCTCAACCTCAGGACCCTCACGTTAATCACATCTACGGTCTCCTTCGACATTTAAAGTAACCTCCAACGGTTCAGCGATGAAGATCTGGCTATCTTTGGGTTTGGGGGGTCCTGAGGAATATGCCTGTAGGAAGAGGGGTTCCCCAGAGATACTCAAACCACTGACCTTATTTATTTTCTTTCTCACCCTTATCCTTCCTAGGATAAGGAGGAACTGAAAGCATTTGAGACCCGAGAGGCTGAGGCATTGAGCCCTGGGTGGCAGGAGCTGCAAGACTAGAATTCAGGGCCTCTGATGCCCAGGTCCCCCGGGCCTTGCCTTCTCCCAGCTCGCCTCCAGGTCACCGCCTCCTTGCGCGCGGGCCCTGGGCTGGTCGCTGCGCAGTCCAGCCCTTTCCGTGGGTCACGCTCGCGGTCTCCGCCGCCACGAGACTGCCGCGCTGCGATCTTGCATGCGGCCAGCAGGGGTCAGCATCGCCCGCGCAAAGTGTCTTCAGGCTGCAGCGCGAGAGCCGGGGCTTTGCGGGGTTTCTCTGGTTGAGGGTGCTGCTGCTCCATCTTGACCACACAGCGGGTTCTGACCCTAGGGAACGCAGTCTGTGTGTGGCAGCCAGTGATGATGCACGCCAGGGAGGAGAAGAGCCGGGCCTGAGGAAACTCTGGCCTCGCCCACGAAGGCCCAGAAAAGACAGTGTGTTGCTCGCTAGTGCGGTGGAGCCGGTGGAGCCGGTGGAGAGCATGGAGCCCAGCGGCCAGAGGCATCGGTTTCTCTGCGCACTCAAAGTTCAGAGGACTTCCTGAGAGCAGTGCCTGATTCACTTCCAATGAGTTTCTCACTGGGCATCTCAGATTCCTGGCCAGTTTGCCTGACTCTCTAGTCCCGTGGTTCCAAGTGTGAGAGCTTCCAGCTTCTGGAGCTCCCAGCTTCTGGTGCTGGGGGTGGGGTGGGCTGTTAGCTGGGGCGTCCTTGGGCCTGTGGGAATTTCTTGACCATGCATCATCTGTGGAACCTCAATAAGCTTTTGCTACGTAGGTGCAGAATAAACCAGGGATTAAGGACTTAGCCTAATAGCCCTTTCTCCCACTTAATTGTGGCCTGATGAGGGCAGCTGCTCCAGTAGCTTTTGGTCTCATCAGTGCTCTTGGATACTAAACCCAGAAATGCCTACTTTAATGAAAAGGAGCTAAGCTCTTCCTTTCCTGCACAATGTTCTCCCCATGGCTGATTTCTCTAACTTCAGAGAAGTTAGAAACCAGAGCCCAGACCTGGTGTCGGAAAAGATCAGGTTTTATTTGGATCTGACTTTGCCACTTAGTAAGTGGGAGAGGACGGGGAAGTGCTTCACCTCTTTGTGCCTCTGTTTTCCGTGCTCTGCGGAGCCTCCAGTGGTCCAGCACAGGGCTGTAGAGAGAACCTGCTCAGCTGATGTTTGTAAACAGCTGAGGAAAGAACTCTAGCTTGTTAAAGCCCATCTCTTTTGGTGTACATCCCAGGAGGGCTTTAGGGTCAGCTGATGGGTGTGACCTCAGTGGGCCTGCTCCTGTGAGGCACGGGCTGCGGGCTGCAGGTCAAGAAACGCAGCTTGGCCTGGTTGACAGAACAGCCTATAGTGTATGTCCTCACAGATGGACTTCTCTTGTGCCAAGGTCGGACACCAATTCAGGCAATTCATTCCACCTGTGAATGGCGTCCTCTGTTACTGTAACCAGACCATGTGAGTTCAATTGCAGCCCAAGATTTACCAGTCATGTGGCTTTAGGAAAAGTTACCTCAGCAGGGCCTGATTTCCTCATCAATGAAGTGAGTTGTAACATAACCTACTGTGAGGATCAAGAACTAATGTGTGTGACACTGCTGAGCTGGGCTCCTGGCCCTCAGCAATCTGGCACTGCTGCTCAGGTAATGAACTTTTGGATCTTGGTACTAAGGTCAAAGAGAGTAGAAAACACCAACTAATAAAGTGGACCTTCTGCCACTGGTGAAGCACGAATGTCCATCTCTTGGAGATCCAGAGCCAGCCAGTGCTTTGGGCTTCTTGGACATCTGCAAGCTTCACAGAATGCCCAATGCTCTCTTGATGATGTTCGCCCTTTCTAATCAAAAGTATCCACTTCAGTGCCAATATGCAACCCTTTGTGGGTATTCAAAGAAAAACTAAACTTTTTTTGTTATTGTTGCTGTTACTGTTTTAAAGACAAGGTCTCACTTTGTAGTTCAGGCTGGCCTTGAACTCACAGACTGACCTCCAACTCATGGTGGTCCTCTTACCTCAGGCTCCTGGGTGCTAGAATTACAGGCTAAATTCTGATTTTGAAGTAAACTTAGCCTCAGTATTTAAAGCAGATTCACAATCTATTATGAATGAGGTTGCTATGACCATTTGTGTATGACCCCATATGGATGGATGTTTTCTGTTTGATAAATATCTAGCAGTGTCATTTTAGGGTGGTTTTTTTGCTTGTAGAATTTCTGATTGAAAATTGTAAAACTGTTGAAGAATTGCTTCCCTCACAGGAGAGATGTCAATCAGGGTGACAGAAGGGGGAGTGCTACAAATACTGGGGAGTCGGTGAATAACAGCCAGCCTATCTGTGTGTGCTGGTGTCCCTTCCACCTCGGTGTCAGGATGCTCCAGCAAACACCACTTCAGGGCATTTTGTCATAAGCGTCAATAGTTTGGAGAGGCAGGCCTTAGCATGACCCTCTGGCCCTTTATTAAATGTCACTGAAATATGCATCTATTTGGGTATAAGGGGCTGCTTCTCTGGAATTTCCTTATGATGGCATGGTTCAAGTCAAAGTCACATGGAGCTGAGGCTTCCTCGCTTAGATGGGCTTGGATCCCAGTTGCTTGTTCAGGCAAAGCGTGTGTTTCTGTTGTTGCCATGATTCTTGACCAATTTACTCCATGAAGCAACAACATCCTCCTTCAGGTCATTTTCCAGGTTGTCACAAAAGACTTTTGCAACAAATTAAAACAGAGAAGATATTTTTCTTTACCTCAAACAATGCCAACACTGACTTACACACCACCTTGGCTTGCAAAATAAACTATACTGCTTAATTTTCAAGTCATGCATGTTCATTTAACTGGAAGGGAGGAGAGACTGTTCAGAATCAACCCAAATGTCATTGTATATTATTTTAAATGCTGTCTTGCTGTAAACATTTTTGGGTACTGTACTTTTCTCAGGTCTTGAAGAAATAGTTTTCTAAAAATAAGACAAATCAGAGAGAGAAAGGGCAGAGAGAGAGAGAGTCACAGAGAGAAAGAGAGACAGAGAGAGAGAAAGACCTAGAATCTTACTCAAAGACTGAGATCAAGACCCAGAGCCACACTGGAGGCATTTTGCTCATGATACCCTATGATTTGCGTAGCTAAAACACTTAATGGCAGCAGAGGGATGGGAGAATATTCTGGGACCCCCCCAGTTTCATCGTCTGTAAAGTGTACACAACAATCATTTTTACCCATAGGTTTGTTGTGAAGATTAAATAAGATCATGGCAAGGCTAATAGATGCTCTTCCTTCAACCACAGTAAATGATACTTAGCTGGTTAATTATGGGAAACTGTCAACACTATTGTGGAAGACAGAGGCATGATTGAATAACTCATCATTACAGGCAGAGCCCCATTCCCCCCACCCTCTCTCTGCCCGTTCTCTCTCTGTTACAGCCTCTCCATATTTTGTCATGAATATCTCATGACTTTTGGTTCCTCTTATTCATAAACTTCTCACTCCTTTTAAAAATTAAACATCTCCTTATTACATCTCTTCTCCTGGAAGCCAGCTACCAACACTGGGCATCCTTTCTGAACAGGAGACCATTTGTATCGTCTTTCCTCTACTACACTTCTAAGAAGTTTCTGGAAGTCTTGTCTGATGGGTCTTATGAAACAGTATTCTCATAGTCTACCCTTCTTCAGCCTGGTTGATTCCAGGTGGTATCACTAACTGTCAAAACTTGGTGTCCCCAAACTTCCCTCCCTGACAGGAATCCCCTCAGATCCAGGAGAGAACTAACTTCAACAAGCTTCCTACATTACTCCCTCCTCCCAGAACTCCTACATCAAGGTGTCTAGTTGTCTCTTATCTTTTGTGGGATAAACATGAGGAACTTTTGTTCTCATGTCATGTTTTTACCATGATTACAAACAGTGTATACAACTATCATGCTTTACATGTCTTTCGGAAGAAATCATTTCCCTGATTACCAAAATAATAGTTCCACCCAAATCTGTTTTATCAGGTAGAATATTACTCACTTTGAAACTCATTAAGCATCACTTCCTGTTCCAGCATGTGTGATTTATCTTTGGGGTTCCTTTAGCTATCAACTTACATTGATTTGTGAATAGTTTATTGTTATTATTATTGCTGGAACATGTATATTAATTTACAGAATGATTAGTAAACCGGCAATCGATAGTATTTTACATTGGTGATTTATCTAAAACAATAAGCCACACATAATGTCTGTTCATCCTAGCCCTGTGTCATTAGATTCTAACTTTTAATTTGATGAATACCTGTTTTGTACTTGGCACCCTAGAAAACAAAGATGGGGCAGCCCCTCATTTAGTGCAGGAGATAGGTGCTAAAGCAGCTAAAGCAGACTGTGGAGGAAGAAGGAACCTCTGAAAGATGAGGTCTTTCTTGACTGAGAAGGGGTAGAAGGCCTATAAGCGGAGAGATAAATTGAGGTGAAACAGACAAACTGAGTCCGGGGGTGGCTGCCCAGCCTCTTGGATCCCAGCTTGGTTGCTTCACTTGTTGACCTCCTGGAATTTGGAAGGACACAATGTGTTTCCAGGACTCAGGCCCTGAACTCTGGTCTCTGGTGTACAAATAAGTTCAATTGGAATTTGGCCTGGTTGGGATTGGAGGTGACTAGGCCATGGCAAGGGAGGGGCAATGGAGTTGGGTGGGATGTCAGAAGCCTGGGCAGACAGCTAGTCATGCCATCATGGGGAATCTCCCACCTCTGGTCCCTGTCCCACTCCCCACCCCCTGTCTCATTCCACACCCCCTACTCTTTCATCCCCACCCCTTGCCATGGACACTGCCATAGCTAGTTATGCTGGTTCCCTATAGGCCAGTGTCCTTCCTGACCATGCCTGCCTGGCCAGTGAGTGTAACATAAGCCTTTTCTGCTGGCCTACCCTGCACTAACAGGCAGGGGTCCCTGGAAAATTGTCTCTTCTCCTCTACTTGGCCCAGGAATCTTGATTTTGTCGTTGTGGTGGTTTGGCTTGGTTTGGTTGGCTGGTTGACTATTTTCTTCCTATGGAATCAGTGGGAGTCTCCAGAGATGACTGATTGGTCCAAGTGTGGCTTAGGATGACAAATAGTCCAGAACCATCTGGAGGCATTTTTTAGCACGCATTTGTGAGCCTCATTCCAGACCCACTGAACCCAATTTCTGAAGTGGGCCTGGGGCTACCATCTCCGTAGCTGTCCAGGTGACTCAGTCTGAAAAGCTCTGAACCAGCCTCGCGTGCTCATTTTGCATCCAGTGAGGGGTCTGGGGTCTGCTAGGTAAAGGGCTTTGTCTGGACATCGCCCATGATGGCTGAGCTGGGAGAGGGGGCCACTACAACTAGTCATGTGCTGTCTCCACTCAGCACGGCTATTTAGTTCTACTTACCTCTGACGATGGACATGAGGTGGGCTGAGAGTGCCACAGGAGTAGAGATCCCAGGAGTTGCAGCTTAAACCCTTGGGGGCTATTCCTTAATGTTTCAGCCTGTGGCTCCCTTATGCACAATCCTTACCTCCATCCAGCCTCAAGTGCTTTCCCAGGTCCAGCTACCTACCCCCTGCCCCATGTACATCTCCACAAACACCACACTGTTCTGGAGTCACCTTGACTTCCTTCTGCCACCATGGGGACTGAAACCACTGCCTTCCCCTCCTGCAGCAAAGAATGAGCAAAAATGAGTGGAGATCAGCTTAGCACGGGAAGAGCCATGAAATCCGCGTCCCAGAACCTGAGTTCCCACACTGTGTGACTTTGAGCCACTGATCCACTGTGGCAGGTGCAGAATGTCAGCTTGTGTGTTTGTCTCTTTAAGCTTCTCATTCTAGCTTGGCCAACTCTACTCAATCATCTTGTGAAAGACGTATCGGAAGAAAATCAACCCTTAGAGCCAACCCCTCTTCACTGGGCCAAGGAAGTTCCTGGTTTTGCTCACAAGTTTTATTCCCAGTAACTAACACAGTGCTGTCAAATAGAAGATGCTCAATAAATACTTGTCAAATTATGGATAGACATGACTTTGAGGAACAGAGACCCTAATAATCAGGAGATGCACTTCCTGCCAATGAGTTTGAGCAAACTCCTTTCAAAATCCCCTATTTTGTGGAGGAGGAGCTGTTTATAACCACTGCCCAAGAACCTGGTCTTTGCCTCCTCACCTAAAAATGATCAGCTATATAAAATGGCCTCTCCTGCTTCTTCTATTTTTTCTCGTGAATTCTCCCACCCCTGCAACTTGTTAGCCTGCTGGCATCTGCCCCACACAGGGGTGTCTTTCCCTCCACTCTCTCCTTGTTCACAGACTTGGGTGTGTTAGCAACCATGCCTCCCTGCCTCTTGCCTTATGGACTTATGGGCTTGAAGAAATGAAAGACACAGCGCATTCTTTTGGTTGTCTGTACTTCCTGCCCCATGAAACCTCTTTAACCCTTTTAGCTACTAGGCAGTCCACAAGCATGCTAGCAGTACCAGACCAGTCACAGAAACTGAGGCAGGAGAGGCCCTGCATGGCAGACTGGCAAGCCATCTTCAGCTAGCAACAGGCGGCAGTAAGAAGTGCCAATAAGAAGCCACCATGGAACCTAAGTAGTCCCTGCAGAGCAGAGGGGGCCCCAGTCATTGATAAAGGACAAAGGATCTAGAAGAAAGGCAGTCTTCCGAAGTTTTCTAGGAGTTTGGAATGTAAACCTCCACACCCAAAGGGAGAGGATGCCAGTAGGATGGCATCTTGGAGAGCAGCAGCAGGGAAGGAGGGAGCTATGGTTGGTGTCCTGAGGTGGGAGGCAATGAAGATTATGACACCTTCTCAGCAGCTCCAGGAAGCTGAGCACCCTGAGTGGGAATCCCAGGTGAGCCTGCAAGTGCTTCCTGGTCCCAGATGTTGCAAGGGACCCCAGTGGAGACCAGGGTGGGGCTATGTTGGGAAGCTGTCTAGGAATGCGCAGTGTCTGCTGGGAAGTGAAACCAAGTCTGCTGTGTTTGTACTTTGCTGTATTTGAAGAGAAGGGGGGCCAGGCCTGACTCCTCACTTGGAAAATGAGGCTAAAATTCAAGCTCACTGTAGGGGTGAGAGGGATGGTCTTGTCTGGAGCTTCCTGATGTGCCTAACGGTGCAGCTCCCTGCCCTCCCTGCCCTGGCACATGTGGCCCTGAGCCATGGGGAGCAGCCTACTTAAAGGTTCCCTATTCTGGACAGAATGGATATATGGGAGGCTTGCAGTTAAGACCTGGCAGGGCTTCCAGACCCACATGCAGCTGAGCTAATCATCCCCACTAATACCACCCGCTAATCAGCTCCTCTCTGAGAGGAAGGGTGAAGGCAGATGGCAAAGCCAGTGGGATCTGAATGTGACTTGCTATGTTGGTGGAAAGTGTGGGTGACTCAACTACTCCGCTGCCTGTGGGACCCGTGCAGAATGTCTAGACAAATGTTCTCAGTCTTGGCTGCGTGCTACAGTCATTTGGGGACTCTTTTGCCAAAACACCAATGTCAGTCCACCATTTTATTTTAACAGGTTCCAAGTGAAACCCAGGCATAATTTTGGGGTATCATTAAGGATGTACTTTCACTCTTATTCTGAGAAACAGAATGAATGGAATAATCTCCCCCCCTCCCTTACCTATCATGCACTTAACCATTTTTCAGTCCTTGGCCAGTCATGTAGCAGCACTTCCTGCACTGGCTGCCTTCATGCCTGCTGCCTGGGTTGCTCTGAAGCCATCTCAGGTGTCACACATTCAGGACTGCTGCATCCCCAGGTGGTTCTCCTGTGAGACCTGGAAGAGACCCTTGCTGGGGGAAAGGCCTTGCAGAAGTCCCATAACAAGTCTCTTTCTACCTGTGAGCGTGTGAGGTGTCTGGCGTCTCCTTGACAAAGCTGCTTCTGGCAAGGCTCTCAGTGGATGAGTCAAGGCCTCCCCGAGGCAGCATAGGCCTCCACCCCCAAGTGCCAACAAGGTTTCTTTTCTTCTCCTGGGCTCACTTTGTTCTGCCCAGTCTCACTGCAAGGCTGGCCAGTACCAGCCCTCTTTGACTCCTCAGAACTCTCAGGTCCTTTGGTTGGAATTCCACAGTTCTGTTTTCTGGCTGCAAGGCCAGGTAGGGCTGTGATGACTCAGGGCAGCTGAGCCAGAGTTTCTGGCCCCTGGGCTTCTCTGCAAGTCAGAGGAAGGGAGGCCAAGCACTCGCAGAGGGTCACAGACTCAGGGAAGTCCAGGTGGCAGGCCCCAGATGATAGATAAGCTCCCACAGCGGCCTGTGGACAAGTGTGCATGCCCACTGCAGGGTTTTCTTCTGCCATGTCTTTCTTTTTTCTTTTCTAATCAGAGAAAGGATGGTATTGTGAAACCAGGTGTTTGTTGACTTGGGACCTCTTTCAGAGGAACAGAATCCTCAGTGCCTGAAGCATGCTGGTCCTCTGGGCTGGTTCAGAAACTGAGGCTAGGAACTAGTAACAGTGGTCCAGAGCTGGGAGAGGGCTTGGACCTGACACAGCATCTTCAAGTGGGCGAAAGCCTGGTGTGTTTTCCTTTCCTGCCCTTTGGAAAGTTCCCTGCCAGTGTGGGCCTCCTGGTGCTCGCTGTTCCACATGATCTACAGAGCCAGCCAGCACCCTTCTCCCTGGCTGCCGGAGTCCAGCTGCGGCAGGGCTAGGGTTTCCCAAAGGTGGTCAGGGAGTCGGCGATTGAGAGACAGAAAACACTGCACCGCAGTTTGTGAATGAATCTGAATCCGCCTTTATTTTTTAGAAGCTGGAATATATATTTGCCAACCCTGGCAGCAACCCCCAGCCCCAAGCAGGAAACTCCCCAGGCCCAGGGCCAGGCAGGGACAATCCCAAACAATAGGTGTTAATTGACCTCAACTCCAAGCAGAAGGCGCCCCAGGTTCAGGGCAATAGGTATCAATTAACATTTTAATCTTGACATTTAGTCAGCCCGGGAAATGCAATCCAACCTACCGGAAGCCCACAGGAGGAA